>JAKFHU010002205.1:1800000-2167680 GCA_023783475.1 Daubentonia madagascariensis | reverse complement strand
TTTTTTTTTAAAATGTTATTAAATTTTTTTTTTAGTAACCCATTTTTTAAAATTTCCTTAGTACCCCCCTTTTTTAAAGTGGGGGTTTTGGGGCCTGCTAAAAATTTTTTTTTTTTTTGAGCCCCCCTCCTCCTTTGCTTTCACCCCCTAAAATGTTTTTTTTTTAAGGAGGGTCTTTTTCCCTCATTTTCACACCCCCCCGTAAAAAATTCTTTTTTTTTATGGGGTTTTCTCCATTTTGGGGGGCCCGGGGTTTTTCTGCATTCTTTTGGTCCAAGGTCTTTCCAAGAAATTTTGGGGGCATGATTTTTTGGGAGGGGGTTTTTTTTTCCCGACTTTCCTCTATTAACCCAAAAAACTTTTGCTTGTATTTGTGATTATTGTGGCGGAGGGGTTCCCCCCTCCTCCCTCCCGTGGTGGAAATTTTCAAATGCTTTTGGTAAAGGAATGAATCAGGATTTTTGGGGGCCCCTCCCCAAAGACCGAGGGTTCTTTTTTTTTTCCCTTTTTCCCCCGGCTGTTTTTAATTTAAGGGGGGTGAAAAAAGTTTGAAAAATTTTTTTGGGATTTGTAGAGAAAGGGAGGGGGTGTTTTCATGATTTTTTGCAGCGTAAATTTACCCCTTCCTTGGGTTTGGAAAACCCCGGAAAGGGCTCTCATCCCCCCCGGGCCCCAAATTTTTTGCTCGGTAGAGGCCCAGGGAAAAAAAATGCTAAAAATTAAGGAATTCCCCCCTTTGGGTGTCTGGCACTCTCAGGGGTTTTATACCACCACACTAGCCCACACTTGATCTTTGGCAATTCATTCAAAATTCACTTAATTTCTTCTCACCCACTTGTGTGTGGCTAATGCCCCTTCTTCCTGTGTTGTGCCACTGGTATATGCATACTGTCTCTCCTTGGAGAGGCCTAACCCTCCTTGATAGTCAGTCTACTTGTTTGCCCTATAATGACATCAGCTCTCAGATGAGTTGAAGTAAAATTATGATTGTGTAGTTTACTTGGCTTTTTCTCCTTGATAGGGTGGGAATTATGCTTTTTCCAGCTTACTATACCTTAGATGAAAGTGAAACTCCATACTCTGAGGCTTCTTTATCCTTGACACTCTCTTATTCTACTTTGTTGCTTTAATGGGAAGCAGTGAAGCAGCTCCAGGTTCCTAATTAAGTATGAGAAACATGCTTTTAAAATGAATCCTAGGGAATCAGGTCTTCTGCAGGAAACAAAAGTAATTCCTGGACTTACGTCAGTCTGTGTTTGTGACCATAACAGATAGTAATAGAGGAACTTTGTTGTAGAAATAGCAATCAATTCTTTGAATGTCTTATGATATCCTTACAAATAATTTTTAATCATTCCCTAGCTGACAAGTCATTTAGGTCATTCTTCCAATATGCCAAAAGAAAAGAATTGGAAACCACCAGTATTACAAAAGGAATTTCTTTTTTATTGTATTTTTTATTGACATATCATGATTGTACATATTTAGGGGGTATATGAGATATTTTGATACATGTATATAATGTGTAATGATCAAATCAGAGTAATTGGGATGTCCATCACTTCAAACATTTATCTTTTCTTTGTGTTGGGAACATTAAAATTCTTCTCTTCTAGCTATTTTGAAATATACAATAAATTATTGTTAACTATAATTTCCCTATTGTAGTATCAAATACTAGAGCTTATTCCTCCTATCTAACTGTACTTTTGTACCCATTAACCAACTTCTCTTTATCCTCCCCTCCCCCATTCCCTTCCCAGCCTCAGGTAACCACCAGTCTACTCTCTATTTCCATGAAATCTATTTTTTAGCTCCAAAATAAGAGTGAGAAAATGCAATATTTGTCTTTTTATCCCTGGATTATTTCACTTAACACAATGACTTCTAGTTCCATCCATGTTGCTGCAAATGGCAAAATTTCATTTTTTTATGGCTGAATAGTGTTCCATTATGTATATATACCACATTTTCTTTATCCGTTCTTTTGCTGATGGACACTTAGGTTGATTTCATATCTTGGCTATTGTGAATAGTGCTGCAAAAAACGTGGGAGTGCAGATACCTCTTCAATATACAGATTTTCTTTCTTTTGGATATATATCCAGCAGTGGGATTGCTAGATAATATGGTAGTTCTATTTTTAGTTTTTTGAGGAACTGCCATACTATTTTTCCATAATGACTGTACTAATTTATATTTCCAACAGTGAAAGAGCATTCCCCTTTCTCTGCATCCTTGCCAGTATTTGTTATTTTAAAAATCTTTTTGATAATTGCCATTCTAACTGGGGTGAGACAATATTTCACTGTGGTTTTGATTTGCATTTCCCTGATGATTAATGACATGGAGAATTTTTCATGTACCTGTTGGCCATTTGTATGTCTTCTTTTGAGAAATGTCTATTCATGTTTTTTGCCTATTTTTTAATGAGATCATTTGTGGTTTTGCTATTGAGTTGTTCCAGTTTCTTATATATTCTGGTTATTAATGCCTTGTTAGATGGAGAGTATGCAAATATTTTCTCCCATTCTGTAGGTTGTCTCTTCACTTTGTTGATTCTTTCCTTTGCTGCGCAGAAGCTTTTTATCTTGATATAATCCCATTTGTCTATTTTTGCTTTTGTTGCCTGTGCTTCAAAGGTCTCACACAAGAAATCTTTGGCCAGACCAGTGTCCTATAGCGTTTGCCCAATGTTTTTGCCCCATAGTTTCATGGTTTCAGATCTTACATTTGAATCTTTAATCTATTTTGATTTTTGTATGTGGTGAAAGATAGGAATCTAGTTTCATTCTTCTGCATGTGGTTATCCAGTTTTCCCAGCATCACTTACTAAAGAGACTATTCTTTCCCCAATATATATTCTTGGTACCTTTGTCAAAAATGAGTTGGCTGCAAGTGCATGGATTTATTTATGGGTTCTCTATTCTGTTTCATTGGTCTATGTGTCTCTTTTTATGCCAGTACTGCTGTTTTGGTTCCTATAGTTTTGTAGTATAATTTGAAATCAAGTAGTGTGATGCCTCCAACTTTGTTCTGTTTGCTCAGGATTGCTTTAGCTATTTGGGGTCTCTTGTGGCTCCATACAAATTTTAGGATTTTTTTTCTATTTTTGTGAAGAATGTCATTAGTATTTTGATAGGGATTGCATTGAATCTGTAGGTCACTTTGTATAGACATTTTAACAATATTAATTCTTCAGTCCATGAACATGGAATATCCTTCCATTTTTTTGTGTCCTCTTCAATTTCCTTCATCAGTGTTTTACAATGTTCCTTAGAGAGAGTTTTCACTTCCTTAGTTAAATTTATTCCTAGGTATTAGGGGTGTGTGTGTGTGTGTGTAGCTATTGTAAATAGAATTGTTTTCTGGATTTCTTTCTCAGATTGATCAGTGTTAGTGTGTAGAAATGCCACTGATTTTGGGGGTAATTTTGAATACTGCAGCTTTGCTAAATTCATTTATCCATTCTAAGAGTTTTTTGGTGGAGTCTTTAGGTTTTTCTAAATATAAGATCATGTCATCTGCAAACAGGATAATCTGACTTCTTCTTTTCCAGTTTGCATGCACTTTATCTATTTCTCTTGCCTAAGTGTTCTGGTTACAAATTCCAGTACTATGTTGAATAAAAGTGGTAAAAGTGGCCATCTTATTTTGTTCCCAATTTTAGTGAAAAGGCTTTCTATTTTTTCCCATTCAGTATAAAATTAGCTGTTTGCTTGTCATGTATGGTGTTTATCATGTTGAGGCACATTCTTTCTATACTTAATTCACTGAGGGTTTTTAACATAAAGCGATGTTAAGTTTTATCAAATGTTTTTCAGCATCTGTCAAAATGATCATATGGTTGTAGTCCTTGATTATGTTGATGTGATGTACCGTGTTTATTGATTTGTGTATGTTGAACCATCCTTGCATCCCTGGGATAAATCCCACTTCATCATGGTGTATTATCTTTTTGATATGCCATTAGATTCAGTTTGCTAGTATTTTCTTGAGAATTTTTGCATCTTTGTTCAGGAATATTGGCCTGTAGTTTTCTTTTTTGTTGTTTTGTGTCTTTTTCTGGTTTTGATATCAAGGCAATACTGCCCTTGTAGCATGAGTTTGGAAGTATTACTTCCTCTTTAATTTTTTGAAATCATCTGAGTAGAATTGGTATTACTTCTTTAACACATTAACTGCCATGTGAGTTGTAGTTAACTCATGCTAGTTTTGAGCCTGGGGCCTCATGAAGCATATATGACTTACATGTCTCCTTACCTTGGGAGCCTTTGAATTATTATAATCTGCAATCATATGTGGTTTTTCTACAACACCTTTTCATGTTTCAACTGCTTTAGTGTCTTCACCATGCATGGTACTTAGCATCAGTGTATCTCTCTTAACCTTCCATTTGAGGATGACTACTCCCGTGTCACTTTCTTGAACAATTACTTCATTCTTGTTCAGCTTCACCTTTACTACATCTGGTGGGTTTAGTCTACTGTTACTTCTTAGTGTGCCCACCAGATAATGCAGAGTGCTCAAGGAATTGATAAGCTAGGTGGATGCTGGTGTAGTAGTTGTCAGTGTATAAAACACATCCACTATTTAGTAAACCTTCTAATAGCTTCATGACAACTGAGGATGAAATAGGAATGCCAGATCTTGCTTCCTTCCCACAATAAATTTTCACATTCCAGGTGTAACTGTCTTTTAGGCAAAATTTGAAAAGTTTTATTCCAAATTTATAGTGCTTGTTTTTTATGTACTGTACAAAACTCAAACATTCATGAAATGGCACTATTGTTTTGGCAATATGTATTTCCTTATCTGGAACTACAGCAACCTGAAACATTTCAAGAAGATGATCAAGAAGTGGCTGGATCTTGAAGAAATGGTCACCAGGAGGACATTCTTCATTTTTAGAGAAATACCACATTCTCAGAAGCATTTGAAAGCAGTTACACGATATAAGCTTTTTCACTGAATTGTCATACAAAATGTTTTCTGAACAATAGTCCAGAAGTCTTGGCTTCTTGCCAAGACCCATCCAAAACATACTACCAAAAATCATTCCATTTTTTGAGAAGTAACATCATACCACTTTTTTAGTTGGGAGTGGGGTTTGATATTACCCTTTTGTAAAGTCTAACTTGTGTTGATATTAGTTTCCTTCACCATGTGGTCAATAACATCATCTGTTATGAAGAATTTGAAAAAATCATAAGGTGTTTTTTAATGGAGATTTACCTCAATTTCAGTTGAAACACCAGGGTTACTTTCAACAAAGTCAAAAATCTTCATGTTACTTCCTGAAACTGGACCCCAGGTCAGAGAACTTACACTAGTCACTACAGGTTCTTCAGAAACATCTGACGAAGAATCACTCTCATGGAAATCAGCTACAATTGTTTTAATTGTTTCAGTAATAGTTTTTTAACAACCTTCCCCACTGGAAAGATCTGTATGTAATGTTCTTCTTCTAGTTTTTCTTGGTGGGCTGCAACTGCTATCAGAACTTTCCCCACTATCAGGATGGTACTTCTCTGAATCATCACTAAATAGATTAACATCTTCATCATTCGTGTCCAAAACTTTGTTCACCATTTCCTCCAACAATTCCTTATGGTCATTTTCTCTAGACATTTTCTCTTCAGAATGAAAAATTCAAAATAAACTTATGTGATGATCACAGCTCTGGTCACACAAGCTATACTAAAGTAGAACTGGTGGCTAAGCGGGAAGGTCCATAGCATGCCTGTGCACTGTGAAACCTCTGCTCATTGTTTTCACTGTCAATCGGTACATCTCTCCCACCTTCTGTCACCCTGCTCCAGCTGGCCGCCCAAGCGCGCCACACATGCTGGACTGTGTTCTCTGGTTACCATAACTTCCGACTGTACATTTCCCCTTGAATGTTTGCCTGGCCACTCTTTGAACAAAATCGATAGGATAGTATGTGGCGACATGACATTGTTGCACATACTTAGGGGGTATAATTCAGAAGTTGTCCTCCAGGACCACCCAAGGTCCACTCCAGACACAACTAAACACCTGTGGAATGACAAAAGACTCAATTCTCAGAAACAAATTCAATAAATATGTCGTGAGTCACATACAACTCACATGGCGTGCAGTGTAAAATTTGATTCTAGAGCTGCGTGAGCTGCATATAAATCACTCACAGAAAACAATAAAAAATAAATTTTTCCTTAAATCAGAAAGGATCATTTTGTTTTGAAACTTTTTATTCTATTTTCGTAATAAAACACTGTGGCCCCATGGAAAAAAAATTTTTTTTTCTAGTGTGGCAGTCACTGTGTTAAAATTTTGGTAGAATTGAGCATTGAATCCATCCATCAAATCCTGGGCTTTTCTTTGATGGGAAAATTTATTACTGCTTTGATCTTGTTACTCATTATTAGTCTGTTTAGGTTTTCTATTTCTTCATGGTTCAATCTTGATAGATTATGTGTGTCCAAGAATTTATCCATTTCCTCTAGGTTTTCCAATTTGTTGGTATGTAGTTGTTCATAATACTCTCTAATGAACTTTTTTTTTAAATTTCAGAATATTATGGGGGTACAACACTTTGGCTACATATATTGCCCATGCACTGCCCGTGTCAGAGCTACAATCATGGTCATCCCCCAAACTGTGTTCCCCGCATCCATTCAGTGAGAGTTTTTCCCATCCCCTCCACCCCCCTCCCGCCTGCCTGCCCCCTGATGAATATTATTGCCCTGTGTGATGTAGGTGTTGATCAGTTAGTACCAATTTGATGGTGAGTACCAGTGGTGCTTGTTTTTCCATTCCTGTGACACTTCGCTTCGAAGAATGGGTTCTAGCTCCAACCAGGATAATACCAGATGTGTTAATTCACTATTGTTCCTTATTGCTCAGTAATACTCCATGGTATATATATACCACATTTTATTAATCCACTCGCGTATTGATGGGCACCTGGGTTGTTTCCACATCTTTGCAATTGTGAATTGTGCTGCTATAAACATTCGTGAGCAGATGTCTTTATTATAAAATGTCTTTTTTTCCTTTGGGTAAATACCCAGTAGTGGGATTGCTGGGTCAAATGGTAATTCTACTTTTAATTCTTTGAGGTATCTCCATATTACTTTCCATAGAGGTTGTACTAATTTGCAGTCCCACCAGCAGTGTATGAGTGTTCCTATCTGTCCACATCCCCACCAACATTTGTTGTTTGGGGATTTTTTAATATAAGCCAATCTCACTGGAGTTAAGTGATATTTCATTGTGGTTTTGATTTGCATTTCCCTGATGATTAGAGAAGTAGAGCAATTTTTTATGTTTGCTGGCCATTATTCTGTCTTCTTCGGAAAAGTTTCTGTTCATGTCCTTTGCCCATTTTTTAATAGGGTTGTTTGATTTTTTCTTGTTGATTGTCCTAAGTTCTGTATAGATTCTGGTTATCAGCCCATTATTAGAGGTTTACCATGCAAATATTTTCTCCCATTCTGTAGGTTGTCTGTTCACTGTAGTGATAGTTTCCTTAGCTGTGCAGAAGCTTATAAATTTGATCAGGTCCCATGTATTTATTTTTGTTGCTGCTGTGATTGCTTTGGGGGTCTTCTTCATAAATTCTTTGCCTAGGCCAATGTCCATAAGAGTTTTTCCAACGTTTTCTTCGAGAATTCTTATGGTTTCATGTCTTAGGTTTAAATCTGTTATCCATTGTGAGTGGATTTTTGTGAGAGGTGAGAGGTGTGGGTCCAGTTTCAGTCTTCTACATATGGCCATCCAGTTTTCCCAGCACAATTTGTTGAATAGGGAATCTTTTCCCCAGTGTACGTTTTTGTGGAATTTATCAAAGATCAGGTGACTGTATGAGGTTGGTTTTATATTTGGGTTCTCAGTCCTGTTCCGTTGGTCTACGTCTCTGTTCTTGTGCCAATACCATGCAGTTTTGGTTACTATAGCCTTGTAGTATAGTTTGAAGTCCCATAGATAGATGCCTCCCACTTTGTTCTTTTTGCTTAAGATTGCTTTGGCTAGACGGGGTCTTCTCTGGTTCCACACGAAGCATAGAATTATTTTTTCTAGATCGGTAAAAAATGATGTTGGTATTTTGATAGGGACTGCATTGATTCTGTAAATTAATTTAGGTAGCAAAGCCATTTTTACTATGTTGACTCTGCCTATCCAAGAGCATGGTAGGGCTTTCCATCTATTTACATCCTCTGCAATTTCTCTTCTCAGTGTTTTGTAATTCTCTCTCTATAGGTCTTTGACCTCCTTAGTTAGATATGTTCCTAAATATTTAATTTTCTTTGGTGCTATTGTGAAAGGTATTGCATCTTTAATTTGTTTCTCGGCTTGATTGTTATTAGCATATATGAAGGCTATGGATTTGTGTGTATTAATTTTGTATCCTGAGACTTTGCTGAATTCATTTATCAATTCCAGTAATCTCTTGGTCGAATCTTTGGGGTTTTCTATGTATAATATCATATCGTCTGCGAATAGTGAAAGTTTGACCTCTTCTGCCCCCATCTGGACGCCCCTGATTCCTCTGTCTTGTCTAACTGCTGTGGCTAGGACTTCCAGCACTATGTTGAAAAGAAGTGGAGATAGAGGGCACCCTTGTCTGGTGCCAGTTTTAAGGGGGAATGCTTTCAATTTTTCCCCATTCAGTATGATATTGGCTGTGGGTTTAAAAGGAAGAGCAAAGCAATCCTAAAGCCAGCAGAATAAAAGAAATAACTAAGATCAGAGCAGAATTAAATGAAATCGAGAACAAAAGAACAATACAGAAGATTAATAAAACGAAAAGTTGGTTCTTTGAAAAGATAAACAAAATAGACAGGCCACTCGCCAGGTTGACCAGAAGCAGAAAGGAAAGGACTCTAATAAGCTCGATTAGAAATGAGAAAGGAGAAGTCACAACTGATACCATGGAAATACAAAACATCACCTTCGAATACTACAAAAACCTCTATGCCCACAAACACGAAAATGTGGAGGAATAGACAAATTCTTAGAAACACACTACCTCCCTAGGCTCAACCAGCAAGAAACAGAATTTCTAAACAGACCGATATCAAGCACAGAAATCGAAGCAGTAATAAAAAATCTTCCCACAAAAAAAACTCCTGGACCAGATGGGTTCACACCTGAATTCTACCAAGCCTACAAAGAACTGGTGCCTATACTGCAGAAATTATTTGAAAATATCCAGAAGGATGGAGTCCTCCCACACTCATTCTATGAAGCCAATATCACCTTGATACCAAAGCCAGGAAAGGACACAACAAAAAAAGAAAACTATAGACCAATATCCCTTATGAATATAGATGCAAAAATTCTCAATAAAATCCTTGCAAACCGAATCCAAATGTACATCAAAAAAATAATTCATCACAATCAGGTGGGCTTCATTCCCGAGATGCAGGGATGGTTCAACATATGCAAATCTATAAATATAATTCACCATAAAATAAAAGCAAGAACAAAGATCATATGATCCTTTCAATAGATGCAGAAAAGGCTTTTGACAAAATCCAGCATCCTTTTATGATAAGAACTCTTAACAATATAGGTATAGATGGCTCATACCTCTAACGAACTTTTGTATTTCTGTGGCATCAATTGTAATGTTTCCTTTTTCATCTCTGATTTTATTTGGTTTTTCTCTCCTTTTTTCTTATAGTCTAGCTAAAGGTTTGTTGTTTTTTTAAAAAAAAGCTTTTCATTTCATTGATCTTCTGTATTTTTTTAAGCCTCAATTTCATTTATTTCTGCTCTGATCTTTATTATTTCTTTCCTTTTATTAATTTTGGGCTTGGTTTATTCTTGCTTTTCTAGTTCTTAGAGGTACATTGTTAGGTTGTTTATTTGGAGTCTTTATATTTTGTTGGTGTAGACCTTTATTACTATAAACTTTCCTCTTAGTACTGCTCTTGCTACATCCCATACATTCTGGTATGTTGTGTTTCCATCTTCATTTGCTTGAAGAATTTTTTAAATTTCCTTCTTAATTTCTTCATTGACCCATTGGTCATTCAGGAGTGACCAGTTGGTTACTTAATTTCCATGTATTTGTACAGTTTCTGAAGTTCCTTTTGTTATTGATTTCTAGTTATATTCTGTTGTGGTCAGAAGATATACTTGATACAATGTTGATTTTTTTGATTTTATTGATACTTGTTTTGTGGCCTAACATGCTGTCTATGCTGTAGAATATTCAATGTACTGTTGAAAAGAATGTGTATTCTGAGCAATTGTGTGAAATGTTTTGTAAATGTCTTTTAGTTTCATTTGGCCTAAAGTATAGTTTAACTCAGATATTTCTTTGTTGATTTTCTGCCTGGATGATCTGTCCATTGCTAAAAGTTACTTTGTCTACTTAGTTGCTCAGTTACTCTCCCTGTTGCCTTTCAGGTCCACCCTTAAATATGGCTATAATATAGCCACCACCCGTTTTGACTTGCATCCACATACCAAACTGATCCACCTCTAGACCAACCTTGAACTTTCCCCTCTGCCTTCAACTGGTGATAGGGGACCACACACCCCCATAGAGCTATAGATTCAGACCTAGGAAGAGGCACTGGCACAACTGTGATGGGGAACATGGGCATCTGGGCTGCAGGTTAGATACTGCTCATGTGCTTAAACTGTGCCTTCTGGCCTTCGTTGGGCTTAATTCAGGATGTTCTGTTTCTACCTTATTATGGACTACTGCTGGGCCCACCTTACTTCATGACTTAGTGGGTATGATGGACTCCACCTCTTAATGGGTAATGCCAACATAGTCACTTGGTGCCCCAATGATCAAGCATTCTCTCTCTACCAGAGGTATCAAAACAGTAGCTATTTCTCAAAAGGTGTATAATTATTAGCTGTGGATGGCATGACTTTACTCTAGAATCCTTGGGCTTCTCATTAGCTCCATACTACATCTTTTAGTATTCACACCATAGAGTCTGCTGAATCGTATGGTCCAAGCAGCAAAGCTGATTGCACCATGGGCTGGAACTATTGCAAAGACTCTTCCTGGCTGGAAGGCCCTACTCAAAGCTGGAAGCCTTCCATACCACCTGGAATATGGGACAAGGAAGTATTCCTAGGTGTGAAATGTGTTGCTTCCAAAACCCAAAGAGGCCTCCCAAGTGCTGTGCTTTCTTCATTGTAGGAGGTGATGCGAGATACAGTAACTTGTCTTTTACTCTGGAGGAGATATCTTGGCATTCTTCTGACCACTGAACCTATCAAAATTTCCATGAAGTAATAGGTTTATCTCCCACCCTCTAGGGCACATGCACCTTACCAAGGCCTCTAGTGCAATAGCCACATCTTGTTCTTTCTGTCCAATAAACATGTCATGGATATAATGTATCAGTGTGATGTTCTGTGGGTTGCCTTGACACTCTAGATTTTGTTTTCCTTGAGGAAAATCTGTAAATGAATATGCTATCTCTTCCATGTGAATGTGACCTGTTTCTTACCTTTTTTCCCAAGTAAATGCAAAAGAATACATTCACCAAATCAACAGCTGCATACCACATACCTTAGGCCTTGTTAATCTGCTGTAGCAATGATACCACATTCAGCACAGCAGCTGTTATCAAGGCTACTAGTTGGTTGAACTTGTGGTAGTATACTGTTGTTCTACAGGATCCAACTTATTTCTGAAAGAGCAAAATTGGCACAGTAAACAGAAATATGATCGAAACCATAGCTCCTGTATCAATTAAGTCTTTAACAGTGAGACCGATTTCCTTCTTTATCCTGAGGATGCTATATCATTTATGATTTACTTCCTTGGACAGGGGTAAGGGAATTTCCAAAAGTTTCCACTTGACCTTCCCCATTATGAGAGCCCACACTCCACAGGCCAATGACTCAATAAGGTAGTTACTCTAAATGTCAAGTATGTAAACTCCAATTATACAATCAGAAAGTGAGGGGAAAGAACACAGAAGTTGTAGACTCACTGTGAGCCAGACTTTACACAGGAGTTCATTTATTACTTGGCCTCTGTAAGCTCCCACTATAATAGTGGGGCCATGATGATGTTTTGGATCTGTAGATATCAATGTCAAATTCACATTCTGTGCTCAATAGTTGTTGAAATGTCTGGGTATTCTCATCTTTCTTGTATACAGTCACCTAGTGAATGACTGTAGTTCCCTTTATGGAAGAACTGTCAGAATCATTATAGTATAAACTTATTGAGATGCTGCAGGGTTTTTCCTTCTAGAGATCAGGCTCCCTCATTAATAAATGTGTTCTGGATCTGAAAATTGGCTTGGGTCCAACAACTGAGCAAGGGGTTAAGACTTCTTATTGGGGAAATCTCCCTCAGCCTCCTAGTGCTAGATTCTTATCTTTTTCAGCTTGTAAATGTTGAGAAATACCCTTGTTTGCTGTTTGTCTATGTTGCTCATAGAGACACCATGTTCCGACCATCTTCACAACTCCTTGTGGGTAAAGCCCCCTTGGCGGCCCCTCTGATGTTGCTGGTTGTTATCATAATTGTGGCCTCCTGACTTCTGGCAGTAAAGCCCTATTCCTTTTCCTCTGTTACTTCAGGGCCCTGTCATCCCCATGAAAATTAACAAGCCCAGCTCTGTGACCACCTCTCCTTACCATTATCCCTGGTCTGCAGAGGAGAGCCACCACTGAACTTCTTAGTGATGCTGTTGCCCCTCTCAGGAGTGCATTACTGATGGCCTAAGGGAATGGTGTGTTCTCTGGGCCCTACTGTGAAACACTATCCTTGGCTGGTTTTATTGGCCTCCCATAATATAGTCATTTCAGCCTGCCCACCACCCTGAGACTTAGTATTTCTTCCTCTGTTATATGCCAGGGTACTTCAGGCATTGCCAATTCACTCAGCAAGGGGCCATTGCTTTCTTCAAGCTTTGAATAACTGCACTAGCAGTGAGTTTGCCCCGTTTCATGGGGTCCTTGCTAGAGTGTTAAATTCTGTTTCCAGAAAGTGCTCCCAACTCAATAAATTCTTGCTTATCCAATCTCATATTCTTTTTACCTTGATCAAGTACCATCAAAATCCAATCCCTGGCTCCTGCTAGGGTAGGTACATGCTAAGTAATTCTTGCATGCAGCAATTTCAGTGTATAATCTCTTTCCTTCCTTATCAAGCTTAGAATGTCCCCAGCTGGGTTATGATGTCCCTTAGCCCTAATTAATGGTCTGGCAGCCTTTCCGAGTAAGTAGGGGCAGCACCTGAGTGTGGTACCAGTTGCTTTGATGGGGTGAGACCTCTGTAGCATGGGGAAAGTGTTTACTCTTATGAGACAATCATGGGTCAGAGTAGTCTGCAGAACCAATATCTTCAGGGGCATCCATCCAAATGTCCCACTCCACATTTCCAGAGTCCATATTTTTTCATCCTGGGTGCTGACATTAATATAATCCACCTGTCTTTACTGAGTATTTAAATCTCTCTGAAGCTCTGCAACTGTCCCAAGTCTGCTGCTCAGCTATTTCTGCTCTTCCACTGCCGGAAATGAGAACCTCCTTTTTTTCTTAGAGCCGGCAGGAGGGTCTTGCTATGTTGCCCAGGTTGGAGTGCAGCAGCTATTTACAGGCATTATCATAGCACACTGCAGCCTTGAACTCCTGGCCTCAAAGCAATCCTCCTGCCTCAGCCTCTGAGTAGCTGGAACTATGGGCATGTGTCACTTTGCTCGGCTAAGAGCCACTTTATAAGTTACCAGAGAGGTTCTTAAATTCTCATATTTAGCTTTATTTGCTTGGTGATGACCCTCAGTGTTTTATTATTTCTCTGCAGGGCAGCAAAAAAACTTAGCCAACTAGTAACTAGCCTACTTGGCTGTCCTGACAGGCATTATTCCTCCCCTATCTTTCAAATGCCTGAATACTGACAAGAGTGTTCTTCTACAGGGTGTTTTCCAGGTCAGGTCTATTTAGATTTTTGGCCATTTGACCAATCCCTTATGCCAAGAACTCTCTGTGTCCCCATACACAGTGGGATATTGTTTTATTTGCCCACTGGGTAGCAAGTGAATCAAAACCCAAACTCCACCTTATCATCGGTTTTCTTGGACAATTCCTGGCACCCTTTGTGTTAGCTCTAGTCCTCTGAGAAGTACCAACCCAAATGGAAATAGATGAGCAAGAGATTAATTGCGGTAAATACCTGTGAAAGATAAAGGCAAGGGAGTGGGAGAAGGTGGAGAGAGCTTTCAGATGGTATTGCAAGTCTGAAATTGGTGAAGGGGAGGGGAATGGAAGCAGTATTTGACAGGAAGAGCCTTAGACTGTAGCATAATCCTAAGGTTTCAGCTAGGCTGAAAGGGAACCCTGGAGCCAAAGATTCTGGTTAGAGAAGTCCTGCATCTCACAGAAATGCGACTGTATTAGTACCAGTTATTGGCAGGGATCAGCCATAGGATGCAAGGCCTCAGCGTGAATGGGCTAGTGGATTCAGAGGGTCAGCAGCTAGGGCCATCAGTCAACAATGCTTCCCACGGCAGATGTGAATGGTTCATTATCATAACTTCCATATTACCTCACAACTTTTTAATAACTGAGGTAAAATTCCTGTTATATGGCTGCTCCACCATTTGTGATTCTTTTAGTTTTTTTCAGTTTATATTAATCAATGATGCATATTTCTAATCTTGTAAAAATAACTAGTATATTTGTGTGAATTCACATTTGAATTAGCCACCAACTCTTATATAAAATCATCTAACTACAGATACTAGACATAAACTAACAGTGTCATACAACACATGATATCAGAACTTTCATCAAGTTGGATTGTATAATATATACCAGACTATTAATGTGTCCTATAGCAATATAAATCCAATGAGACATTGTGTTAAATGTTGTGGTAATTTTAATTTATTGGTTTTTTTAACCAAAAGTATATGCACCATGTCCAAATCTTCTGGTTTTATGTGTGTGTGTGTTTGTGTGTGTGTGTGTATATATATATATATATATATATATATATATATATGTAAGCAGCTGTTGAGCCACTTTCTCTTTTGCCATACAATATTGAACCACATATGGCAAAGATAAAATTTTCTTAAAACAGTCACTTAGCATTTAAGAAAAAAACCCTCAACATATTTCTCAGCAAAGTTCTCAACTTTTTATTTATTTGATAATATACACAAGGCTTACTGACAAGCAGGCTTAGCCTGCTGTGTTTTCAATTGTACAATATCATTGAACATGTTGAGGCTTTTCATTTTCTTTGGGTTTTGTACATTTGAAAAAGCATGTTTTAGATAGTTTTCAATACAAGCATGTATTTTTTGTAGTAAGGATAGTCAAACAAAGTTGAAGTTTGCCATTTACGGGGGAAAATGTCCTCAATGTTTTCCTTGTTTGCTCCTCTGAATCAAGAATTTGACCACAAATATGCCACTTTATTTTTTTATCATTCAAAATGAATCCATTTTAAGGATATTTATATTAGTTATATTAAAATGTTTCTAAACCTAAAACGTGAAAAATACCCCATTTGATAACTTTGATTCTTGACAAAAGCAAAATTGCTAACACTAATGTCAACAATCTTTTCCCCTATGTTTTCTTCTAAGAATTTTATGGTTTCAGGTTTTGTGTTTAAGTTTTTAAGCCATTTTGAATTGATTTGTTGTGTATGGTGTAAGACAAGGGTCCAATTTCATTCTTTTGCATGTGGATGTCCAGTTTTCTCAAAATCATTTATTGAAGAGATTATCTCCTTTCTCCATTCTTGGTGCTTTGTCAAAAATTAGTTGACCATATATGCTTGGGTTAATTTCTGGCCTCTCTATTCTGTTCCATTGGTATATGTGTCTGGTTTTTATGCCAATACTGTTTTGATTACTACAGCTTTGTAATATAAATTAAAATCAGGAAGTTTAATGCCTCCAACTTTGTTCTTCTTTCTCAAGATTTTTTTTGGCTATTTGGAGTCTTTTGTGGTTTCATATGAATCAGTGAAAAATGCCATTGGAATTTTGATAGGGATTGTGTTGAATCTGTAGGTCACTTTGTGTAGTATGGCCATTTAACATATTAATTCCTCCAATCCATGAACATGGGGTATCTTTCCATTTATTTGTGTCTCCAATTTCTTTCATCAAAGTCTTATAGTTTTAGTATACAGATCTTTCACCTCCTATATTTATTTAAATTAAATTAAATTCATTCCTAAGTATTTTATTCATTTTAAATGGGATTGTATTCTTGATTTCCTTTTTGGATAGATAGTTGTTGGTATATAGAAACACAACTGATTTTTTATGTTGATTCTGTATCCTGCACCTTTATGAACTTGTTTATTAGTTCTAACAGTTTTTTCCTGTGGAGTCTTTAGGGTTTTCTACATATAGGATCATGTTATCTGCAAGCAGGGATAATTTTACTTCTTCCTTTCTGAATTGGAAGCCTTTTATTTCTTTTTCTCATCTAATTGCTCTTGCTAGTAATTCCAGTACTATGTTGAATAGAAGTGACGAGAGTGGGCATCCTTGGCTTGCTCCTGATGTTAAAAGAAAAACTTTTATTTTTCCCCATTGATTATGATTTTTTCTGTAGGCTTTTCATAAATTGTCTTTACTGTGTTGAGGAAATTTCCTACTATGTGTTTTTTGTTGTTGCTGAGAGTTTTTATATGAATGGATGTTGAACTTTGTCAAATGTTTTATTGAGATGATCGTGTGGTTTTTATCTTTTATTCTGTTAATGTGGTGTATTTCATTGACTGATTTGCATATGTTAAAGCAACTTATCATTCCAGAAATAAATTTCATTTGGTCAAGATGTATAATCCTTTTGATGTGTTGTTGTATTCAGTTTCCTAGTATTTTAGAGGATTTTTGCATGTATGTTCATCAGAGATGTTGGCCTGTAGTTTCCTTTCCTTGTGTTGTCTTTGTCTGGCTTTAATATCAGGATGATGCTGGCCTCATAAGATGAGTTTGGAAGTATTTTCTCTACTTCTATTTTTTGGAAGGGTTTAAGAAGGATTGGTGTTAATTCCTCTTTGAATGTGTGGTAGAATTCAGCCATGAAGCCATCTAGTCCTGGGCTTTTCCTCGTTGGGGGGGTGTTCAATATCACTAATCATCAGGGAAATGCAAAAAAAAAAAATCCACAAGAAGATATTACCTCACACATGTTAGGATGATCATTATCAACAGACAAGAGATAAACAAGAATTGGCCATGGTGTGGTGGAAAGGGAATCTTTGTATACTGTTAGTATGAATGTAAATTAGTACAGCCATTATGGAAAAGAATATGGAGGTTCCTCAAAAAATTAAAAATAGAACTAACATATGATCCAGCAATCCTTCTTCTTGGTATATACCCAAAGGAAACTAAATCACTACCTCATATAAATATCTGTGCTCCCATGTTCATTGCAGCATTATTTCTGATAGCCAATATATGAAAAAAATCCAAGTGTCCATTGACAGATAAATAAAGAAATAGTGATATACCCATAAATGGAATAGTATTCAGTCTTAAAAAATAAGGAGATCCTCCCATTTGCAACAACATGGATGAACCTGGAGGACATTATGCTAAGTAAAATAAGCTAGAAAGATAAATACTATGTTACCTCACTTATATGTAGAATCTAAAAAAGTCAAACACATAGAAACAGAAAACCACAGTGTAGCAGTGGTTACCAAAGGTGGCGGGGCGGGGGCGGGGGGGGAGAAAATGGGGAAATGTTTGTCAAAGGGTACAAAGTTGCAGTTGTGAACAATGAATAAATCTAGAGATCTAATGTATAACTATAGTTAATAGTATTGTATTGTACACTGGCAATTTACTAAGAGGTTAGATTTCATGTGCTCTTACCACAAAAAAGGTAACTATGTGAGAAAATTGATATGTTAATTCGCTGGACTAAAGTAATCATTTCATTATGTATGTATGCATCAAAACATCTTTTGTACACCTTAAATGTTTACAATAAAAAAGACTAACAAAAAACCTTTCTATTTTTTTGTTCTTCAGAGATACCCCCAATTTTGAGCATGGTTCTGATATCATGGTGCCAAAAAATAAGTGCATAAATGCAAGTAATTAGGAAGTGTTATCTATAGCAACAAATAAAGTGCCTCACTCTTGAAAGTAGGATACAACTTACCTGTCAGGATAAATAGATGCAATACCTCTCATTTTATATAAATAATCCACACTTTTTCAAAACCACTTTTATATTGATAAAACAATTTTATTAATATTTAATATTTTTGTAAATATAGTTAGAAGGAATAATATCTAGTGTACAGTAGCACAATAGGGCAACTATAGTTAACAATAATTTATTGTGTATTTCAAAATAACTAAAAAGAGTGGAATTAGAATGGTCCTAACACAAAGATATGATAAATACTTGAGGTGATGGATACTTCAGTTACCCTGATTTGATCAATACACATTGTATGCTTGTATCAAAATATCACCCCATAAATATGTACAATTATTATGTATCCATAACAATTAAAATTTTAAAAATCTTTAAAAAATAATTACAACTGCCATATTTTGAGTCCCTATTATATATCAAGCACTGTGATAACCTCAGCATGTAAGTTAACACATTTAACCTTCAGGAAAATCCTGAGAGGGTCTTCTCTTATTTTACACAGAAGATACGTGAGTCAGGGGAGGCTGTGTAATGCTGTGCTTATAGGCAACCCTCACTGGCTTATTTCTTACTCCTAATACAGGTCCATGGCATGTGCAGGTCCTTCATGAGATGGTGGATGCTGGGGTCTGAGCAATTCTTATTAGAATGACTCAGAGACCCAAACTAATGGAGCAGCCACCATCTAGAAAATGGTCAGTCATTGTGCCAGACAGGGAGAGAGCCCTGGAGGTTCTCAAACAAACAACCAAATGTTCTGACCCAGAAATAATATGTGTCACTCACAACCCATTGACCAGAGCTAGTCACATACAGTGGCCCTGCCCAAACAAAGGCAGTCAGGAAGGGCAGTTCTACCAGGTTCCTGGTACAGGGGAGAATGGAAACACTTGGTAAACTGCAGCACTGATGACTACATGAAGGAATCAAAGCTTGGAGAGATTAAATACTTGCCTAATATCATGTTAGTCATAAGTGACAAAACCAAGAGCTGAAACCATACTGGTAAGATTTCAAAGTCGACGTCCTTTCTACTCCTTTCTACACTGTATTCTATTCTCTTAAAGGAAGTTTCTATATATTTATAATAGAAATTTATTTATTTCAATGATGCAATTCCCTCATCCTTGATCATCTGATATTCCAACAGTTGAATTGAATAGACAAGATGGCATTGGTTAAAATACCAATATTGATAAGCTGAAGGTCTTTTCCAAACAAGTGAATCTACTGGATATTTGAATATTCATTGCATTCCAGTATAAAAATTATAAAGAAATAAAATCTAGTGC
Source organism: Daubentonia madagascariensis (assembly GCA_023783475.1). Classification (NCBI taxonomy): domain Eukaryota; kingdom Metazoa; phylum Chordata; class Mammalia; order Primates; family Daubentoniidae; genus Daubentonia; species Daubentonia madagascariensis. The sequence continues at coordinate 2,148,262 of JAKFHU010002205.1, read as the reverse complement.
TAGATGAAAAGACTACTTATTTATCATTTACTTAATAAAAAATATCTTCATGTTTTTTCACTTTTGTCAAGGAAAAATAATAAAAATAAGAGCAGACATTAATGAAACTGACAACAAGTATAATAGAGTTGAACAAAAATGCTAGATGTCAGTGCTTTAGAAACATAAGGTAAAAAAGAAACTTCTGGCAACATGGGTCATGCAAATTAGAGATAAGGCACAAATAAGCCATTTAGAAATGAAAAAGGTGTTATACTTAAAGTTACAGTAAAGATAAGACAATATTATGAAAAATATGCTGATAATTTGAAAATTTAGATTAGAAAGATAAATCCCAGAGGAAAAATATAACTTTCCAAACTGAAGAAATAGAAAATTTTAATATCATGAAAAGTATTCCTGACAAGAAATACATGAGAAGGCAGAATTACTAGCCAATCTCAAATAATTACGTAAGTGCAAAAAACATAAATCTATCAATAGCAAACTAAATCCAACAATAGCTAAAACAGATCAGACAGTATGGCAAAGTTTTAAAGCTGCCTTTAATTCCAAGCATGCAAAGTTGGTTTAACATTTTAAGAGATTCGTAATGTAATTTAACACATTAATGGGATAAAGAAGGAAGGAGGCAAGAACAATTATAACAGAAGATACAGTAAAAAAAAGTATGCAATAAATTAAACAATCAATCAGGATTAAACAGCAACAAAAATAATTCTTAGCATATCAGAAATAGATATTTATTTAAACTGATAATGAGTATTAAGAAAATAAACTACATCAAACAAAACCTTTAGTAGTGAAATATTAAAAGCATTCTCTTTAAAATCAGAAAAGACACAAAGACGACTTGGATTCTGTTCAATGTTGTATTGAGTCCATAGACAATGCAGTAATCCAAAATACATACATTCATACATATATACATTAATAAATGCATAAAAGTGAAAACACTTTTCTGTCAATATGCTATGATGATTTTCATTAAAATTTAAGAGCAGCCACAGAAAATTAAAATTAATAATAGAGATTAATAAATTTGTTGATTGTACTACTAATATACACAAAATAATTGTAAGAAATAGGAAAAATCATCTTCATTGTGAATATACCGTTTACACTAGGAAACACTATGTTTTGTGAAATATACAGTGAATAGGCTCACTAGCCAACTATTCCAACACTCTTAAACACTCTTGTATGCTTTCCTGTGCTATAGAGACTAGAATGTTAAAAACATGAAAAGACACACACATGCACACGAGTGTATATGTACACTTACACACACACACACACACACATATTTGCTAAAGCCCCTTGCAGTTAGGGTCCCAAATGGGATCTCTGTCATATCAAACATATGTGCCAACATGAGACTTGGAGATCAAACTGAGTAACGTGGGAGCCACATTCAAGATAATCTGTGATGGGAGAGGTCTCTGGTTTTTATGAGGCAGCCAGTGCAGTGTTGCTAGAATTCAGTTTCTGTCATGCATGTTAATTAATGGGCAGGCAGAGGTGGTGTTTCATCTATAACAGTCCCATAGTGTGAGTGGACTTCCCTTAGCTGTGCAGCATCCAAGCCTACTTTTCTGGCCCTCACAGAGATTTTGTAAGCTGTGTAATATATTATGTTAAAGATATCTTGTTTTTACAAGATAGCTAGAGTGAATTCTGGCATAGGCAAGTTGGGACCTTGATTAATATAGTACTTGATACCAAAATTGGTTGCAAGCAAAGGATCCTGAAAGAAACAGGGATGTGGGATAGATTATCGAACCTCAGTAGGCCCAAAGATAGCAAGAGTCCAGTTCACTTTAGAGGAAGAAGTATTGTCATTCTGTGACACATAGTGGTGAAACAGTTTCAGAAGTTATCACCTGTTGTCCCTTGAAATGAAGTGCCTTTGAAGTCAACTCATTGATGGGGACTCCAAAAACACTCCTTTCCCACAGCATTGAGAAAAGTATTGGTAAGGAGGGCATTGTCATCTTTGAAGTGTTCTGAAGTGCCTGACTTCTGCAGGCCCCAGATGAGAAGCGAGATTCTGCTGTTGACATAGTCACCTTCATTTCAGTGGGGATGATGGGATCCTAGAGCGGGAAGCCAAGTAGAAGCACTGAACCTCCCGGGTCAAGGTGAATGCTGTTTACCTTGTTAGGCAGCAAGGCTGGAAGTGTAGTCATAATGGTTTGACCTATTGTGATCTTTGAATATGACTATTTGATCAAGTGAACCCTTGGGTCTTGAAACACCTGCACATCCTCTAAGGTCACATTTTCGTCAGTTTAAAAATAAATAAAATATAAATTGTATTTATTTATGATAACATATAAGCAAATAAAATATCAACAAATAAAAAAATGAAACCCTAGATCTGGTGACTTGAGGTGTCATGATTACGAGTGATAGTCCCTTACTCTATTCCCGCACCTGTCCCAGAGCACCTTGAATGAATGGACTACAGAGGAAATGCCTACTGAAGGAACCTCAGTAATCTTTTTCCTGGGCTTAGCCAAAGCAACCTCCAGCCATTTACCAGAGTTACTATGCACTTGCTCTAACGACACTTGCTCTAAGCCAGAGCTCAACAAACTTTTACTGGAAAGGGCCAGATCATAAACACAGCTGGCCCTCTGTATCCATGGGTTTTGCATCCATGGATCAACCAACCACAGATAAAAATGTTTGGAAAAAAATAGCATCTGAACCGAATGTGTATAGACTTTTTTCTTGTCATTGTTCCCTAAACAATACAGTATAACAACTATTTACACAGCATTTACATTGTGTTATGTATTATGAGTAATCTGGAGATAATTTAAAGTATATGGGAGAATGTGCATAGGTTAATATGCAAACACTATGCCATAATATATTGGGGACTTGAACATCTGCAGATTTGGGTACCTAAGGGAGGTCCTGGAACAAATACCCCATGGATACCAAGGGAAAACTGTATTTGAGGCTTTGCAGACCATTTGGTCTCTCTGACACTGCAGAGCAGCCATAGACACAGCTTGGCTCTGTTCCAATAAAAATTTATGCATAGACACTGATGTGAATTTTAAATAATTTTCATATGTCAGGAAATATCCTTCTTTTTATTTTTTCTCAAACATGTAAATATGTAAAAACCATTCTTAGCTTGCAGGCTTGCACAAAAACAGATGGCAGGCCAGATTTTGCCTGTGGGCCATAATGCGCTAGCCCCAGTTCTAAGCCAATACAATCACTAGGTCCCCAACACAGCACTGAGTGGAAAGTCAGCAAAACAAAGTGGCAGCCATTTCTAGGATCTTCTGGCAAGCATAAATCAAAAGCTGATGCTCCAATACATTTGCTTTTAACCATGATTTTACACTGCAGTGACATGGAGAGTTTAAAAATATGAGTTGCCTGGGTCTTCTCCCAACTCTTCCTTAATTGTTCTGGGTGTAGCCTGATCCTAGTGATTTTTTCAATCTCCCCAAGTGGCTCTAATGTATAATCAAGGTTGACAACTACCTGAACAATTTAAATGATGAATGTTCAAGTATTGTATAATATTTAATTTTAAAATTTTATAATTGTGGTTTTAGAATATGTTGACTCTTTGAAAAAAATCTTTCATGGAATTCCTATGTTGTTTCAAGGAACTTACATTTTGTAACAGAATTGAAAGATTTAAGAAGGCCTAAAATTTTATAGCATCTAAATTTGCTGAAACATTCCAAAAAATCATAACATCAAGACAACTTTTTATGTCTTAATATATATATATGTATTTATACATATACATTTATATATATATATTTATAAAAGCCACTCTGGAGGCAAAAAGAGAACACCCATGAAAATATTTGGGCTGAAATATTTACATACTTCTATAAAATATACAACAGAGTTCATAAAATCATCCATTTAGCACTCTTTGCTATGTTTTCAAGTTCACTAATTTTTGTTTCTTCAGTGTCTCATCTATTATTAATCCCATCAAATGCAGTTTTTGTTAAGGTATTATTTACATACCATAAAATTCACAGTTTTTACTATAAAATTCCCCAAGTTTTGACAAATGTATGCAGTCATGTAATTCTCAATCAAAATCAAGACATAGAACAGTTCCATCAGGTCAAAACATTTCTCCACGCCACTTTGTAGTCACGCTCTTCCCCCAGTCTGACACACGACAGATTCCTCCTATAGTTTCTACAGAGTTAAACAGAATAATTGTTGTAAATCTGTACCGTAGGACAACACTTTCAGATTCTTTCTGGTTCTTGTTAGGGTAGGTCACAGAGAGATTATCATGGGAAACTTTGAGGGTGAAGGTGATGCCACTGTTTCTTTGTAGCACACAAAAATTGCTTATTGGCTGGCTCATCTCATTGGCGTGAGACATTGGCCAAGCCTGCGACTGCTCCAATTTTCCCTTGGATCCTCTTTGCTTTTCTAACTCCTGGGCCTATCATATGTATTTAGATCCATGATGAAGGGCCCCAAGTTCTGCACGGCACCCATGCCATCAACTATAGAGGCAATGAAAATATAGCCTGTCTTCAAGGGCTCCATCTTGCAACTGTGCATTACAGCTTGTTCTTATTCTCCTTCACTTTATACTTAGTTTCCCTTTCTGACTGCCTGTACTTTGAACTTCAAGCTTTAGCATCAGATGTGAAGAAGATAGCCTGACAGAAACTACTTTATCAGCTCCCACAGTTGTGGGAGATCAAATATCTGTAATGATGAGCTTATTGTGAGGAGCACCAACTCCAAAGAGACACAGTACCTTCTCTAAATCAGCACTCACACCCTCCTCCAGCTCCATGCCCAACTTCTTCCAGGAGCAGCTAGAAATTGTGAAGGTGTTCTCCCCTGAGTCTAAAATGAAACTCACGTGGTCTTAGAAGTGAGTGATGGGAGAATGCAGGGATAGGAGTGAGTTGAAAAGACCAGGGGAGTAAATAATGGGAATTCATAGATAATTTCCTTTTTTAAAAAATGTAATTTTGCTTGCAAAAAAATTTATCTGTGTAAAATATATCTTAATTGAATAATGCTGAATGCGAACAAATTTTAAATTAAAAAGATGTCTTACTATTCATACCACTATGAATCTTCTTTTTTCTATTTACTCAGCACCCAGAACATATTTCTCTTTCAGTACTAGTTACACTACCTTTATGCTTTGAATAGGTGCAGTAATATTAATTCCATGGATCTTGTTCCATTACTGACTGATATTTGGATTTACAAGCGTTTTCTCCTATTACACACTGTGCCAGAGTGCTCATTCCAATGCATATGTCACAGCAAATTTAAACACATATTTTTGTCACAGAGATTAAGAAATGGTATTGTGTGATCAGTGTATCTCCACTTTGGCCCTAATAGCTGTTGCCTGTCCTTTGTCTACTTCAGGTGCCCCTATCGTAACCACTGGGACTACATTAGTGACACATGTTACACAAATTCTTGTTTCACCCAAGTTGAACTCTGGGAATTCAAACCAAGAGAGCTAAGGTTGGGTGGCCTGGGGATGAGACTCTGGGCTCCTGGCTCTGATGATCTCCCAACTCCCTCCTTTCATTTCCTATAGGCCAAGATCAAGTTTCCAAAGTGATCCATAGTCCTGAAAGCAAAAAGTCTGAAAGGAGCCATTGTATCTTGTCATCTTCATCATCCTAATCTTTATTTCACTTTTCTCTGGCCTATAACTGAGCTGAGAATCACAGCTTGTTCAGGAAGCCAAAGTTTATTTTGTAGGGCTGACACTAATCTACCCAAAGAGCTAGTTGCTCTGTGTATTTGTTCCCCCCAGAATCTCTGTTTCTTTACAAAATAAAGAGTGATGTTTGTTGTATGAGTGATGAATGTTGTGTGTTGTGTGCCCTGGATTACTCTTATCAACCATGAGCCAACAGGGCCAGGACCAAAAGTCCCTGCCTCACCACTCAAACCAAGGCAGTCTCTGGCACTCACATCACTTCAGTGTAGTCCTGGAGAGTTTTAATTATGGCCTTATGACCAAGATCACATGTTGCTTCTGTGGAGAAGCTCTGGAGACAGTGTGACTAAGCCAGATGCTATACCTAAAGGCTGGCAGAAGCAGGGATGTTAGCTGGCTAACAAGGCTTTTGCAACAGATGTCCATTGGCTAATAGAGGCAGTGCAAGTGAGGAAGGTAGGGTCTCACATATGTTACTTCACACAATTTTTACTTGAATTATTTTTCAAAGATCATATAGTACATTTTTTAAGACTTACAAAACTAGGGCTAACATAGTGGTCTTACCACATCTCTTACATCCCCTTTATCAGTCTTCCATCCTAAATACTTATCCACTAGATCCTTGAAACAATAAAATACTGTATTCCTTATTGCACACTAGAAATTTTGATACAAAGTCATATGAAGAAATAAAGAACATGAGTAGAGGTAACTACATAGATAAAAATAAAACTCAGTATTATTACATTTTTGGTTTGTAACTCCTCTTTTTTCAAATGATTTAAAAGACAAATGTACAAAAAATTAATTATGAATCTATGTTAATGGGCACATAATATATAAAGATATATTATATTTTGTTACAATAACAACATAAAGAGGAAAGGATAGAACTGTATAGAAGCAAAATTTGTGTGAACTATATTAGTCAATTTTCTGTTGCTTATAACAAAATGCCTGAAACTGGGTAATTCATAAAGAAAAGGAATTTATTTCTTATAGTTCTGGAGGCTGAGAAGTCCAAGATTGAGGGGCCACATCTGATGAGAGCTTTCTTGCTGGTGGGGACTCTCTACAGAGTCTTGAGGCAGCACAGGGTATCATGTGGCGAGGTGGCTGAGCATGCTAATGTGCTAGCTAAGGTCTCTCTTCCTCTTCTTATAAAGTTGCCAGTTCCACTCCCATAAAAAACCACTAATCCATTAATCCATGAATGGATTAATGTACTCATGGGGACAGAGCCCTCATAATCCAGTCACTTCTTAGAGGGCCCATCTCTAAATACTACCACATTGTGAAATAAGTTTGAACATGAATTTTGGAGGGGACATTCAAACAATAGTGCTATTGAAACTAAGCTGGTATTAATTCAAACTAGATTGCTATAAATTGAAGATGTTAATTGTAAACCCCACAGTAACTTCCACGTAAATAAAATAAACTATATACATAAAAAGAAACAAGAAGGGAACCAAAACAATACACTGGAAAAAAGTTAATTAAACACAAAAGAAAGCAGTAATGGGGAAATTGAGGATCAAAACAATACATAAGACACATAGAAAAAAATAGTGAAATGACAGAAGGAAGTCCTTCCTTATTAGTAATTACTTTCAATGAAAATGGATTAAACTTTCCAATTAAAGTACAGACACTGGAAGAATGGATAAAATAACATGATCCAACTATATGCTGTCCTCAAGGGACTCACTATAAATCCAAGATTGCTCTGAACAATTGTATGCCAACAAATTAGATAAACTAGATGAAATTGACAAATTTCTAAAAACATACAAATTACCAAAACTGACTCAAGAAAAAATAGAAAACCTGAGCTGATCTATAATGAATGAATAAATAGAAACAGTAATCAAACACTTCACAACAAATAAAAGCTTAGGACCAGGTGTCTTCAGTGATGAATTATAACAAACATTTATAGATGAGACCAATTCTTCTCAAACTCTTCCAAAAAAAAAAATAGAAGAGAAGGGAATATTTCCTAACTCATTCTATGAGGCCAACATTACCCTGACCCAAAAGTAAGACAATGAAATCACAAAGAAGTACTCGCTTTGGCAGCACATATACTAAAATTGGAACGATACAGAGACGATCAGTAGCAACAAAAATAAATAAATGGGACCTGATCAAATTTAAAAAGCTTCTGAACAGCCAAGGAAACTATCACTAGAGTGAACAACCTACAGAATGGGAGAAAATATTTGCATGCTACACATGTGATAAAGGGCTGATAACCAGAATCTATACAGAACTTACGAAAATCAACAAGAAAAAAACAAACAACCCCATTAAAAAGTGGGCAAAGGACATGAACAGAAAATTTTCAAAAGAAAGCAGAATAATGGCCAGCAAGCATATAACAAATTGCTCAACTTCTCTAATCATCAGGGAAATGCAAATCAAAACCACAATGAGATATCACTTAACTTCAGTGAGATTGGCTTCCATCAAAAATTCCCCAAACAACAAATGTTGGCAGGGATGTGGACAGATAGGAACGCTCATACACTGCTGGTGGGACTGCAAATTAGCACAACCTCTATGGAAAGTAATATGGAGATACCTCAAAGAACTAAAAGTAGAACTACCATTTGATCCAGCAATCCCACTACTGGGTATTTACCCAAAGGAAAAAAAGACATTCTATAATAAAGACATCTGCACTCGAATGTTTATAGCAGCACAATTCACAATTGCAAAGATGTGGGAACAACCCAGGTGCCCATCAATACATGAGTGGATTAATAAAATGTGGTATATGTATACAATGGAGTATTACTCAGCCATAAAAAACAATGGTGAATTAACACATCTGGTACTATCCTGGATGGAGCTAGAGCCCATTCTCTGAAGTGAAGCATCACAAAAATGGAAAAACAAGCACCACTGGTACTCACCATCAAATTGGTACTAACTGATCAATACTCATGTCACACTTGGAAATAATATTCATCAGGGGTCGGGCAGGTGGGGGGGATGGGAAATCTCACACCTAGCGGGTGCGGGGCACACAGTTTGGGGGCTGTGCACTATTGTAGCTCTGACTTGGGTAGTATATATGCAATATATATAACCAAAGTGTTGTACCCCCATAATATTCTGAAATTTAAAAAAAGAAACCTCAAAGAAATACCTGTAGAATAATATGCCTTATAAAGATGTAATAATCCTCAACAAAATACTAGCAAACCAAGTCCAGTAGCATATTAAAAGGATTATATATTTATACCACGAACAAGTGGGATTTATCCCAGGAATGCAAGAGTGGTTCACCATAAGAAAATCAATTAATGTAATGCACTGCATTAATGGAAAGATGGGGGAAAACCACATGATTATCTCAATTTACACAGAAACACCATTTGACTAAATCCAACCCCTTTTCTTGTTAAAATACTAAAGAAAGTAGGAACTGAAGAGAACTTACTCAACATGATAAATATCATGTATCAAAAACTCATAGCTAATATCATATTTGGTGGTGAAAGACTGAAAGTTTTTTTCCACTAAGATCAGAAATGAGACAGGAATGCTCACTTTTATCTTTTCTATTCAATATTGTTTGTGTGTGTGATTACATTGTTTATTATAATAGAGAAATGTCTGGAAAGATTTTTGAAAATGTACTAGTTGATAGTGGTTGTCTTAGGGCAATGAGACTGCTGTGATATTACTTTTTTTTTCAGGGTATTACAGGGGTACAGACGCTTTGTTTACATAAATTGCCTTTGCCCCTCCCCAGAGCTAGAAGCGTGCCCATCCCCGAGACAGCAGGCACTGCATCTGTTAGGTGTAAATTTACCCATACCCTCCTCCCCCTGCCCCCCCGCCCTACACCCTATGAATGTTACTTCCCTTATGTGCACATAAGGGAATATTATACTAGAAGTTGTAACCAGAGAAATTAGGCAAATAAAATAAAATAATAGGCATCCAAATTGGAAAGAAAGGAGTAAAACCTTTTCTATTCATAAATGACATGACCATATATAAAAAAAATACTAAAGAATTTTCAAAAACTATTAGAGTTAATAAACAAATTCAGCAAAGTTTCAGCATGCAGGAACAACACTTAAAAATCGGTTGTGTTACTATACGGTAGCAGTGAACAATTCAGAATGTACATTGAGAAAATTTCATTTACAATAGCATCCAAATGAACAAAATACTTAGATATATTTCTTGTTGGATTTTGTTTGGCTATTTGAGGTCCCTTGCTATTCCATATAAATTTTAGGATCAGCTTTTCCAGTCCCATAAAAAAGGCCATTGGGATTCTGATAGGGATTTCACTGAGTCTTTTTTTTATATGTATATTTAAGGTGCACAACATGATATTTTGATAAACACATACACAGTGAAATGATTAGTACAGTTAAGCAAATTAACATATCCATCTTCTCACGTAGTTACCTTTTTTGTAAATTTAGCAAATTTCCAGTATACAATACTATATTATTAACTATAGTCAGCATGTTGTACATTAGATCTCTAGATATATTTATCCCACATAATTGCAACTTTGTGCCCTTTGACCTACATCTCCCCATCCTCCCCGACTTGTAACTACTGCCCTTGTAACTACTGTTCTATTGTTTCTATATATTCAACTCTTTTAGATCCCAAATATAAGTGAGATCAAGTGGTATTTTTCACTGTCTTTAGATTGCTTTGGGTGTGTTGCCATCTTAACAGTATTATATCTTCCAGTCCACAGCTGAAGCAAACTAAAGACTCAGTGAAATCTCTATCAGAATCCCAATGGCTTTTTACATAAATGGAAGAAATGCTCCTAAAATTTATATGGAATTGTAAGGAACCCCAAATAGCCAAAACAATCTTCAAAAAGAAAAAAACACGTTGAAAGACACAAACTTCCATATTTTAAAACTTACTACAAAGCCACAGTTATCAAAACAGTGTGGTACTGGCATAAGGGTAGATATATAAATCAATGAAATACAATTTCAAGTCGAGAAATAAACCCATACATGCATGCCCATCTGATTTTTTACAGGAATGCAACATCATTCAATGGAGAAAGAATTTTAAAATTTCTTCAATAAATAATGCTGGAACAACTTAATATATACACATAAAAGAATAAAGGTTGTCCCTATAACACAATAAAATTAACTCAAAATGGGTCAAAGACATAAATGTAAGAGGTAAAACTACACAGCACATGGGTAAATTTTCATGACATTGGATTTGGCAATGGTTTCTTAGAGGATATCAAAATCACAAGCAACAAAATTAGATAAATGGGACTACAGCAAAATTTAAAACTGTTATACATCAGAGGATGCAATTAAGCAACTGAAAAGATAACCCACAGAATGGGAGAAAATATTTGCAAATCATATATCTGAGAAAGGTCTAATATCTAAAATACATAAAGACCTCTTACAACCTACAACAAAAAGAAAACCCAATTTATAAATAGGCAAAGGAATTAAATTGACCTTTTTCCAAAGAAAATATACAAATGTCCAACAAGCAAATGAAAAGATAATCAATAGCATTAGTTATCAGACAAGTGAAAATCAAACCCATGATGACCACTCCACACCACTAAGATACTATGACTTAAAAAAAAGACAGAAAAAGAAGCATTGACAAGATGTGGAGTAATTGGAACCCTCTGACATTGCTGGTAGAAAGAAAAAATGGTTCTGCTATTGTGGAAAAGAGTTGGATTGTTTCTCAATAACTTTATCATAGAATTACCATATGACCTAGCAAAGCCATTCTTAGGTGTGTACCAAAAAATTTTGAAAACAGGTGTTCAAACAATAACTTGTATACAAATGTTCACAGCAGCACTGTTCACAATAGTCAGAAGGTGGTAAAGATTCAAATGTCCATCAGCTGTTGAATGGATAAACAAAACGTAGTATATCCATGCAATGGAATATTACTCAGCTGTAACAAGGAATGAAGTACTAATACATGCTACAACATGGGTGAACCTTGAAAACATTATGTTGTGTGAGAGAAACCAGACACAAGTAGTCATACAGTGCATGATTCCATTTATATGGAATACTCAGAATAGGAAAATCCATAGAGACAGAATACAGGTTCGTGGTTGCCAGGGGCTGTGGGGAAAGAGTAATGGGAAGTGACTGCTTAAAAGATGTGGGTTTTCTTTTAGGGTGATAAACAATTTCTGGAACTAGATGGGGTGATGTTTGCAAAATACTGAATGTACTAAACGCCACTGCATTGTACACTTTAAAATGATTAAAATGTTGAATTTTATGTTAGGTAAATTTTACCTCAAATTAAAAAGAAAAATAATTTATATAATATGGTAGACAGAATTCTAAAATGCTGCCACACACAACATTCCAGACCACTTGTTATTCAATCGAACTCTAATCAAGGTACTTCCATAATTCGATTTTGCACATGCAATAATGTCTGAAATGAATTGACCTAAAGATATTGAGATTGGCCAGGCATGGTGGCCCACATCTGTAATGCTAGCACTTCAGGTGGCCAAGGCAGGAGGATTGCTTGAGGTCAGGAGTTTGAGACTTCATCTCTACAAAATATAGAAAAAGTAGTTGGGCATGGTGGCACACACCTGTAGTCCCAGCTATGTGGGAGGCTGAGGCAGGAGGATCTCTTGAACCCAGGCATTTGCAGTTGAAGTGAGCAATGATGACGCCACTGCACTCTAGCCTGGTCAGCAGAGCAAGACCGTCTCAAAAAACAAACAAAAAGATATTGAGATTATCTGTGTGGCTTTGATCTAATCACTTGAGTTATTTAAAAGAAGTTCTCTCCAGCTGGTAGCAGAAGAAATCAAAAAATTTGAAGTGTGAGAGGGATGTGAGATAAGGGCAGTTTTCTTGCTGAGTTTGAGGGCATCACATGGCAAGATGTGAAAGCAGCCTCTAGTTGCTAAGAGCAGTCCCTGGCTGACATCTAGCAAGAAAACAGAGACCTCAGTTCTACATTCCCAAGGAACTGAGTTCTGCCAATAAAAGAATGTGTTCGGGAGGCAGGTTTTTCTTAGTTTTGCCATTAGGTGAGGACACAGCCAGCCAACACCTCGATTTCAGCCTTGTGATACTCTGAGCAGAGAACTCGGCCATGCTGTGCCTAACTTATGACCTACAGATACTGTGAGAAAATAAATTTTGTTGTTTTGTCCCTCTAAGTTTGTGGTAATGTGGTAACAGCAATGAAAACGGATATAGGTTTTGTTATATTTGCTAATATGGAAACATGTCCAAATATATTGTTAGGGTAAAAAAAAGCAAGTCTCTGAAAATAATGTATACTTCTATTAAAATACGTGCATATATAGTATGTGTTATTTTAGTAACATATTTTAACAAAGCAAACAAGCTTTTGTGATGTGTTTAAGATTTAGGAAAGCCATTAGAATCACCTTTGTTTCTAACACCAGAATGGAGATTAATCTTAAACCATGCCTATTCATATTATCAAGAAAAACTGAGTTTTAATAGCATTTGAATATGATGCTATTTTTAACAAAATCTTAGTAAGCTTAACAAAGAGATGTTTTACATTACTTGATAGAATTTTTAAAACAACAATAATTTTCCCACTAGTCATTGCTGTATGACTCATAAGCATTGCACATAACTAAAAAGCAATCTTTTATGACCATAAAATTTTTATAATTTTTAACATTAGAAAAGAATTGTATGCATTTTTTTAAAAGTTAGTTGAGTTGTGAACAAAAGTTTCTTGTGCAGAGGAAATGGGAAAATGCAGTGACTTTAAAACTTTTTTTCAAACTTTCATCTTGCTGCTAAGCATAATTCTGTAACATCCTTAAGGGAGAAACTCACATTTAGAATGTAATTCTTCCTTGATTTAATAAAGTTTTCCTTTACATAAGTATATGCATAGAAAATAATTTCTAATAATATACACCAGACTGGATAGCTTCATTGTTTGATTTTTAAAAAACAACTGAATTGTTAAAATAATAAAATATTTTTAAAAACAACAGAGAGATTGCAATAAAAACAGGAGAAATGAAAATTACAGATCAATGAGGGGTGTTTTTGTGTTTGTGTGTGCGTGTGTGTGTGTGTGTGTATGTGTTTTGACTACTTGTGGGGTTTAACAAAATAGATTGTTTGCTTTTACAGAAAACTTAGGGAAATGTATTTGGTTTGCAACTTTTCTCTTCAACTTTCGATTTTGTTCTTAAGTGCTACCCTGCTTAGAAGCTTACCATGCTAAATATTAAAAAACAATTTTAAGTATTATTTCATCCTTGCTTGAGCTAAGAAAATATTCCTTTACATGAATATACACAAAATAAAATCTTCATAGGAATATATAGAAAACTCATTCACATTCTATATTATATATATATTATATATATATGTTACTTTACTTTTTAAAACCCAATCATTAAAGACAATGAAGATATTTAAAAATAGAGGTTGAACTACACTAAGAATTAAAGAAAATAAGTCAGAAAATTAACAAGATGATTTTTTTGTAACCCGTCAAAGTGTTTCAAGAATTTGCCTGATACTATAAGTTACCTTGGGTACTTCTTAAAAGTACAAATTCTCATGTCTCAGCCTATACCTACCAAATTAAAGCCTCCAGAGGATGAATCTTTGAATCTAAGTGTTATTTACATATCTAGGATGTCACTCAAGAAAGGACAGGTTTAGGAAGTCCTGGAAGATCAGACTTATCAACAAAAACCCTAAAAACTAAAAACAAACAAACAAAACAAAAATTTGCTGTTCAAATTAAGGAAATACAAAGGAGCCATGCAGTAGGACATTCACTGAAACTATGCTTGTAACAGAAGAAATAGGAAAAAAGTCTAAATGTGCATGAATAAAAAACCAAAAAATGAATTATGATGCAATTATGCAAGGGAATACTATACTGCTATAAAGATAAATGACCTACATCTGTATATATCAACATAGCTGAATCTCAAAAACATGATTTGTTAGAAAAGCAGTTTGTGTGTGTGTTCATATATATGCATATGTATGCACACATTTAAAACACATAAAATAACTCTGTATTTGTTTATATGTACACATACATACATTTGTGTACATATATTTTATACTATATATAATATAAAAACATGGTTGCATGCTATTCTCTCTATCTTATTTTGTATCATTCAAATACTTCACAAATTAATATGATTGATTACAACTTGTATTGATGAGGGTGAACAAACAGACTTTCTTTTTGGAGGGCAATCTGCATATATATATATTATTGAAACAATATGTATGGAAATAATACCAATATGAATCAATTGGGGACTGGCTATAAATTATGATAATTTCAACACTCTCAAGACATTAAAAACAGGTAGAATAGTTAAATATTTACTAACTTGAACATATTTTTACTGACCTGAAAATATGTTCAAGCAAATAAAAAAGCAAATAGAACGGTTTATGGTATATGATTCCATTAAAATAGATGCATGAATAAATATGTGAGGATGATAGTAAGTAAAGAACATTTAGTAAGAGTATATGCTAAAACATTTATTTTCATACATTACATGTTTATACATTTTTTAAATTTTATATAAGAAATTTCTAAAGACAAAAATAGACTAATCTTGAAGAAAATTTTATATGGAATCAATTGCATAAAATATTTTTAAATGACCATTTAGTTTTCAACTGATTCTCAAATGGTTCAGAAAAAAATAATGCATCTTTCTATATGAGAAGAGAATAATAAAGCAAATGTAGCAAAATGTTGAGAACTGAGAAATGAGTGAAGTATGTGACGTTTTTTGGTCTATTCTCAAAACCATTCTGTAAGCTTGAAATTATTTTATCATAATGTTTTTTTAAAAGACCACTCACATAACAATGGGAGATTTTTCTTTGGTTTTTTGTTTTGTTTTGTTTTTGTGTTTACCTATGACAAGGTTTCCCAATTCTATCTGATGTTAAGAATTACATCAAGGTACTTCTTAAATGCAGGTTCTCAGAACTGACTCCAATCTACTAAAATAGAATCTTTAGAGAAGAAGTCTAGGAATCTTAACCTCAGGTGTCTGTTATGATATAGCAGGTTTAGAAAACATTACCTGGTGACCTAACAATAAGTTTTTTGAAATATAAAACAAAATCAAAGAAAAACTAAAATAATATTTAAAAAATAAAATAAGCCAGACAATACTCAGTATTGGTGGACATAGAAAATGGGGATGCTCATACATTATAGATACCAAATTTGGACAATATTTTTCTAGACTGATTTCTATAACAATAAAAAACATCCATATTCATACACAGCAGTGGCAGTTCCAAGAATTTAAAACTCTGATATTAGTACCAAATTTCTATGTACACAGAAGTTCAATCAACATCGTCTATGATAGTGAAAGCTACAAACAGCCCAAACGTCCATAAATACAGAAATGAATGTGTGTGTATTATCTTGTTTTGAAGGGAAATATTTGGACTGATTTAGAGTAAAACGTGAATAGTATATTTCTTGGGGTGGGGATGACTATTGATATTATCCTTCTATCTTATCTGTGTTTTCTAATTTGGCTTAGGGCTTTTTCTGGCACCTTGGGAGCTTATTCAGCCCAGGCTTAGGACAACCTAGAAGTGCCAGAGATTTTAACACACCCAGGGTAACATCCACCAATAAAGGACTCAAGTCTGTGGACAGATACTCCAGCTTCCCATCACTAACTAGTTGGGATGATTCTGAGGAGCATTATACACTGTTCCTTAGACTTAGAGGGTCTCCAGCATGATTGAGCTGATTGACTTTTGGTCGCGTCAGTCTCTAGTGCTATATTTTTAAAGAACTTTTCCATCTGAAGATTATATACAAAATAACATGTCATATTCTATTTTAATGGTTTTATGTCTTTTTATCTAAACATTTAGTGTCTACATTTAAGTATATGAGAGAAATAAGGCACTTCATGCTTTTCAAAATAGCCAATTATCCCAGCACCAGTTCTTCTATAATTCTAACCTTTCCCCCCGATTCAAAGTATTTCCGTCAGCTTACTAGCATTTCTCCATATTTGGATTTGACAATTGGCTTTCTCTAGTGGTTAATTTGTTCTGTATTTATTCTGGTACAATATTATTTGAACACTGTAGTTTCATAATACTTTTTATCTGCCAGGGTAGCTTCCCCAAATTATTGTTCTGAATTGTTGGAAGACCTCACTGGTGTTCTACTTTAGAGACGAGGCTGGAGTGTTATTGTAAGGTGAAATTACACTAATACAATTTAGAGGAGATCATCCGTTTGTTACAGGTTCTCAAGATCTGAAAATCCACCAGCAAAGCTTTATTAGATTCAGTGCATTACATCATGGAAGGACATACAGATACAGACCCTTCACAAGGGATGTGTCAGCTAAGGTTTATATTTCAACGTCCTTAAATCTGGGGAGGGGTATGCTGTCTAGATGGTCTATATTTATAACATGATCCAGCAGCAGAAACAGGTTGCCACGTTTGTACAACTTGAATCTTATTTTTTCAACTAAATAACTATATTGTCTCATTATAACATCCAAAAATGAACATATGCTGATATAACAAAACGAAACAAACAACGATCTCCTCCCCACCTCCAAAAAAAAAAAAAAGACAGAAAGGAAAATAATGTGAAAAAATTGTAAATGCTACATTCTACCTATTTTTTAGACTTCCTAGCCTCGGGCTTCTCAGCCCCCGCCCGGGTTCCAATCTGGGACAAGGCCCACAAGACTTTTAGGGTAAGTTCTGGGTTTTACTTGCTGGGAAGTGAAGAGGAGAGAAGTGGGCGTTTAGGGTTATAGGAGAGGAAGACGTAATATTTTAAAAGCTCCAGCACAACCAGGAAAAGACAAATACAAACTACAAAATATTATGTGGCCCGTTTGGTTATGGGGATCACCAAATGAGGAAAAATATAGAGGGGTGGGCAGTGGCCTGTGGTAGCGGTGGAGAAGGCGAGAATGAGGCGGAAGGTGGCCCCGCCCACGCTCTCGCCCCCACCCTCCTGCCGCACTGCAGGTGTGAATGGTAATTGGGAATCTGAGCTCACAGTGACGTGGCCCTTACCAGACCTAGAGCGGACGCGTGGATTAGTCTTTCCTAGCTGCGGTCTGGTAGTCGTTGGTGCCAGTGCGCCAGCTCCTTATCGCCCTGAAGGCGGACGAGCCTTCAGGAACGAAGGAAAGTGGTAGGAGCTGACCTCCTCGAGCCGTGGCAGGTTGGTGGGCGCTGACTGGGGGA
Source organism: Daubentonia madagascariensis (assembly GCA_023783475.1). Classification (NCBI taxonomy): domain Eukaryota; kingdom Metazoa; phylum Chordata; class Mammalia; order Primates; family Daubentoniidae; genus Daubentonia; species Daubentonia madagascariensis. Next base: position 2,130,268 of record JAKFHU010002205.1, on the reverse strand, counting down.
GGATGGCAGAAGGCAAACACCAGAGTGGGTACAAGACTGGATTATCTACCCCTTCCTTCCCCGACACCCACCCATTTGGTGCAAGAAACGGAGGGCTTGCGGGGAGGATCTCAAGAGGGGACCGGTGTTGTGAAGCGGTACCAGCTGGAATCTCCTAAAATGTGGGCGATATGTCTGACGGAGTCGTGCCGGGGGAGGCGGAGGCGGAGGCGAGGAAAAGGCCTGATTCCTGCATGGCCGCGAGAGTGGGTGCAGCCGCCGACTAGGGGGTGGGGAGGGCGGACCCTGCCACGGTTTTAGGCCTGCGTTCCTGGTATCTTTTCTTCACCTTCGGTCCCTTTGGAGCCGGAAATGGTGGGCTGTGGGGGCCAGGGAGAGGAATCGCTGCAGAGGACGCGGACAGGGATTAGGTCTGGGAAGCAGGTTCCTGTTGCGGCGGTTGAGCAGGCGAGCTTCTGACTGAGCGATAGAGGCGGGGAGCGAGAAACGGTTTCTGGTCCCTGTAGGTCGGTGTAAGCGTGGGCGCAGTTCGTGGACCCTGGGGTAAGAATGACAAAGCGCTGACATCACAGCGGGTCCTGGTATGCAGTGCCCACACACCTTTTTGCCCATCGTCCATCTTGATGCATAAAATGGTGGGCAAGAGAGGCAGTGGGCTGGAGAGAGGGCAGTGGGTTCCATAGGTGCCTGGCGGATACCCAGATTGAAATTCCTTGTACACAAACCACGTCTTCACCCAGCAGGATCTTCTAACTCCCCCGCCCGGCAAGTTGTCCATCTGCGTTCAAGAAATGGTAATTAGGTGACGAGTAGGAGGAGACAGTGCGGATAAAGGGCCTAAAGAAGAAGTTAAGATGGTTTGGAAAATAATTATCTTTGATTACAATGCCTGTTTCTGGAAGGTGGGGTAGCCTGTCACAGGCAGGAAAAGAAGGCATGAGACAAGATGGAGGAGAAACAGAAGGTGGTGACACTTGACTAGGAGAGCTCTGAATCAACAATGGGCGTGGTGCCCCCAGTACAAGCCTTTTCATCAAGTGATCAGTCTTGGCCATTGTCGTATTTTTGTCTGCAGGTCTTTAAGTGCGTTGGCGCGGCATATTTCAAGGCTATAAGAAAAAGACTGCCTCTGATCCTTGCAGGTAGGCGGTTCCCTGAGGCCCTCTGGTGTAGGAGTATCAGGGATCAGAACAGAATCTGGGGGATTCACAGCCCTCCCTGCCCAAGTTAAGTGCAGGAGAAACCTGGCAGAGTCTGAACAAAACAGTGAGCCTGTGGAAGGTGAGGGAAGGAGGGAGTAGAAGGGGGAGGTCTAGGACGCCCCTGGAGGGCTTATCAGGATCCCTAAGAGGTTGGGCCTGGTCTCTCAACCCCTGCCCCACCTACCACCCGTCCTACATTTTGGTGGGGGGAGTGGCCTGGGAAAGGATTTTCAGGGAAAATGGTGGGTTTGGGGGCAAGGCTGGGTTGGGGCGCCCCCTAGAGGGCGAACGAAGTTTCCCAGGTAGGAAAACCTCTGCCAGACAGAGCTCTGAATCCTGTTATCAAGTGTTCAATCCCTCTTCTTGCTTTTTACCTCCTAGGAAGAAGAAAGAGGAAAAAAAAAAAAAAAACCCTCAACATGGAAAACGCCCCCCAGGAAAACAAAGTTGGGGAGCAAGCCCAGAATGAAGAAGCAGCTCGTCCTTTAGGAGGTGGTGAAGACCAGGAGCCTGGAGGAAATGTTAGAGGGGGTTGGGTTCCACCTGCACAGGATTTTGGAGAGGATGTGCCTAATAGGCTCGTCAATAACATTGATATGATAGATGGAGATGCAGATGATATGGAACGGTTCATGGAGGAGATGAGAGAGCTAAGGAGGAAAATTAGGGAGCTTCAGTTGAGGTACAGTCTGCGCATTCTTATAGGGGACCCCCCTCATCATGATCATCATGATGAGTTTTGCCTTATGCCTTGAATCTTGAGGTTAATAATCATAAGCCCCTGCTTTCCAAATTTGCATTTTCCTGGTATACCTTTAGTGTGAACCTTTTGTTGTTCTTCTGCCATTTTCTGATTGAAGATTTCATTTTGACCTAGTCTGTAAATTTTTTTTGTCAGCAGGGGAGTTTCATCAACTTGCATGGAAAGATGTTTATTACATATTGTAAAGTTAATAAAGCAATTTAAAAAGCAGTCTATAGATATACTATCTCATTTAAAAGCATGCATATTTATGCTATATATAAAATATAATATATATGAAATATATATATTAAAACCAGAATGTTTTTTCTATGTAGTATAGTTATTGATACTTTTTAATTTATTTTTTTCTTGGTTAACTGTTTTTCTCACTTTTCCAAAAGGCAAACATATATTTTATATGTGTCAGAAAAAAAGAAGCAAGGAAACTGCCAATCAGCTTATAAATGGAATGGGGGCAATTAATAAATATTTGAAATACAATTTAAAGACATATAAATCTTATATTACCTCTGGATCTCTTATTTAAAAGCACAAACCTGGTAATTATTATAGATACATTTCTTTAAAGTCAGCCTATTCATCTTTAAAATGAAGATAATATATACCTTACTGGGCTGCTGTGGGAATCAAATGAGGTAATGACTGAACCCGTATCTGGCTGTATTCCCACATGCAAGGCCCCAGCCCTCTAGGTGCCTTTCATTTGGGGGGAAGGTTCCAAAGAATGTGCCTACCAGCAAATCCAATCAACTGTCAGGTGGGTACAGGTTGAGTATCCCTTACCCAAAATGCTTGTGACCAGAAGTGTTTCTCATTTCGGATTGTTTTTGGATTTTGGAATATTTGCAGTATACATAATGAGATATCTTGGGGCTGGGACCAAGTCTAAGCATGAAATTTATTTAATTTTTATATACACCTTATACACATAGCCTGAAAGTAATTTTATACAATATTTTAAATAATCTTGTACATGAAACAAAGTTTGTGTACATGAGGTCAGCTGTGGAATTTTCCATTTGTGGCGTCATGTCATGTTCAAAAAGTTTTGGAGTTTGGAGCACTTCAGGTTTCGGATTTTCAGATTAGGGATGCTCAACCTATAACACTTTTCTGTTCCTCTGCTGTTCTGCCTTCCTTTCCTAGACAATGCCATGACTATTGGGCACTTCTTCCCCTTCTGCTTCCTCCACTGGCCTCCACCACTGCTGATATGCTGGACTCCTAAAGGTGACAATGACCCACTGATTTCTCCAGAATCCTCAGTGGTTTGAATCCACATTTTCTCCTTTCAGAAATGTAAAGAATATACCTCCCTGCTTTAGAGTTATACTTAAACCAGGATTAAATGGTTGAAGCATAACTTACCAGTGCTGCTTAGGGATGCAAATAGCCCTTTATGGTTTTCTCATACTTCCTTCCTCGTCCTCCCCTGGAAAAATCTCAGTGACTCGTGATAGTATGCTCAGAACTGGACTATCCCTTCCATCCTCTGATGAATATGGCCCAGTCTCCTTGACTCTCCATTTTCTGTGAAGACAGCGCTACAGGTTTCACTCTGCATACATAGGAGTTCTAGGAGTGCTTTTATGTCTCCAAGACTGTTCTGAGTCACACCATTCTCACCCCAGAAGTCCCCAGTAGTCTCTACTCACACTAACCCACATAGATCCACCGGAGTTTCCCTCTTTCTTTGCTTTAAGATTTGCTGTGCCAAATAAATCTGTAATCACAGACTGATGGGAACTAACGGATGAGACTGGGAACCTAGTAGGTGGATCCTGGTTTTAGAACATTTTCCACAGTCATCACTACTTCTCACTAGACTGTGCCCTTCTCACAATAAATATTTTGTCTCATTTATACTGGTACTCTCAGTGTTTAACACAGGGCATGGTAAGCTGTAAGTAATTAACAACAGTTAATTATAGCTGAGTCAAGAGTCCTGCAATCTAGACCCAGGTTTGCCTCTGATCATTTATGGGCAAGTAACTACTCTTGCTTACAGACTGCAGGTTGCAATTCAAAAGGGAACATAGCAGAGAAAGCATCATATGCCAATTTCAACACATAGACTTGTCATAATATTATATATGTCAGTGTTTATCAACATGTGCTATACAGATCAGCTGCATCAAAATCACCTAAAGAACTGGCTAAAAATTCAGAAAACTGTGTTTCACTCTATGCCCACTGCATTCTAGTCAACCAAGACACCACCGGACTTACATAAATTAAAGTGGAGGCCCCAGCTTTAGTTCAAGTTTGGACAGTCCTCTCCCCCTCATATATTATGTGCAGAGAGATAGATAATAAATAGATAGATAGATCTGAGACCTTTGAAAACACTGTATAAGGCCTTAATTAATCTATATACATCAGGCATTATTTCCCCACTAGTCTGTGCCCTTCTTAAAAACAACTGTCGTTTGCTTTTTTAATGTTCTTGTCTTTAGTGCGTAAGTTCTCAACCGTAGCTGCATATTTGAATTACCTGAGAAAATTTTAAAGTGGAGCTTAGGACACACTTCCAACCAATTAAATCACACTCATTGAAGGTGAGACTAAGGGATCATTACAGTGTAAAAGATCCCATGGTCATTCTGATGTACATGTGGAATTGAGAATAACTGAGTGAAATTTGTGGCTAAAACATCCACACTACCCCTGACTGTGTAACCCTAAGCAAGTCAATTCATTTATCTAGAATTTATGTCTTGTGAAAGAAATACCACAAAGGAGGAATTGCACTCCAAAATCAACACATGAGATCTTTTCAAGATAGTATATGCCAGTGTTCCTTGAAGTTTGTTAGCCTATCAAATACTTCAGAATCCCATGTGGAGCTTGTTTAAAATACAGAGTTCTGGCCCCACACCCAAAATTCACTCTTTGTCAATGGTGCTTATGTAATTACATTGTTAACAAGCTCACAAATGGTTCTGATGCACACTAGAGTTTGAGGATTACTTGTACATACATTTTTTACCTTGAGTATATTAAAGACAAACCAATAAAGTAACTAAAAATAGAGATAAATGTTGGTCTGAATACAGGGAAAGGATCATCAAGGAGAAGACTTTATGAACATCAAAAAACAACAAAAACATTAAATCATAAAAAGAAAGATTGACATTCACTATGTAAAAAATATTAGATCTTCTGTAAAGTAAGACTGTTGATGGGAATGTAAATTAGTACAGCCATTATGGACAACAGTATGGAGGGTCCTCAAAAAATGAAAAATAGAACTATCATATGATTCAACAATCCTACTACTGGATATATATCCAAAGGAAATGAAATTAGTATGTTGAAGAGATATCTGCATTCCCATGTTTATTGCAGCATTATTCACAATAACCAAGATATGGAATCAACCTAAGTGTCCATCAACACATAATGGATAAAAATGTGGTATATACACACAATGGAATATTATTCAGCCATAAAAAAGGAATGAAGTCCTGTCATTTGTGACAACATGCATGAACTTAGGGGACATTATGTTAAGTGAAATAAACCAAACACAGAAGGACAAATACCACATGATCTCACTCCTATGTGGTATCTGAAAAAGTTAATCTCGTAGAAATAGAAGAAGGCTGGGGAAAGTAGGGGGTAATGGATAGGGAGAGGTTGTTCAACATTCTTCTCAAGTATACACAGAACATTCTCCAGGATAAATCATATGTTATGTTAGGCCACAAAAGAAATCTTAACAAATTTAAGAAGATTAAAATCATATTGAGTAAGTTTTCTTACCACAGTGGTATAATACTAGAAATCAGTAATAGGAGGAATTTGGAAAATTTACAAACATGTGGAAATTAAACAATGTACACCTGAACAACCAATGAGTCAAAGAAGAAATTAAAGGGAATATTTAAAAATATCTTGAGAGAAATAAAAATAGAAACACAACATACCAAAACTTATGGGATGGAGAATAAGCAGTTCTAAGATGGAAGTTTATAGCAATAAATATCTGCATCAAATTTTTTTAAAAGATCTGAAATAAACAATCTAACATTACACCTTAAGTAACTAGAAAAAGATGAACTAACTAAGCCCAAAGTTAGTAAAAGGAAGGAAAAGATAAATATCAGAGCAGAAATAAATGAAACAGAGACTAGAAAAAACAATAGGAAAGACCATCAGAGCTAAGAGTGGCTTTTTGAAAAAGCCACTTTGGCAAACCAAAGTGGCAAACCTTCAGCTAAACTAAGAAAAAGGAAAGAAGACTCAAATGAACAAAATCAGTAATGAAAGCAGAGATGTTATAACTGATGCCATAGAAATACAAAGGATAATAAAAGACTATTATGAATCAACAAATTGAATTACCCAGAAGAAATGAATGAATTCCTAACTATATACAACCTACCAAGTACTTTACCAAGACTGAAAAATTAAGAAATAGAAAACCCAAACAGACAGCATTCAATTACTGGAAAATATGGTAATTTATGTTAATTCTTTCAGGAAAGGTCATAATGTTTTCCATAGTGGCTGCACAATTTTACATTCCCACCAGCAATGTGCAAGGGTTCCAATATCCCCACATCCTCCTTGCTTTGTGCTGCTGTAACAGAATACCTGAGGCTGGGTAATTTATAAAGAAAAGAGGTTTATTTAGCTCACAGTTTTGCAGGCTGGGAAGTACAAGAAGCATGACACCCACATCTGCTCTTCTTCTGTGAGGGCTATGTGCCAGGTCAAAAAATGGCAGAGAAGACCAAAGGGGAAGCAGAGATGTGCAAAGAGACAAAACCCAAGGGACATCCTGGCTTTAACAACTCATTCTCAAGGGAATTAATCCATTCCCGTGGGAACTAATCTAGTCTTCCAGAGCAAGAACTCATTCACTACCTTGAAAATGGCACCAAGCATTTCACAAGGAATCCACCCCCATGACACAAATACCTCTCACTAGGCCCCATCTTCCAACACCACCACATTGGGGATCAAATTTCACATGAATTTTGGCGAGGACAAACTAAAACCATAGCACTTGCCAACACTTATTACATATTTTTGTGATAATAGCCAGCCTCATGGGTATAAAGTGGTATCTCATTGTGGTTTTAATTTGCATTTCCTTAATGATTAGTGATGTTGAGCATATTTTCACATGCTTACCGACCATTTGTATATCTTCTTCAGAGAAATGTCTATTTAGTTTCTTTGCTCATTTTTAAATTGGGTTGTATGGGTTTTTTTGTCGTCATTCATTTATAGGCATTCTATATATATTCTGGATATTAATCACACATCAAATATATATCTGCAAATATTTTCTTCTATTCTGTAGTTTGCTTTTTCACTATCTTGATAGCGTCCTTTGATGTGCAAAAGCATTTAATTTTGATGAATTCCAGCTTATTTTTTCTTTTGTTACTTATAATTTGGATGTCATATTGAAGGAACCATTGCCAAATCCAATGTCATCAGGCTTTCTTCTATATTTCCTTCTAAGAATTTTATAGTTTTATCTCTTATATTAAGGTCTTTGATTCATTTTGAGTTAATTTTTCTAAATGGTATAAGGTAAAGTTCCAACTTCATTCTTTTGCATGTGGATATCCAATTTTCCCAGTCCCATTTGTGAAAAGACTATCTTTTCCCCCATCAAATGGAAAATAACTGGATGAGAAATTCACTAGGGTAGATCAATAGATTTGAGGTGACTGAAGAAAGAATCAGTAAACCTGAAGATAGGTAAATGGAAATTATGAGTCTGAGGAACAAAAAATAAAGAAAAAATGAAGAAAAAATATACAGAGACATAAATACCCTTGGAACACCATTGAGCATACCAGCATAGACATAATGGGAATTCCATAAAGATATGAGAAGAGAAAGTGGAAGAAAAATATATTTGAAGAAATAATGACAAAAATGTTCAAATTTAATGAAAAACACTAATCTACAGCTTGCTTATAATCAGAAATCATGGAGGCCAGAAGATAGTAGGATGACATTTTCAGAGGGTTGAAAGCAAAAGACTGTTGACCAAGATTGCTTTGCCAGCAAACTCTCCTGAAAACTCTAAGGATAAATTAAGACATTCCCAAATAACAAATAATGAGAAAATTTTTAACTAGCAACACTGTCTTACAAGAAATACTAATGAGTCCTTCAGGCTTAAATTAGAAAACACTAAATGGTAACTTGAATCCACATGAAGAAATAAAGGACACTGTAAGGTAATCTAATAGGTAAATATAAAAGACAGTGTGATAGGCTGAATATTGGGTTTCCAACGTTATGCATGTCCAAACTCCTAGAACCTATGAATGTTACCTTTTATGCAAAAAAGAGACTTTGAAAATATGATTAAATTAAGGATCTTAAGATGGGGAGATTATCTTGGATTATCTGGGTGGGCCCTAAATGAAATCACAAGTGTTACTATGAAAGGGAGACAGAGGGAAACTTAACACAAAAAAGGAAGAAAGCAATGTGATTGTGGAAGTAGAGTGACATTTGAAGATACCACGCTGCTGGCTTTGAAGATGGAGGAAGGGGACATACACCAAGAAATGCAAGAAGTTCAGCTCTAGAAAATGAAAAAAAGCAAGGAAATGGATTATTCTGAAGCCTGCAGAGACAGTATAACCCTGCTGACTTTGGTTACATTCCCATGAAACTATTTCAAATTTCTGACCTTCAGCATTGTAAGAGAACAAATTTTTATTTTTTTAAGCCACTAAGTCTGTGGTAATTGTTACAGCGGCAATAGGAAATTAATACAAATAGTTATAAATGTATATTTGTCTATAACCCTTTCCTCTTCTATTTGATTTAAAAGAAAATTCCATAAAACAATAATTATAAAACAATGTTTATGGGCTTCTAATGACTAAAGATGTAACAGCTAAGATGTAATTTCTATGACAATAATAGCATAAAGAAGGAAGGAGAGAATGGCAATATAATAGAGCAAACTTTTTTTCTCATTGAAATTAATTTAGAATTGATACAAACCAGATTGTTTTAAATTAATATGTTAATTTTAATCTCTAGTCCAATCATTAGAAAAAATTTTAAAATCTTGTAATTGGAACAAGAGAACTAGAGGGCACACTAAAAATACCTTTTTAAAAAGAATACAATAGTGAGGAAATGGAGCAAAAAATACAGATGATGTATTGAAAACAAATAGCTAAACAGCAGATGTAAATATTAACTGATCCATAACTACATTAAATATAAATTGATTAAACACTCCATTCAAAAGGCAGAAATTAGCAGAATAGATAAAAAGCATGATTCAACTATATCTTATCTACAAGAGAACACTTTACATTCAAAGGGTCAAATAAAATGAATGTGAAAGGTTGGAAAAATATATACCATAAAAATAATAACCAAAGGAGGAGTAACTATTCTTAATCATACAAAAAAGACTTTAAGACAAAAAATGTTATTGTAGAATAATAAGAGTATTGTAAAACAAAAAATTAAATCCATCAGGAATACATAAAAATTACAAACTTACATGAACCTAACAACAGAGTTCCAAAATACATAAAGCAACAACTGATAAAATAGAAGGAAAAAAAGAGCAAATTTAACAATAACAATTGGAGATTTCAAAACCACACTTTCAAAAAATGAATTGAATAAGTAGGAAGAATATCAACAAGGAAAGAGAAGACAAACAGAACTACAAAACCAACCAGAATAACAGCAGCAATAGGAAATTAATACATATAGAACACTCCAAGCAACACCAGAATACATATTCTTGTCAAGCACTCATTGAATATTCTCCCGGATAGACCACATACTAGGGCCATAATAAAATCTTATATACACTTACATGGATTGAAATTATACAAATGATATTCTCTGATCATAATAGAATTAAATTCATAATCAACAACATAAGGAAATCTGGAAATCCTCCAAATACATGGAAATTAAGCAATATACTCCAATTTAACCAGAAGAAATCATAACAGAAGTTAGAAAATACTTTGAAAAAGAAAAACACAACATATCAAAATGTGTGGGATATAGTTAAGCAGTGCTTAGATGGAAATGTGTAGCTGTAAATGTTTAGATTAAAAAGACGAAAATCTCAAATCAATTTTCAAAACTTCCATCTTAAAAAAACTATAAAAAGAAGAGCAACTTAAACCAAAGAAATTGGAAGGAAGGAAATAGTAAAGATTAGAGTGGAAATAAATGAAATAGAGCAGAATATCAATGAAACTAAACATTCATTCTTTGTATATTAAAAAAAAACTGACAAAACTTTAGCTAGACTGACCATGAAAAGAGTAAGAATACTGACATTACTAAAATCAGGAAGAAAAGAGAGGACATAAGTACCAACCCTACAGATATTTTTAAAAAAGATAATAGAATAATACTATGAACAACTGCATGACAACAACTAAGACAAGATAGATGAAATGGGCAAATTCCAAGAAAGACACAAACTACCAAAACTGACTTAAAAAGAAATAAAAAGACAAGTGACATCACTGAAAATGGCAGAGTATGGAACTCCAGGGTCCCATAATGAGCAATTAGTCAGCTGGAAAAACTATTAGAATCAACTTTCTCAGAACTCTGTAATCTAGTCCAAAAAATTATAACAACCAGAAGGAAACTTGGTGAACATAGAAGCAGCTGCTTTGTGGTAAGAAGTTTTCAATTTCCTACCTACCATCCCCCATGCCCCAGATTGGCAGTGATCTGTTGGTGACAGCACATTATCCTGGTTTAAATTGCTGGTGCCAAAGGTAGGAATTTGGACCTTATTCTCATAGAATTGTGGTGTGGAGTCTCCCTCAAAGACCAGCACTAAGACTTTCCTTTATTATACAAGACTGTGAGCACTCCTAGGGCTGGGGCTGGGTTGACTCCTCAGTTGGCTTTTTCACAAAGCATTTAAAGTCACAAGCATTAGCCACAGAAGTCTGGAGCAAAGGACAACACTCAGGGCAAGCTATTAACAGACTGAGAAGTCCGAGAAGGAAAAGTTTGGGGAAAAAAAGATAGGTGAAGGAACAAGCACTTTTAAAAACCATCACATATACTGGACAACCAAGAAGGCCATGAGTATACCCAGGGTTGGACACATACTCAGATAAGGCCAGAGAAAAGTCAAGCATTCACCTTCAGGCTCTGCACAAGCAGAAAGTAAAGCATTAAAAAAATATTACAACTCAGAGATCATCTGCAAAGACTGGGAAAGTATTTGTTCTTTTTCTTTTTCTTTTGTTGCCTTTAGGCATTCAAAGTAACTCTGTCCAGATACCAGCTGACCAATAAGCTAATAAAACACAGACTTTAGTGGCTACACATGACAAAGAATACATAATTTACAAAAATATTTGGAAAAGTCACTAAGCAAGTAAACAATAACCCACAAAAAAGTGTAAGAACAAAACCCAAAGGAGGGGAGAATCTGATTTCCAGGGTCTACACATTATATTAACAATATACAGATTCCAACAAAAATTTTTGAGCTATACAAAGAAGAAAGTATAGCCCTTTCACAGGAAAGGAAAGAAATTATTAGGCACTATCTATGAGGAAGTCCATGTATTAGACTAACTAGATAGATTTTTTCATGTCTTACATATGCTCAAAGAGCTAAAGGAAACCATGGGCAAAGGAGTAAAGGAAAGGAGGAGAAGAATGTCTTTAGAGAGATAGAAATATGAAGAAATATAAAGAAATCATAAAATAAATAGAAATTCTGGAGCTGAAAGGCACAAAAAACTAAAATGAAAAACTCACTAGAGGGGTACAACAGTAGATCTTATTAGGCGGAAGAAAGAATCAGTAAACTTAAGATAGGTCAATTGAGATTATCAAATCTGAGGAGCATAAAATAAAAAGAACATGGAAAAACGAACAGAGTTCAAGAGACCTGTAGAACACCATCAAGTGTACTAACATGTGCATGATGAGAATTTAACAGGGAAAAGAGAAACAGAAAGGGGCAGAAAGAATTTTTAAAGAAATAATGGCTGTCACAGCAGCAACAAAAATAAATAAATGGGACCTGATCAAATTAAAAAGCTTCTGAACGGCCAAGGAAACTATCACTAGAGTGAACAGACAACCTACAGAATGGGAGAAAATATTTGCATGCTACACATCTGATAAAGGGCTGATAACCAGAATCTATACAGAACTTAGAAAAATCAACAAGAAAAAATCAAACAACCCTATTAAAAAGTGGGCAAAGGACATGAACAGAAACTTTTCAAAAGAAGACACAATAATGGCCAGCAAACATATAAAAAGTTGCTCAACTTCTCTAATCATCAGGGAAATGCAAATCAAAACCACAATGAGATATCACTTAACTCCAGTGAGATTGGCTTCTACCAAAAAGTCCCAAAACAACAAATGTTGGCGTGGATGTGGAGAGATAGGAACACTCATACACTGCTGGTGGGACTGCAAATTAGTAAAACCTCTATGGAAAGTAATATGGAGATACCTCAAAGAACTAAAAGTAGAACTACCATTTGATCCAGCAATCCTACTACTGGGTATTTACCCAAAGGAAAAAAAGACATTCTATAATAAAGACATCTGCACTCGAATATTTATAGCAGCACAATTCACAATTGCAAAGATGTGGAAACAACCCAGGTGCCCATCAATATATGAGTGGATTAATAAAATGTGGTATATGTATACCATGGAGTATTACTCAGCAATAAAAAACAATGGTGAATTAACACATCTGTTATTATCCTGGATGGAGCCCATTCTTCGAAGCGAAGTGTCACAAGAATGGAAAAACAAGCACCACTGGTATTCACCATCAAATTGGTACTAACCGATCAATACTTATGTCACACATGGAAATAATATTCATCAGGGTTTGGACAGGTGGGAGAGGGGTGGAGGGGATGGGAAACTCACCTGATGGGTGCGGGGCACATTGTCTGGGGGATGTTCACGATTGTAGCTCTGACTTGGGCAATGCATAGGCAATATATGTAACCAAAGTGTTTGAACCCCCATAATATTCTGAAATTAAAAATAAATAAATATAAAATAATAGAATAATAAAATAAAGAAGTAATGGCTGAACACTACTCAAACTTGATGAAAGACACTAATCTATGTATCCAAGAAGTTCAGAGCACTTCAAAGAGGATAATCTCAAAGAGATCCAAACCAAAACACATCATAACTATCTTGTCGAAACCCAAATATATGGTACTATTCTGTAGCAACAACAATATTGGCAATTTTCTAGTTCTGTGGGTTGGGTGGTGGTTTCACAAATGTGAAAGAGAAAAAGAATGGAAGAGAAGTAAACAAAAGAGAAGGCAAGGAAAGCAAAAGTGAGGAAAGGAATGAAAAGGAAGCAAGAATCAGTGATAGGTGTGTTGTGGACCAGGGGTTATGACACCTCTGTGCATCTGAGGTCCATATTAAAAATGTCTTAATGTTTTCTTTACCAGCTATCCGACATTCTCTAAGAAAACAGGTCAACTGTTGGAGGGTAAGTTTCAAGTGTGGAGAGAGGTCGATGGAAATGGCGAGAAGGAAGTTGGTGAACTCAGTTTGGGGTACACGGACTTTGAGGTCCCTCAGGGACATTCGGGCAGTGATGTGCAGTAGACAGTTGGCAAGGCTGATGTGACATTCGGAGGAGGAAACAGACTGGAGATGTAAATTTGGGAGTCATTGGTGTTTAGAAGGAAGTGAATGAGGTCACCCAGGGAGAGAGAACATGGGGACTGAGGAGAGAGGAGGCCCAGGACAGAACCCCAAGGGGCACCAGCACTCAAGGTGGCATCTCAGCTCCCTGGCAGGCACCAGCACCTGTGCTCAAGTCAGACAGAGCCGGCCTTGAAAGCGAGTTGTGGGGCTCAGGAGCTGAGCTCTCTGGCAAAGTCGGGTACCCTCTCTGATCAGCTGTCACACCTGGTGATAATAGGCATCTGAGAGATGCTGTGCGAGGATGCTGTGCTGTGCGATGTGCCAGGCAAAACACCTGGGGTCAGAAAGCCACCCACACCTCCTCTTCTCGGGACTCCCCTCCCGTTTGTTACACACACCCCTCCCACCATCCTCAGTTTCCCGGTACCTCCAGGATAGGGAGGTGAGGTGGGCGGGGCGGGGGATGGCCAAGCTCCGGTGACGCGGTACTCATGTGACTGGCCGGGCACAGACGTGGGCACCCGCCCCCGCGCCCGCCCTCCCGCTTGCCCGCTTGCCCTGCGGTCTTGTCCCGGCGCCCGCGCAGAACCAGCTCCCTGGGTTGCCCAGGTGGCGGGGGAGCGGCAAGCGGGCTTCCGCGAGCCCGAGGAGGCGCAGGCCTGTCTTGGGTCCCCGCAGGTCAGTGTGAAGGCGGGCGCTGCCGGCGGGCCATGGCCAGGGGGTGGAGTGGCTGGCAGTAGGATCCAGGAGCAGCGGGGAGGAGGCTGGGGAAAGGATCTGGGAGATTGGTGAGGAGCAGGCGTGGAGCGGGAGGGGCGGAGGACCCCGCAGCGGGCCCAGCTAGGCTTCTCAACCCCCTCCTCTGAGCTCTCCATCCATTTTAGATCAGGAAATGGGGGACAGGAGGGTCCCCCGCAGTGCGACAGAGAAATGCAGACATTCTGGAAATAAACCCCCTCTCACACTCTGCGCCTAGGAAGGCATATTGACCTCTGTGGAAAGCGGGCGGGGTGGAGCAGGTTGCCTCCAGGGGAGGGGGACACAGAGACCCAAACGCAGTTTGGAAAGCATCCTAGTCTGGCGCCCAAGGCCTGGAAAGAAATGGCGGCTGGGGTGCGGGGGAGGTAGGGGAGGAAAACGCTGGGCGAAAGGGCCTGGATTCAGGAAAGGGACCCAAGTGTCTGTGAGTCCACTGAGCGCGCAGCCCCTGCCCTGTCTCCTGTCTGTCTGCAGGTCTGCGTCTGTTGTTCACAGCACTCTGCGAGGCCTGAGAAGGAAGAGCAACCTGTCCAGAATCCCCGCAGGTCCGTGAAGGCATGGGTGGCAGGGACAGGGACACAAAAGGGTTGAGAGCGTGGGGTGGCGGCACAGCCAGGGCAGAATTTGGGGCCCCACTGCCCAGGCTGAAGGAGTGTAGAGAAGGCGGCCGGGCCTCCCAGGGAATGGTGGCCCCACGTGTGTGGGAGGAGTGGTGGGGTAAGGGGTGGGCAGAAGGCACACTTGGAGGTCTGGCCAGGGCAGGGGAACTCTCACCGGGAGCAAGATGCAAGTACTGTCCGGACCTGCATTCCCCCCCATGCCCTCAGTCTCCCATGTCTCCTCTTTCCTCCACTCCTACCCCCCAGAACAGGAAAAAGAGGGGAAATCTCAACATGGAAAAACACTACAATAAAAATGAAGGGAAACCGGAAAACGAGGGAAAGCCAGAAGATGAAGTAGAGCCTGAAGATGAAGGAAAGTCAGACGAGGAGGAAAAGCCGGATGTGGAAGGGAAGCCAGAATGTGAGGGAAAGCAAGAGGATGAGGGAGAGCCACATGACGAGGGACAACAGGAAGATGAGGGAAAGCAAGAGAAGCAGGGAAAGTCCAAAGATGAGGGCAAGCCACAAGGTGAGGGCAAGACAGAATCCCAGGCCAAGCCAGAGAGCCAGCCCCAGCCGCGGGCCGCGGAAAAGCGCCCAGCTGAGGATTATGTGCCCCGCAAAGCAAAAAGGAAAACGGACAGGGGGACGACGGACGATTCCCCCAGGGACTCTCAGGAGGACTTACAGGAAAGGCATTTGAGCAGTGAGGAGATGATGAGAGAATGTGGAGATGTGTCAAGGGCCCAAGAGGAGCTAAGGAAAAAGCAGAAAATGGGTGGTTTTCATTGGATGCAAAGAGATGTACAGGATCCATTCGCCCCAAGGGGCCAACGGGGTGTGAGGGGAGTGAGGGGCGGGGGTAGGGGCCAAAGGGGCTTACACGATATTCCATACATTTAATGCCTTTGGCTTTCAATTCTGACTTCTCTGATGAGAATTTTGCCGGCCCTGCTTTCCCTGGTAGATATTTGCCAGGTTCTGTGCTTTAACCTTAAGCTGATAATTTGCTTTAGATGTCACTCTCGTTACCAGCAGCCTTTTGATCCAACTACAGTGCTCTATCTTTTAGTAGAGGATTTTCACCAATGTGCATGGAATAATGTTCATGGTACATTGTAAAATAACAATAAAGAAAAAACAGTTTGCAGAACCACATATACAGTATCAGCCCACTTTTGTAAAAATGTAAATATGTTTGCATAATGCATTTGTGCACAGAGAAAACTCTGAAAGTGTGTATGCTAAAAAGCAGGCAGTGGTTATTCTTGAATAGTGGCCAAGGATAGGTCTCACCTGTACTCAAAAATGAGTCCAATCACCTGATGGGTAGGTACCTCCATGCCAATCCTCTGCTGCTGTGCCCATCCCCGTGTCTTCCCTAGGTGTAGCAAGGTCAGCGGTCACTGCTGCTCCTTCTCCTGCTTCCTCTGCCATCTCGTGACTCCCGCTGTGTGTAATCTTTCTCTTTTCTCTACTCTCTCATCTCTGCTTCTTCCTAAAGGACATGGATTGCATTTGTCATAATAAAAAATAAATAAAATCAGAAAACAATACATAATAAGCAATTGAACTGTTAGTGAGCTTTTGAGGGCAGTGAAGACACTTAAAATTCCTGTTTTCAGAAAGTAAGGTGATAGGTAAAGCTCATATTATCTCTGGAACTCATAGCTAGAGGAATCAACTTGGTAATTATAATAGATCTATTGCTTTAAGGGTTAGTCTTGTCATCTGTGAAATGGGGATAATAGTTGCCTCACAGGACTGCCCAGTGTATCAGATGAGGTGCTGAGTAAGTGAGCTGTGTTGTGAGTTGGCCCTCACCAGGCACTCAGGGGAGGAATGGCTCCTACACCATTCCCATGTAGTAGCAGAAACGTGGATGGAATCAGACACTTGGGGGAGGGCTGAAGGTGGTCTCACTGGTGCCCTGGAACAAGTCCAGGCAGCTGAGAGGTAGACGCCACTCTCTCCTGGGTACTGCCACGTCTGCTGGGTGCAGTGTCCTTTCTCCTGGGTCCTGCACCCTTAACTAACAGAGGCTTTAAGGTACCAAAGCCCTGACAATTTCTCTGGAGTCACTGGTGAGCCAATGTCCACCAACCCTTGACCCTTCCTCTACAGAAGTGGATAAAACCCTCTCCCCACTTTAGAGTTACTTTCACCAGTTACCCGTGGGTGCCACCCTAGTGCTGCTTGGGCCTCTTATTAATACTTTTCAGATGCCTTTTTTGCAAAACAATCATTTATGTGTAATTTTTTTATTTGTGTATTTTTGCATACATAAATATTATCCTCACAAAATTCATATATTGCAGGCTAGACAAGAAAAAAAATACCTGTGTGATAGAGGCTGTGCTGTTCTCATGGGTTAATATTTGTCTGCAGACTGTCTTTTCTAGGTTGCATTCATTCTCAGGAAACTCGTCAGGCCCCACCTTAGCAGTTCAGCAAACACATCAATACATTTGAGTTTTAAATCCTTAGTGGTGAACATATTGTGGTCCATGGACCAGTTGCATCAGCATCACCTGAGAGCTAACTAGAAATTCAGAATCTCAGGCCCTAATTCAGACCTACTGAATTAGAATCTTCATTTTAGCACAATCCCAAGGAGATTCCTGTGCACATTGAAGTTTGAGAAGCACCAGCTTAGAAGGAGACTCTTTTCAGGCTCCTCATTCCCACATTTATGCAAATATGTGCCTGAAAAGAGAAATATATGCACTATATAAGACACATCACAGATTAATAGACTCATGTCTGTCAAACTATAGTTGTACTTCCCCCACGCAAAGTAGACCTTGAAATCAATTCAGTGGGTCAAGACCTGAAATTTTTTAAATGACATATAATAGAATAGAGTTGAATAGAGCCAAATAGAAAATATCAAATTGCATTCCAAGTAGTTAGGGTGAATATTGTTTTGTGAAATTTGTGTTTTTCTGTTACATATGTTTGTATATATGTGCACCATGCGTTGTGATAAAAAATGTATTTCTGACTGTGGGCTGTGGTTAAAAACATTGAGAAACATACATTGGATTCTGCATCTCAAAGCATAGCCTGTCCATTTAACACTTGTACGTCTGGTGCCCAACACAAGTACCTGACAAGTAGTAGGTACTTAATAAAAGTGTAAATAATAATAACTGAGTCAGGAACCAGGAGTTCTTCTCCAAGTTTAGCCCCTGTCTACATAAGTAACCATGAACAAATAACTTAAATTATCTAGCAGGGTTTACTTACAGTCCCAAAAGGATAGGGAAGTCAAGGGCTTCACAGGCTGAGCAGGGTTAACAGTAAAGCTGCCATTAATGAAGAATACATACTCAGCAGCACCAAGGAGAGCTCCTGGGCTGTAGAGGGTGGAACTTCTCAACCCCAGCCAGGCAGGCTCTGTAAAGGCAAACTAAACAACTGTGGAATCTGTGTTGTATAAGGACCCAATGGAGGGTTCTGTATATGCCACAGGAGCACAGCCTCACAAAGGAATAGAAGAATACCTGCCAGAGTGGGAGGAGAGGGGGCAAAGGGCTGACCTGGAGGGGTAGCAGTTGAGCACATACCTGCAGATGATCTTGCTCTACTTAGCTGGGGGGAATTAAGGTCTTGGCTTTTAGAGACAACATATATCATATTGGTTTTCTGCTTGGACTTCATATGGTCTCCAGTTTTGAGTGGTACCCAGAATAATAAAAAGACCTACAGTAGGTCCAGATTGTAGCACGAGCTTCTCTGACACTTCAGCCTCATGTCCCCACAGATACAATTGTATTGTGTCTGTGCTAGATAGAGAGGCTTCATGAAGTCTTAGAAAGCCCCAGTAGTAGAATTAAATTATGCATCCCTGGGGTTTTAAAGCAAAACTATGCCCTCTTCTCTTGGCATCTAGTCTACATTTGAGAAGCTGCTCCTGGTGTGCTACCGGACCTTGGTAGAGACTTAACACCTGACCATGAGGTATTAATTTTCTGCACAATTGAGACACACTTAATGAACTTGTTTCTGTCTACTCTGTTGAATAATAAAGTTTGGTGTGGGCATCAGCTTTCCACCACTAATTGCAAATGGTTTTAAAAGATCGGGCCTGAGTAAGCCAAGAAGGCACAAGTAAACTTCATGTGTAGTTGGATCAGACTCCCTTGATACTAATCCTGCTATTTCATTGCCTTTCTCTCAACCTAATATGTCATATATGGCCTCGTGGGGAGTTCTTCATCCTCATGACCAGTCAGAAAATGAGGGATAAAACAGTGTCCTGGTTTCTGGGTGTATCTTTTTTTTTATATTGATAGTAGGTGCAAATGGATGGTTGCTTCACTATAGCCCCACTCAGGCATAACCCAGAAGGACAGTGGAAAAGAGACATGCTATCAGTGGGTAGGATTTTGTGTGGTTCATATGGTTGTCCATTTTGTATAAAACCTTTCATGGCTAAAGATACGGATCTACTCTGCCTCATGAGCAATGACTAAAAAATTGACTTGGAGAAAATTAAATTGGAAAATTAATGATGAAGAGGTCTGGGGAATATGTTTGTGGATGGACCACTCATGAAGGGCACAGTTGGTAAAGATATTTGTGTCCCATAATGTAATGGCTTACCATTGCATAACAAATTACCACACGCTTAACAGCTTAACAAAACACACATTTGTTAGCTCACAGTTCTGTAGGTCAGAAGCCTGGCATGGTATAATTTTGTTCCTTGCTCAGAGTTTCACAAAGCTGACATCAGTATGTCAGCCAGATTGAGTTCTCATATGGATGCTCTGGGGGAAAATGGGAAAATCTGCTTCCAAGATCATTCAGGTTTTTTTCAGAATTCAGTTCCTTGTAGCTGTAGAACTGTGGTCTTTTTTTTTTTTTTTTTGGTTTTTTTGGGTTTTTTATTTTTGTTTTTTTGTTTTTGTTATTTTGCTGGCTGTCAGCCAGGCTGTTTTTAGCTCTTAGAGGCCACTTGCATTCCTTTCCATGTGGCCTCCTCCAATATCCACTGTGCAATGACACATTGATTCTTTCTTGTGCTTCTAATCTCTGACTTCTCTGTCTCTGACTCTAAACCCTTATTTAAAGAGATGATGTGATTAGATCAGGCTCACCTAGATAATCTTCCTATGTTAAGGTAAACTGATTTGGGACCCTAATTACATCTGCAAAATCTCTTCACTGCAAGAATAGATTAGTATTTTATTGAGTAACTGGGAGAAGGTATATATACACCATGGCTGGTAATTTGGGGGAGCCATCTTAAAATTCTGTCTACCGTAGTCTGCCTTCTGGTCCCCAAATTTATGTCCCTCTCAAATGCAAAACACATTCAGCTCCTCCCAAGATTCCCAAGAATCTCACCCCATTATAGCATCAGCTCAAAAGTCAAAGTAGCATTATCTAAATTATCTAAACCAAATGTGGATGAGGATCTTAGGCATAATCCATTAAGTAAAGCTCCTGAAGACATTCCTCCCCATCTGTGGATCTGTGAAACTAAGGAGAAAAATTCTCTGCCCACAAAACTCCCAACATATGATGATAAGACAGACATAGGATAACAATTTTAGACGAAAATGAGTAAAATGAAAGATAAAAAGAGGTCACTGGCCCAAAATTCCTTTATTAGGTTTCAAGGCCTGGGAATAATCCTCTGTGGTTCTCAGCTTCACCCTCTGTGCCCTTCGCTCAATCCCGTGGAATCTCAGCTCTAATCTCTGAGCTCTTGGTTATATAATATGAGTAATCCTTTTTCATTAAGAATCTTGTGAGTTTTGCATAAATTGCCCTAGGCTTTACTCCATTAGAGAAAATCCCCACTCACAAGTATTTTTGAGATCATCTTTCTCTGTTTTAGACTCCTGCTGAGGTGGCTGAGTGTGGCTGCTCTCAGCTCCTAAAGGCTGTGCACATTCCTTGCCACATGGTGCCCTCCAGCTTCAAACCAGCAGTGGCATATTGAATCCTTCTTGTGCTTTGAATCTTTGATTTCTCTGTCTCTGACCTCTAGACTTAGCCCCTCTGGTTTGATTGAGAGAATGTGTGAGTCATACTTTTAACCTTGAAAATGACTTTTGTGTGACTGAGTGCTCCCACTTTCTTGTCTTTCTGAGGTTTCAGCAAAAATTGTGCCAAGCACATTCTCAGCTTTTTATTCATGTCATAATTTCAGAAGGAATCTTTTAATTTTAGTGAATTTTGCCATTTGGATAGGATGGGTATTTCCCAAATCATTAAGCTCTATTTCCTTTATGTTTAACAGATATTCTATCAATTTATTTCTCTTGTCACATTTTGTTATAAGCAACAACCAGAAACTAGGCTATACCTCAGAACTTTGGAAATTTTCTCAGCTAAGCATCCAAGTCTATAACAAGTTCTTTCCACATAACTGTGGTGATATTAATAATTTCTCTAGTCTTTATGCCACTACATATAAGCATCTCCCTTCCTCCAGTTTCCAGGAATATGCTCCTCACATCTTGCTGGCCCCTCACCAGCAGAGTCTTTAAGGCATATATTTTTCCTTACAGTTGGATCAAGGTAATCATGTTCCTCAAAATTCTCCCAGCCTCCTTCCACTGCCCATTTGCCTAGCCACTCTCACATTTTTAGATATTTGGTACTTTCAATACCAAAATCTGTATTAGTATTCTGTTACTGTATAACAAATTTACTTCAAATTTAGCAGCTTAAAACAATACCCACTTCTTTGGCACGGCATGACTGGCTTCCCTGTTCAAGGTCTCACAAGGCTAAAATTAAGGTGTCAGCAGAACTGAGTTCTTATCTGGAGGTCTTGGGAAACAATGTACTACCAAGCTCATTCTTGTTAGCAAAATTCATTTTTTTGTACTATAAGTCTGAGGTCCCAAGTTAGGATAGAGGCAAATCACCTTAATTCAATTTGGGATTTGATTGATTTTATTTAAAGCTGGACTTTAGACCTTCTGAGGGCAGGTTTACTTTCCATTCGCCTTTATTCCTAGAGCATAGCCTTACCTGGTCCCAACTGAAATTCAAGGATGTATACCAGAACCCCTCCTCCTTTGGAACCTGAACTTCAATGTCTGTGTCCCAGCCTCTTGAGACTGCTGAAAACTTCACTCACTTCTCAGCCTGATATCCTCAACTTTCCTATCAATGAATGCCTCAAGGCAAAAAGTTGTGTCAAGAGTAGGTTTCATCTCTGTGGACTTTTCTCTTAAAGATTTTGGTCACACAAGTCTTCACTGCCTTGTTATCTTTCCAATGTCTTCAAGCAGATTGTTTGGTTTTTGTCCAGCTTTTCTAGTAGTTCTTCATGGGAGGGTTTGCTCTGAAATAAGCTAATTCACCATTGCTAAAAGCCTAACTTTTCTTGTCCTCCTAATTATTAAGAACATTTCCCATAATAGATGTCATCTGCTGATCACTTAAGTGAAAAACAAATGTTTTGGCACTCTGTCTGCCTTGTGAGCAGTCCATGCCTATACCTTTCCTCCAGATCTCCTTGTCACAAAGTTTCCAAGTTTGTTCCTTCTAAGTCTCAGGAATCCAGCCAACCCACTAGCCATTGCTCATGAATCAGGCTATCTATTTCCATATCAAGTGAACAATGAGATATGTCATCTAAATTTCTGCCTATTAGGATTTCTCTTTGCCACTGTCTACCCATGAGTGAGATTGTAGTACAGCAGCCTTCCTCTTCCAGTAGGTTCCAGCATGCTGTGCACATCCATCTATAAACCAGACCCACACTTCTTTACTCTATTCTCCAGTCACAGAGAATGTCCCATTAGGCCACAAACGTGGGTTGATAGAGAGGTGGCCAAACAGTAGGAGAAGGTACCTTGAGAGTCTGAATGTCCTACTTGTGCTTTGTATTCATGCTTAGGTTCAGTGAGCTATGTATAATTCTCATCTTAAAATGGAAAGCTGCTGTACACATTTAGTCTTATGGTTTGATGAATCAAATAGTGCCCAGTCCATGATAAGCAGTTTGGGATACATGGTTACTTGGAATTCCATGGCCAGATATTGGGGGTACCTGCCAGCACCCAGTAGCTACTTTTCGAATAGAGAACAGTTGTTGCCTTATTTCTTCTATCTCCTTATTTCCATAAGCCCTCAATCTGATTATCGGTTATGATAGAGTTCAGGGTCTCCAGAGATTAGCATCACTTTAGAGGCTTTAGCTAATAACTCCTGGAAGGCCTGTGTATTTCCTTTTCCTTATTCACAGTGACTCTGAAAAGTGTCTGCAGGGAAGGTATGATGGAAGATTCACAGCATACACCAGTGGATGCAGGATCATACCTTAGAGGTACCCTACCTTCCCCTAAGTTGGGTAAGAGGTTGAGAAACTCCACTATAGCAACTCAAGTTAGGCTCTCTAGCAGACCTAGAATTTTTTTTTCTACCTGAATATGTCAGGCAGCATCCGATAGGCTTCCCAATTATTTCATTTTTAGGAATGCTCTGATTAGCCATCACCAAAGATCCCTGTGGCTCAAAAATCTTTGAATTACCATTTCATTCCTGTGGCTTATTGTGGTAGTTGCACTTGCCTTGTCTCGGATAGTTAAGCCCTATCACCTAACCTTCGCTACTCTGAGATCCCATAGTTCACATTGAGATCAGGTAGTCAAATTCCACTGCAGAATTCTCCACTATCATTTCCAGCCTACAGAGCACAGGCCCACAGAAATCTTCAAGGATGCTGGTGACCCTCTCACCAATCCATTTTTTTAATGGCTTGGAGTATGTCTGCACAAATGTCCCTAACCCATATATCAGGGTTCCACTCCTTCCCTACTAGTGTCCTTAATTTATTGTAAAAGCCACTGCAGGTGGAGAATTTAATAGACAGTGGAAGTGCAACATTATGAGTACCTAAGCTTGGTTCTCAGCTATATCTACCCTAATATGAGGCATTCCTTCAAACTTGCCATGGAGGCCTTCTAGTGCTCTCCGTGTGCTCTCTGTTGTATTTTCATAGCTTCCAATGTCCTTTTTCCTATGCATACTCTTTAAGGTCACGAGATGAACACAGGTGACTCCACAACCTTTTTCAAAATTATTTCGGCCTTAAGTGACACAGCCACTTGATTTCCCAAAGCTTTGGGTTCTACCTGCACTTCATTCCATGTCATCAGTGCTGTTTGAGTAGTCATGACACTACTACATGCCATGGACCTGTGAACCTCTCCTAACACCTTCCCCCGACTCTCCTGACCTCCATTGTAAGGAGGCGATTCTTTCCTTTCTCAAATAAATGAACAACTCAATTCCTGGAGTAACTTCTTGTATCCATTAATGTATCTGAGAAGTGCATTTCATGAAAAAGAGGGCACATTCATATTGGAAAATTTGAAGGGAGTTTTTAACAAAGGAGAATATACAAAAATGTGGGAAGGGTATTGGAGAACCACAGGGATAGTGTAATACACCATCTTTAATAAAGGTGGGATTACCAGCAGTAGGCCTAAGGACAAAGGGAAAGAGAGGTAACTAAAACTTGGAGATACAGAGCTTACGCAAAGCGGGCCACCTTTTAGGAACCTTGGGAAAAGAGATTCCATCAACATCTGATGACATAGCAGGGAATAAGCTGGGAGGAAAATTTCCTGACCACATTCTTTACTGCTGGCTTCCAGAGCACAGGGGAGCCCTTTGACGTGGTCCATAAAGGTCAGACTCCCTTGGGACACAAAGCAGGGTAGAAAAAGGTGCAAAGTGAATTAGGATGGGAAGGTGAGGAGATATCCAGCAAATGGGTGAGGGCCATGTTAGTAGTACTCACTGGGAATTGTGCCTGCAACTTTATTTAAGTAAGGAGGTGGGTAAAAGGCATATTGTTCTACAAGGGTTAACTCCAGCAAGACTGAGATTTGCCTGAACTGATCTACTGAAATAAGAAACGCACGTTTATGGCACTGACCCATAGTAAAAGCATAAAACATACTGGTTAAGAGTGTTGTTTTATGACCATGGGTCTCAGGAGTTTTGGGTGATTTGTACCAGCTTGTCAGCTTTATTGATAACAGTGAGATTGATCTGGTCTTGGTGAACCTCCCTGCCAAGAGTTCTGCTGATGAGGCTGCCTACATAGCAAGAATATGCCTACATAACCAGCAGTGTACCAGAAACCTGGACTGAGACTCCATTTTGCATTCTCTGATTTTCTATACATACATTAATGGTTCCTGATCTGAAAGAAAAAGTGCATCTTGCCAGAGATCTTACAGAGAGGAAAGACAATTGAATCTCATACCTGGCCACTCCAGATCCCTCACTATGAGACAGCTTTCAGTTATGATATCCATCTTTAATGCTGTCACTATATTGCATCTATTTTTCTGCAATGAACTGTAGATTTGCAGTCATTGCCATTTGGGGTCCCATGAGTCTTCCTTAGCAACAGAACTATATAGCTGTCACAGTTATCATGGCATCTGGAGCAGGAAATACACCATACTATGAGATGCTTTGCCTTTGCTTTTGTTTATAGGTGTGATTTGTTCTAAAGATACTTTCAGGATATATGCAGTAGATATATTAATCCTTGCCTTTATGGATTCTTACTCCCAACCTTTGTTTTATGACTTAAAAGGGCCTTCACCTCTCCCCACCAAAACAAACAAACAAACAAACAAAAAAAGACACTGTAACTTTTTTCTTCTGTTTACCTTATGGTTTACACTTAATATGACTAAGATCATAACGAATATACAAATCAGTAGCGATTAGCTTTTATGTGAATCAGAATCATCTAGGGAGCCTGTTAAAAATGGAGATTCTAGAGCTCCACTCAGTGGATCTGAGGTGAAGATCAGAAGTTCACATTTTCAACAAAGTCCTTTGGTGATTTTGACATGTTGCAAACTAGCACACTTTAAAAATGCATTACTAAAATAAGTTTAAATTTGTGGTACAGACCCTTCTCCATTGGTGCTCCTTTCAGAACTGCAGGTAAATGGTGCTAGAGAACTAGAGTCCACAGTTATTAATGTAGTCAGGGAATGATCTGGGACAAGAAATCTTGATTCAGCTATCATTATTTACAAATTTATTAATATTGAAAACCTATTACTTTTAGGCACTGTGCTAGGCATTAGGGGCATCAGAATAAAGAGCCAGTTGTGCTTTGAGAAGCAGAGTCCGATGTTTCTCAATTTTTAAAAACTGCAGCCCACAGTCATCACAACTCAGGTGTACACACGTGCATATATACATAACTGAAACACAAATTTCACAAAAAATACTCATTCTACCTACCTGTAATACAATCTAACATTTACTATCTAGTTCTGATAGATTTTATTCTATCTTATTTCATGAAAAATATTGCAGGTCTTGACCCATTCAATTTGTTTTAAACTCTACTAACGTAGAGAAGTGAAACTGCAGTTTGACAAATACAGGTCTATTTAACAATCTGTGATGCACACCCTCCGTAGCACATATGTTTATACTTCTAGACACATATTTCATGAGAAGGTGGAAGTGGGGAGGCTAAGAGTTTCCTTATAAACATGTGCTTCTCAAACTTGAAAGTGCACAGGAATCACCTACAGATCTTGTTAAAATCAGAAAATATTCTGATTCAGTAGATCTAGGGTAGGGACCTGAGATTCTGCATTTCTAATTACCTTCCGAGTGATGCTGGCACAGCTGGTCCATGGGCCACTATTTGAGTAGCAATGAATGCTCTAAAAATCACAAATGTGGGAAAGTCTGTTAAACTGGTAAGGTGGGACCTGGCAGGTGTTGCCTAGAAGAGAATTTCCTCTAAGGAAAAAGGAAAAAGTACCACTCATATTTTATCCCAGCTTCCCATATCTGAATCTGGTGGAGAGATGGCTGCATGAAAAAAACACTTAAAAACCAACAAACACAGAAAGGATTATTTTGTTAAAAGTCTGAAATCCCTCAGGGGCTGAAGGATCACTGAGCTGTTACCCTATTGGTTAAGTATAACTCTAAAGTGAGGGACAGGGCTTTAGCTACACATCTATAGTTGTTAGGGGGTGGGGTTGGTGAGCTGGACTCATTAGTGACTCTAGTGAAATCAACTGGGCTTTGTCACCTTGAGGGTGCCAGAACATCAGCAGATGTGGCAGCCTTAGGAGGGTGCAGGAATTATGAGAAGGGCATGAGTCCTTATGGTGCCCAGCAGACATGACATTACCCAGGGGAGGATGGCACCCACCTTTTACCTTCCTGGTCTTAATCCGCGTAAGGATAAGATGTACTCTAGTCCTTCCCCAAGTGTATGATGGGGTCTTGTTTCTGCTAGTGCAGAGGAGAAGGTAGATGCCAACCCAACACACCTCACGTACTCCGTACCTCATCTAATCCACTCAGCAGTTCTGGAAAGCAAGTATTACCTCCATTTGACAGATGACAAGACTGTCCCTTAGAGCAATGGGCCAGTAATAACCACAGGTTGATTCCTCTAGATATGAATCCCAGGGGCAATGTGACTTTTACCTATCATTTTAAGTTCTGACAACAAGAATTTTAAGTGTCTCCACTGTCTTCATAAGCTCACTGAACAGTTCTCATTTCTTTTTATATACAGTTTTTTGATTTTTAAAATATTTTATTTTTTGTGCAAAAATTAATCTGTATTCTCTAGGAAAAAAATAAACAGATGAGTAGAAAGAAAGCAAACAAAGAACTGAAATCACCCACTATCTCACAACTCAAGAGAACCACTGTTAACATTTTCATGAACAAAACTTTCTATTTTTCCTGTACATAGATGTACTATATAAATGTATGGGTTTTTTTTTTTAACAAAACAGACAGATTCTGTGGATGATATTATAAGCTGCTTTATTTTTTCAAGAATCATAACATCTTTGCAATGCACATGGGTGAAAATCTGCTACTGAAACTTGAGCAAACACTGCAGCTGGGTCAAAAGGCTGTGGGTAACAGGAGGGACACCCAAAGCAAAATATTAGCATAAGGTTAAAGCACAGGGCCTGGTATATGCCTGCCAGGGACACTACACGTAAGGAATGTCTTCAGTGTCCCTTCGTGGGGCCCTGCAGCCACCCCTGAATTCCCTTGGGCCCCTTGGGTAGAAGGGGTCCTGTAAATTTCTTTGCATCCATAAAAATGCCCCTAACTTCTGTTTGCTTTTTCTCCTTTTCTCCTCCACCCTAGCCATATTGTCAAATTCTCTTATCATGTCCTCATTGCTGAAATTCATATCATGGATGGCTTCTTTATATTGCTTGAGGTACTGAGCCAGCCCCTTGTTGGTTTTTCTTTTGGCTTTCCTGGGTATATCATCCTCAGCTGGGCGCTTTCCTCCAGCCCTTGTTTCACTTTGCGGCTCTCCCTCGCTCTCTGGCTCCTCCTCCTCTCCCTCGCTCTCTGGCTCCACTTCCCTCTCTGGCTCGCCCTCCCACTCCAGCTTTCCCGCCCTCTCTGGGTTTTCCTCCTTCTCTGGCTTTCCCTCCCTCCCTGGCTTTCCTTCTTCTTCTGCCTTTCCCTCATTCTCTGGTTTTTCTTTATTCTTTATTTCCTCATCCTCTGTCTTTCCCTCATTTTCTGTCTTTCCTTCATTTTCTAAATTTTTATTTTCCAGACTTCCTGGCTTTCCCTCGTGCTGTGGCTGTTCTTCATTTTCCATCTTTCCTTGGTTCGAAGGCATTCCTTCATTTTCATCGTAGAGTTTTTCCATGTTGAGACTTCCTCTGCTTTTCCTGTCCTGGTGAGTGGAGGAAGGAGGAGGAGACAAAGAGGAGGCATGGGAGACTGAGGGCATGGGGTGGAATGCAGGTCTGGATAGCACTTGCATCTTGCCCCTGCTGAGGGTTCCTCTATCCAGGCCGGACCTCCAGGTGTGCCTTCTGCCCACCCCTTACCCCACCACTCCTCCCGCACACGTGGGCCCGCCAGTCCCTGGCAGGCCCGGCCACCTTCTCTACTACACACCTTCAGCCTGGCAAGGTGTGTGTTTATGTGGTAGTGGGATGGATAGCAGAGCCCCATATTCTGCCCAGACTGTGCCCTCCACACTTTCAACCCTTTTGTGTCCCTGTCCCTGCCACCCATGCTTTCACGGACCTGTGGGGATTCTGGACAGGTTGCTCCTCCTCCTCAGGCCTCGCAGAGTGCTGGGAACAACAGACACGCAGACCTGCAGACAGACAGGAGACAGGGCAGGGGCTGCGCGCTCAGTGGACTCACAGACACTTGGGTCCCTTTCCTGAATCCAGGCCCTTTCGCCCAGCGTTTTCCTCCCCTACCTCCCCCGCACCCCAGCCGCCATTTCTTTCCAGGCCTTGGGCGCCGGACCAGGATGCTTTCCAAACTGCGTTTGGGTCTCTGTGTCCCCCTCCCCTGGAGGCAACCTGCTCCACCCCGCCCGCTTTCCGCAGAGATCAATATGCCTTCCTAGGCGCAGAGTGTGAGAGGGGGTTTATTTCCAGAATATGTCTGCGTTTCGCTGTCGCACTGCAGGGGCGCCCCCCCCCCCAATTTCCTGATCTAAAATGGATGGAGAGCTCAGAGGAGGGGGTTGAGAAGCCTAGCTGGGCCCGCTGCGGGGTCCTCCGCCCCTCCCGCTCCGCGCCCGCTCCTCACCAATCTCCCAGATCCCTTCTTCTCCCCCCCACCTCCCACCCCCGTCCCCTTCGCGCTGCTCTGGGATCCTGCTGCCAGCCACTCCACCCCTGCCCCGGGTCCGCCGGCAGCGCCCCGGCTTCACACTGACCTGCCGGCACCCGGAACAGGCCTGCGCCTCCTCGGGCTCGCGGAAGCACTCTCGATGCTCTCTTGCCGCTGGGGCAGCTCAGAGAGGTGGTTCCACTCTGGCGCCAGGACCAGACAGCAGGGCGGACGCGGGGGCTGGTGCCCACGTCTGTGCCTGGTGGGTCACGTGAGCGCCGCGTCACCCGAGCACAGCCCCCACCAACCCACCTCATCCCCCATCCCCCGAGGGACCAGGAAGCTGAGGACGATGAAGGTGGGGGAATTAGCATGGGGAGAGGGTGTCACCGAGAAGAGGAGGGGGAGGCTTTCTGACCCCAGGTGCTTTACCTGGCACATCGCACAGCACAGCATCCTCGCACAGCATCTCTCAGATGCCTATTATCACCAGGTGTGACAGCTGATCAGAGAGGGTACCCGACTTTGCCAGAGAGCTCAGCTCCTGAGCCCCACAGCTCGCTTTCAAGACCGGCTCTGTCTGACTTGAGCACAGGTGCTGGTGCCTGCCAGGGAGCTGAGATGCCACCTTGAGTGCTGGTGCCCCTTGGGGTTCTGTCCTGGGCCTCCTCTCTCCTCAGTCCCCATGTTCTCTCTCCCTGGGTGACCTCATTCACTTCCCTCTAAACACCAATGACTCCCAAATTTACATCTCCAGTCTGTTTCCTCCTCCGAATGTCACATCAGCCTTGCCAACTGTCTACTGCACATCACTGCCCGAATGTCCCTGAGGGACCTCAAAGTCCGTGTACCCCAAACTGAGTTCACCAACTTCCTTCTCGCCATTTCCATCGACCTCTCTCCACACTTGAAACTTACCCTCCAACAGTTGACATGTTTCCATAGAGAATGTCAGACAGCTAGAAAAGAAAGCATTAAGACACTTTTTATTATGGACCTCAGATGCACAGATGTATCATAAACCTTGGTTCACAACACACCCTTGTTGGCCCATGCTTGTCCCTCTTCCTTCCCTTTTCTGTCCGTCTTTTCCTTTCCTTTCCCTTCCCTTCTCTTCCCTTGTCTTCCTTTTTCTTTCACACTTGTGAAACCACAACCCAACATAAAAACTAAAATATCACCAATCTTGTAGTTTCTATAGTGTAGTGTCATTCATGTATTTTTTATATATATATATACATGCACACACATATATTTATATACACACATATGTGTGCATATATGTGTGTATATATGTGTATGTGTATATGTGTGTATATGAATGTGTGTATTTGTTTATAAATTCAGGCAACTACTATTTCTATTTTGATTTGCAAAATACCATATCTTGATTGCACAATTATGGATTATGTGAACAATACAACCAATTCTGGTATATTTCTGCTATATATCTTTCTTAATTCAGTAAAACATTAATCTTTCTACAATATTCTGCTCCACCAAAATGTGTATTGGCATTATCACCACATAACAAGTAATTTTATCCTCAATGTTGAATTTTTTAACTGAATTCTTAAGGCTGGGGTTTCCCTTTCATCAGTATGAACTTTCATAAAATTATTATTCCATGAATTTGATGAAAATAATACCAAATCGCTGTTGAAAAGAACTGATTTTCTGTTTTAATCATTTGATAATATTGATTTTAAGCTGTCATCAATAATTGTTTGCTAAGTTCTTTTGCTAATGGAGCCAACATATTGACAACTGTCACTCCGGTTTTTAAACATGTACACAAAAACTTGGAATTCAAAATTAGTATAATTTAATTAGAAAAATGTCATTTTATCTTAATTAGAAGTTCTGTTCACAGAATGAGAAATAAACAGAACTTCTGCATTTGCATGTACTAAATTGACAAATCCTTCTTAAAGTAATTACTATTTTCTGAAGTAGATATTAATCCTTCTTTAGCAGGTTTGCAGATTTGGGTTTTCATGAAGTTGGTGATATCATTACAGTCCCCTTGATGCATAGTATATGTCAACACACGTTTTTGCAAGTTAAATGTTTATCATCAACTTTCTTAGAAAAGTAAAAGTTACTTAATTTGCCATTCAATATGCACTTTTGTTTCTTATTGCAAAATTAAAGAATCATTCCCAGCAATAAAATAAATATAGATGTAGATACTATAAAACCATTAAGTGATACAATAAGAAATATGTATTCAATCTTTGTACCCAGTTCCTGACACAGAGCTTCTGAAACCCTTGGAATTTCCTGAATGATAATGAAGTGACTCTTAGTGGTCCCCTAGATAGCTTCAGGATGGGAGCTAGTTTCCAGAAGAACCAACCATATGATTAAAGGGTTAGAATTTTCAGCCCCACTGCCAGATCTCGTGGAAGGGAAGAGGAGCTGGAGAATTTCTATCACCAACGGCCAATGATTTAATCAATTGTGCCTATATAATGGACCCTCCATAAAACCCCCCAAAGCTTCTGGGTTTGTGAACACATTTACTTGCTGGGAGGGTAGTATGAATCTGATGCTAACTCTGGGCAGTCAGTAACAGAATTGAGATAAATATTGCACAACCCAGTTGGTGTCTGGAGAATTGGAGAAGTGGTTGTTGATATTGGTGTTTTACCCCATGAATTGTATTGTAGCAAGAATGTTCATGCTGGACAGCTCAGCCTATATTTCCCACACATATTTCCCATACACTTAACCTATACTTTCTCATGTTTCCCTCTGATCTTGCTGTCTGGTCGTTTGGCATTTTCATGCATTTTGGATGTCAATGGCATGGGACATGACCCAACTAGCTAATCACAACTGGAAGAGTTAGTAGCATCAAGTGCTTTCGCCACCACTGCCCATGACAAAAAAGAGCTAGTTCTCTAACTGTTCCTGAATTATCTACTTCATTTTAGCAATGAGTACCTTGTTTGTTGTCCTTGAAAGGGATATGTTAATCATGGTGAATTAAGAAAGGGTCAGAAGAAAAGAGACTGGATATTATTTGTCACCTTATATAAGTGTAACCAAGTGTTAAAGTGAGAGCTACCCACAGCAAATACATCTAAAGCACTACTGGACAAAACCATGGCAAAAATGGAAGTAAAAAGTGAAGGTCTGTGGTAGATTGAATAGTGGTCCTCAAAGATATGTAAGTTCCCCTGGAACCTATGAATTTTACCTTATATGGCAAAATGGGAAGTTGTAAATGTCATTAAGTTAAGGGTTTTGAGATGGGGAGATTATCATGGATTATCCAGGTAGGTGCTAAATGAAATAGCAATTGTCCTTATAAAAGGGAGGCAGAGTAAGTTGCTACTCTGCTGGTTTTGAAGATGAAGGAAAGGGCCTTGAGCTAAGGAATGCAGCTCTAGAAGCTGGAAAAGGCAAGAAAATGGATTTTCCACTAGAGCTTCCAGAGGGAGCAAAGTCCTGACAACGCCTTGATTTTTAGTCCAGTAAAACTGGTTTGGGACTTTTGACTTTTGCAACTTTAAGAGAATTAATGTGTATTATTTTAAACCACCAAGCTTGTGGTTGTCACAGCAGCACAGAAAACTAATGTAAGGTCTACTAAATCTGTTCTGGCTTACTTTAACATAAATATCAGTAACAATAGTACACTGTTTAACAATGAATAATTTTGGAAAATGTTAAACTACATGGGTTGCTAGGCCAATAGGTAACAATTAGTATTGTTCAGGGAAAATCAGGAGGTATTTTTATCTTACAGGTAATTCATGTAAAGTCACTAGCACAGTGACTAGAACATATTAAGGGTTTAATTGGGTGAGTTTTCCTAGTTTCCCGGACAAGAAGACTATGCCTTTTTTTAAAGAAAAAAAAAATTTAGGCAATTGTAGATTTACGTATAATTTTAAGAAATAATAGAGATCTCTCTTATCCCTTTACCCATTTTCTTTCAATGGTAACATCTGATATAGCTACAGTACAGTATCAAAACAGAAAATTAACATTGATACAATCCACCGATCTTATTTGGATTTCACCATTTTACATGCAATTATTTGTGTGTGTGTGTATGTGTGTTAGTTACATGCAATTTTATCACATGTACTTTCCCAGATGGGATTTCATTAACCCCTACCTAGATCTGAGAGGTGTTATCCAGGAGAAATACCCAAGGACTATAATGTGCTTGGGCCCCCCAGTGTTCTATTGCAAAGCCTTTCTGCAAAGCCTCTTCTTTCTGGGTCAATTGTACATATTATTCTTGAGAAATTAACATTGAATACACAAGTGGGATGAGAAAGTATATGAAACAAAATGAAATGGGGTGATGGTTTTCTTTTTCAAATTCTATATAACTGGTTCCGTGATTGTTTTCTTTTTCCTAAATTATCTGACAAATTACATCAGCACATAAAAATGATAAAGTTAATGCATGATGAGAACTTGCACATTTCCCTTTCATTAAACATTTCCACTTAATATTCTAACTCTTAGGGACAAGTGTTTTTGACCTGTGAATGATGTTCTCCTTGATGATTCATGCATGTGTGGATAATTACTAATACTTTTCTTTCTCCAAGTGGATATTTCCAGTAAATATAAGCATCTAGATCTCAGAAGAAAGATCTGGGATATAGATTTTGGCTGAAGTGTTTAGCAAATAATGTACATCCACTAAATATCTGTTGAAATAATTAATCTATGGATCAGTGAAAGGTATTAGCCTTCATGCATTGAGAACCCCTATAAAAATAGCAAAAAAAAGTGCAAATTTGTAAATAGTGCATAGAGGAAGAAATGTAAATGGACAATAATGACAAAAAATATGATCTAACTCATTAATAACTTAATGAATGTAAATAAAAGCATCTAAATAGCCTTTTATCACTATCACCTATGACAAAATTTAAGTGCAGAAATAACACAATAACATGGCCAAAAAATTCACAGAAGAAAAATTTTAAAATTGTCTCTGTGTGTGTGGAGAGAGAGAGAGCGAATCAACTTCAATATGAATCAAGGACATGGAAACACACCTATCAGTTAGAAATGAATTTAAATATCATGGTGATTCCAAGTGTGGTGAAGAAATGAGAATTCTCATATACTTTTTGAGGACATTTAAATTATTGAGATCAAGTCCTATATATTTAAGCATGTAATGTAGGGAAATTTTCTCATATGTGCAAAATTAAGATGGTAAGAGGATGTTCACTACAATATTGCCTGAAATAGAAAACAAAACAAAACAATACAAAACAACAGGAGGCAATCCAAAAGTTCAGCAATACAAAAACAAATACGTAGTAAAGATTAACAAAACCATTTCTGCTTCTCTGGGAAAATGATCTCTGGTTTACCTTCTTCTAGCACTCTTTTCTTGGAAACTTTTTTAAAAAATGAATTTACTTATTTTATTTTAATAGATTCAGGGAGTATAAATGGCTTTTTGTTACACAAATGAATTGCATAGTGGAGAAGTCTAGGCTTTTAACATACTCATCACCTGGAAACTAGATGAAGGTAAAATACCAGCTGTGTAACTGGACAAGATTTCTTATGGAAAAAATGACCAATGATCATTGAAGACCTCTGTCACTGAGCATGCCCCTTACTGCTGGGACCACTGTAAGTGACAATCATGGATTTATAAAATATATTGACCCCTTGTAGTCATAGGGCTTGTAACCTGGGGACCCCTACACCCTATGTGGTCTCTGCCTTATACCTGAGCACTCACTTGGGGGAACAGGGGATGCAAAGAATAACCTTTGGACAGGTCTAAGGACTCCTACTGCTGAAAAAACATTCATATCTGACAGTGTCCTCCATTGTATCCTATTAAAAAGCCAAGCGAACCTAGTACCGGTTGAGTCTTGTGTTTGGTTGTCGATCTGAACCCAAGTTCATTGATGTGGGAGCTACAAACTAGAACAAAAATAATGTGTTTATTCAGTGGAATATAATGCTACAGTTAAAATGAATAAATTATATTTACATGTGTCAAAATGGGTAAATCTCTAAAGTGATGTTAGGTGAGAACAATTCAAGTGGCAATACCACTTACAAAATAGAACCTTATGGATACAAAATAATACCTTACAATCTTTATAATACACACGTATAAGATAAAAGTAGAAATAACTAATTGGAAAGTATACATATAGTGGTTATCTCTAGGGAACTAAGGAAAAGAATGGGATGATGAGCCTTCAATTGTATCTGTAATATTATATTTCCTTACATAGGCCAGAATCAAACATGACAAAATGTTAATATGTGTTAGATATGTATGGTGAACACACAGATGTTTGTTAGAATACTTTTCCATGTTTGAAACATTTTTTATAAAACAAGATGGATAATATTCCATGCTGGTGACAGTTTTAGCAAATGTCATTGTTAGAGTACAAATTGGTAAAACATTTTTAAGGAATATATATTTATATATCCTTTTATTTTTCACATGTATGTGTGTATACAGCACACAGTTATACTACATTGTTTAGCTGCCCTGGCAATTAGGTGAAGGCCATATGTAGTAAGAAATTTTGGTGCCTCTTGTCACATCTCCTTGGAACACATCCACAGCTATTGTGGACAGTTTCTTGTGAGCTCACACCAATGGCAGCAGTGTCCTACCTCAAGCAGGCAGCCCTTATTTACTTTCTTGTTTCAGAGTCTTCTAATTAGCCTCAGCAACCCTCTTAACCCCCACACAAGCCCATCCCTGAATTGTAGGGGAATTAATTCCCCGAGAAGCAACTTTCAACCAACAGGACACCAAGTGATGGAGAAACCTTCCAGCTTCCCCACCTTTGGGTAGACAATTCTGAGAGGCATTCTGTATGTTTCTCTGAGGTCCTAGCTAACTCTAGTCCCTATTACCTACACAGTAATTTCAATAATGCACTATTATATTGCCTTTAACTCTTTTTTGTCTTGATTCTGCCTCCTACCTCACTGCTGCTTCCTGGGATCACCTCCTAAATAAATTACCAGCACCTATCTCCTTGGCTCAGTTCTGTTTTGGGGGGAATCCAAACTAAGACACTGAGTAATAGAATTCTGCCCAATGGAATGCGGGCAGAAGTGATTTTTGTCACTTCTACACTTGACCTCTAAAATTCTCCCAAGCAGTATTACATGTTCTCTCACTCTACCAGCAGAGAATTGATCATAGGACTCAGACTGCAGGGCATGGCAAGGCCACAAAATAGAATGCCTTTGGTCCCCATATCCTCACTTTCAGAAAATGCAACCAGAAGAACCACTCGATCAGTAACACCACTGTTGTACTGTTTTATGAGAGAAAATTAAACTTTTATTACCATAAGTCAATGAAAAATTAGTTTGTATGCCATTCCATTAGGCTACCCTGACAAATACAATTGGACACCATCTTTTTTTCTCATTGGTAGAAATTTTAGAAGTGAAAAATTATTTTATCATTGTTTTCTCATAATGAGAATACAGGCACCTAGATCAAGGGAGCAAATATCTCTCTGATATATCTTGAGTTCAGAGTTTTGGGGATAGAGGTTCTCTACTCTCGTGTGTTTCAGAAGCTCATAAGAGCTATTCCGCATCATTCCTGCAAGCAGACTCAAATTCAGTTCCCCATGCTGGGAAGACAAGCTTGTGTTTAAACTCACCTGATTAATTTAGTGGTAGATTACACCAGGTAACCAGGTAAGCAAATCATGGTGTTTCTCTAATGGCAGCTTGGTACATTACTACATTTATAGGAAAATTTCTGGACCCTTCCTGTAGTCACCAGAGCAGGGGTCCTTACATTATGCATTATCCACCCCCATCAGGCCAGGATTTCAGCCATCTGCTACCTCCTAGAAAGACAAAAATCCAATAGTTACTAGCATTTCTTTGACACACAATCTTCCACTCTTCCATTCACTAATAACTAAATCTATATTGAGCTTAAAACCCATACTATTCCACTGGAGGTGTCTCATTAACTCCAAAGTGGAAATAAATGAGTAAGAAAGAAAAAGGGTACATGAGAAAATTCAAGGGATAAATCTGAGATGAGGTAGCTTCTTCACATTAACTTTTAAACTTGCTCAACTTTTAAGGAATTGAAGATTTTAAAAAATTCTTCCTTGAGCCCCTTATCCTCAATCAGCAACAGTCATTTCGCTCCCTCTCTCTCTCTCTCTCTCTCCCCCCCCTTCAAAGTCAAAGTTCCAACAGAGTTATTTACATTCCTTGTTAATATTCTTCACTTCACTTCCCACTGCTCCTTGTCCCACTGCACTCTAGTTTCTGTCCCCAGTGAATGTGCTTTCACCAAGGTCATAATCCATCTTTTTGTGGCTAGGTCTAGCTAGTTTGTATAAATATATCAACACATACTGAGTATCACTTTTAATGACCTTCTAAAATATGCACACTTGGGCAGACTGCTTCTTTTACTTAACAACAAATCTTTGTTAGTTTCCCAGGCTCTGGAGCATGATGTACTGGAAACAAATCCAAGCTGTTTTATTCCCTAACTGCGCAGTCTCAGGCAAAATCCTTATTCTCTCTGTCCCTCAGTTTTTCACCTATCAAACGGGATTTAGCCACACAGTATCTATCTTGTAAGGGTGCTGTGAGCACTAAATGAGACTCAGTACATAAAAAGCACTTGGCACAGAATACATTCCAGTCATTTTTATTTGTTTTTTAATATCTTTATCAAGCATTACTATAAATACTATTCCTATGGTATAGACTGATGTTTACTCACAGCCAATGACTTTTTTCTTTTTCTCAGCTTTACTGAAGGTGTGATTGACAAATAATATTGTATATATTTAAAGTGTACAATATGTTGACTTGATATGTATACATTTGTTGCAATGGCAAAATTTCCTTCTTTTTAAAGGCTGAATAATATTCCATTGTGTATATGTACCACATTTTCTTTATACATTCATCTGCCAATGGACACAGAAGTTGTTCATGTCTTGGCCATTGTGAATAATACTGCAATGAACATGGAGTATAGATCTCTCTTTAAGATACTAATTTTGTTACCTTTGGATATGTACCTAAAGAAGGAAATGCTAGGTCATATGTTAGTTCTATTTTTAATTTTTTAAAGAACCTCCATACTATTTTCCATAATGACCACACTAATTTACATTTCCACCAACAGTGTGCAAGAGTTCCTTTTTCTCCACATCCTCGTCAACACCTGTTATCTTCCATCTTTTTGATCATAGCCATCCTAACAGGTGTGAGATGGTGTCTCATTGTGGTTTAGATTTGCATTTCTCTGGTGATTAGTCATGTTGAGCACCTTTTCATGAACCTGTTGGCCACTTGCATATCTTCTTTGAAAAAATGTCTATTCATGTCCTTTGTCCATTTTTTCATCAAATTATTTGGGGTTTTTTGCTGTCTAGTTGTATATGTTCCTTATATTATATGTTTTAGATATTAACTCCTTATTAGATATGTGGTTTGCAAATATTTTCTCTCATTCTGTGTATTGCCTTTTCATTCTGTTGATTGTTTTCTTTGCTGTGCAGAGCTTTTTAGTTTGATATAATCCCATTGGTTTACTTTTGCTTTTGTTGCTGATACCTTTAGTGTCATATCCAGAAAATCATTGCCAAGATCAGTGCCAAGGTTTTCGCCCTATGTTTTCTTCTAGGAGTTTCATGATTTTGTGTCTACATTTGAGTCCTTAATTGACTTTGTGTTAATTTTTGTAAGCAGTGTAAAATAAAGGTCCAGTTCCTTTCTTTCCTCTTCTTCTTCTTCTTCTTCTTTTTTTTTTTTTTTTTTTTTGCTTGTGGAATCCAATTTTCACAACACCATTTATCGAAGAGACTATCCTTTCCACATTGAGCTTAGTGCCCTTGTCAAAGATCAGTTGGCCATGTATGTGTGGGTTTATTTGTAGGCTCTCTATTTTGTATCATTGGTCTATGTGTCTGTTTCTTATGCCATACTGTTCTGATTACTTCAGCTTTGTAATATAGTTTGAAATCAGGAAGTGTGACACCTCCAGCTTTGTTCTTCTTGCTTAAGATTACTTTGGTTATTTGAGGTGTTTTGTGGTTCCATATGAATTTTAGGGTTTTTTTTTTCTGTGAAGAATGCCATGGGAATTTTTTTTTGTGTGGTTTTACATTTTTAATAAACTTTAATTTTGGAATAATTTTAGATTTGCAGGAAAATTGCAAAGATAGTACAGAAAGTTACTGTATACCTGTCACTCAGCTTCCCCCAATGTTAACATCTTATATAACGAAAGTCTATTTGTCAAAATCAAGAAAGTAACATTGGTATAGAACGGCTAAGGAAATGGTAGACTAGTTGGACTTCACCACGGAATTTTGACAGGGATTGCACTGAATCTATAGATCACTTTGAATTATATAGACATATATCCTATAATAACTCTTCCATGCCAAGAAATGGAATATCTTTCCATTTATATCTGTCTTCCTCAATTTCTTTCATCAGTGGCTTATAGTTATCAATGTACAGATCTTTCACCTCTTTGGTTAATTTTTTTCCTAAGTATTTTATTCTTTTTGATGCTATTATAAATGAGACTGTTTTCTTAATTTCTTTTCCAGGTAGTATGTTGTTGTGTATAGAAACACAACTGATTTTTGCATATTTATTTTGTATCCTGCAGCTTTACTGAATTTTCTTAATAGTTGTAATAGTTTTTTGGCGCTATCTTTAGGGCTTTCTATGTATAAGATCATGTCACCTGCAAACAGAAACAATTTGAGTTCCTCCTTTCTGATGGATGTCTTTTATATCTTTTTTGTCCTAATTGCTCTGGCTAGGACTGCCAGTACTATGCTGAATAGAAGTGGTAAAAGTAGACATCCTCATCTTGTTTCTGATCTCGGAGGAGAATCTTTCAGCTTTTCACCGTTGAGTGTGATGTTAGCTGTGGGCTTGTCATATGAGGCCTTTACTATGTTGAGGTACATTCCTTCTATAGCTAATTTGTTGAGAGTTTTTATCATGAAAAGATGTTGAATTTTGTCAAATGATGTTTTGGCATCTATTGAAATGATTATATGGTTTTGTCCTTCATTCTGTTAATGTGGTGTGTCACATTTATTGACTTGCATATGTTAAACCATCCGTGTATCCCAGGGCTAAATCCCACTTGATCATGGTGTATGGTCCTTTTAGTGTGCTGTTGAGTATGGTTTGTTAGTATTATGTTGAGAATTTTTACATCTATATTCATCAGGGATATTGCATAGCCAATGACATCGAGGGATGTTATTAGTGGACAAGTAGGTTATAAAACTAAATGTAAGATATGATCTTATATTTGTACATAGATTATAAATGCATACATACATATATAAATATATAAATATCTTCATAAGAAAACTATTGGAATAAAATAATGCAGATGAAAACAATAGCAGATAGTATAGGTTGAATTGTGTTCCCCAAAAAATGTGTTAAAGTCTTAGCCACAACTATCTCAGAACATGACCTTATTTAGAAATAAGGTATTTATAGAAGTAATCAAGTTTAAATGAGGTCATTAGATTGGGCCCTAATCTAAGATGAGTGGTGGCCTTATAAAAAGATTTAAACAAAGTCACACACAGAAGGAAGGTAATATGAAGAGACTCAGGGAGAATTCCATATGAAGTTGGAAGAGTGGAGTGATGCATCTATAAGGCAATGGATGCCAAAGATTGCCTTCAAATTACAAAACTAGGAAGATGCTAGGAAGCAGTCCCCTACAGGTTCGAGAGGGAGCGTGGCCCTATCAGTATCTTGACTTCAGACTTCTAGCCTCTAGAGCTATGAGACATAAATTTCTGTTTTTTAAGCCACCCAGTTTGTGGTACTATACTATGGCAGCCTTAGTAAACTAATACATTGGGGTTTATCTTTATGTGGAATGTTTTGGGGTAATAATATTTTATTTCCTTTCTGTGTTATATATTTGTACCAATAATAAACATTAATGATCTTGTAATAATATAAAATAATAAATGGCAGCTAAATATAAATATTCTAGGTCCTACCAACAGGAAAGTCACTCAGCTTTAAAATGGGGAACAACCCTGAAGCACAGAAAGGGAGATGAGAGGAGGAAAACTTCCACAGTATAACAGGGCACATTTCTTCAAAATTCCAAACCACACATTATCATCAATATTTTATATTTCTGCCCAGTTAGCTGGGAAAAAACATGGTACTTCCATTTGTTTTATTTTGCTTTACCTTCAATAACATTAAAATTGAAGCTATTATCATATGAAAGACAGTGGCGTATCCTGGTTAGATGCAGGGGCTCTGGAGCCACACAGTATATCTTATTCTGACTGCTTGCTAGCCATGTCCTCAGTGTGCCTCAGTTCCCTTATTTCTAAAGTCAGGCAACAATAGAACCTCCACACAGGTTGTGATGAGGATTAAATGAGTAAGTACAGGGTTGGCACTTACAACACTGTTGGGTACAGAGGAAGTCAGAAATAATTATTAACCCTTTTTATTATTATTTTCATACCTGAATTGACCATTAGTATTTCTATTGCCATTTTAATTATTTGGATTTGTATTGATTGGCTTAGATTGGCCTTCTTAATATGATGTTTGTCTGAATAAATCAGTTCCCAAGACTGTAAGTAGGATATCATCTCATTGCTACTTTTAAATATAGATGGTTATATTTACATAGTAGAATTTCTAAAAAAACTCTCTCTCTATGTATATATTCAACTGTTAACAGTGTGTATCCATGATCAATGAATAATTAAGCATTTCTATCATGGTTTTGGAAAAGGAAAAAAAATAAGAAGAAATAAAAATCCCTATCCCTTCCCCTAAGAAAGTGTCTCAGAGTCCAAATGGGGAACATCCCTAAGACAAGGGAATTAAGTAATAGGGTGGTCCTAGCACTAATGTATGAGTACACCCACATGACAGTCCCAACTGGGCAGCTTCAGGGAAATTATTGATGCCTAGGGGAAGGGCAGGCTGATCCCTCAAATGAACTTTACACTCAGCAGTCAGACGACCTCTCCATTGCCTAGGATTTTAGTGAAGGTCATGAGATGAAAGCAGTTTCACAATATGCTTCTCTCTGTACTCTCTCAAATGAAGCCCCTTAAATCGACAGCAGGCTACTCTGTTTACCCACCTAGTTAGCAGTGACTTCCACAGGGGAGGTACAGGGGGAGGGGCTGCATGTAATGCCCCAGGGCTCAGCACCACAGCTTCCAGAGGGGGAGAATCTGACACAGGGGCATTCAGGGAAAAATTGAGTGAGTCAGGGTCATTCAATTGAGAGCTGGAGGAACAATCAACATGTGAATTAAAACAACTGTGAAGTACCTTCCTGATGCAATTAAAAATATTAAAAGGAAAAGAAAACATACACATGCCCAACATTTATAATACAAAATCATATCAAGTTCTAAATAAGATGCATCTCTAAACCATCCAAGGGATTTGGCCTGGACACATGAAAACTAACTCACAGAAATCATTGTCCTTTTTAATCAGCATGGTTCAGATGAGGTTCCGGATGTATA
This sequence comes from Daubentonia madagascariensis, assembly GCA_023783475.1. Lineage (NCBI taxonomy): Eukaryota > Metazoa > Chordata > Mammalia > Primates > Daubentoniidae > Daubentonia > Daubentonia madagascariensis. The sequence goes on along the minus strand of JAKFHU010002205.1, from coordinate 2,087,139 downwards.
CATGTAGATGAGTAATAAGGTGAATAAAAGACAGAAAATTAGGCCCAGGCAAATGGGAAAACGTTTCACATTCAGATTCACAGAGACATTGTTTTGGGATAGCTGGCACCAGGGCAACTATAAGACCTTGAACATATCAGGGAAAAAAGTGATTAAAAATAGTATGTGTAGATCGATTAGTTCCACTTTAGTAGTGAGCACATGTGGTGTTTGTTTTTCCACTCTTGCGATACTTCACTTAGCAATCGATCAACACCCATGTGCACATATGGTAGTAAAACTCAATGGAAGCCAAGTAGGTGGGAGAGGAGAGGAGGGGACAAGTAAATTTACACCTAATGAGTACAATGCACGCTACCTTGGTGACAGGCACACATACAACTTTGACTAAAACTGCACAGAAGCAAAACATGTAATCAAAACATTTGTACCCCTGTAATATTCTGAAATAAAAAAAATAAAAATAAAATAAATTGAAAAATAATATGTGCAGATTCTATTAGTGCTCCCTACACCATATAAACTGAGAAAATGAGTGTGTCCAATTTAGAAGCTCTGAAAGAGTATACACAGCAAAGATAACATATATGCAGGTCACACTATTGAGATGTTCATGTATATTTGTTCTCCATGTATATTTTTCTTCTTTTTTTCCCATGATGTAGCAAGGAATCTGTAGACAAACACACGCAACAAAACAATATCATTTTCACTTAAGAGTATATATGTATGAAATAAAACTATAAAGAAAGTTCTTAAGAATAAAAATCCCAAATTCTTGATAGTGATTACCTCTGGGGAATAAGAAGACTAATGAAATTAGAGAAGATTTTAAAATGAGTTTTAACTGTGTATGTAATGTTTTGTTTCTTAATTTGAGTGTATAGAAGTCTGTTATATTATTTTCTATAACTTTTTGTATGTCTAAAATATTTAATAACATGCAATGTTTCTATGAGCATTAATTCTAATTTTTAAAATGGTCCACACTAACATGGGCAACATAGTCAAGTCTAGAGATAAACATGGAATTAATAAGCAATCCTGCCAGCTCACTAATTTTAAAATATATAGCATTTTCTGGCATTTCTTCATATCACTTTGTCTTTGCATGTATATAACAATATATATACACACATGTTTTGCAAAATTGAGAACATATTGCATGTAATTTTCAGCTGTACTTTTTCACTCTTTAGCAATTTGTCATACTTTAGAAAGTTTTATGGGTAAATATCTTGCTTTATATGTGAATTATTGCTTGATGCCAAATGAGCCCATCTCTCTATTCATTGTGCATACATACAAATGTATACATATAAATATATGAAATTTATGTTTGTATAAACCATATGATAAAATTGAGCCTAAATAACTAAACCTATTGATCATATCAAGTACAAGTAAATGGGATTAATTCACCTATTAAAAGAAAAGAATATTGCCTATTGAAGCAAAATCCAACACTACGGTTTTTCAAGAGATATACCTAAAACAAATATACAAAGAGAGGTTAAAATTTGAAAATAAGCAACCATATCTCAGTCATTACAAATAAAATGAAAGGAGGATTACAATCTTGATACTTATGAGCGTATAATAGAGACCAAAATAGATTACAAAAACAAAAAAAGCCACATTCGATAATTCTAAAGGCTAATTTCATAAGAAAGATATGAGTTATTGATACTTATGTATATAGACACACAGCAAAAATAGTCATAAAATTAAAACAACAAAAGGTGCAAGGAGAAATCAAAAGAAACACACTAACAATAGATGATTCTACCACACTTGCCTCAATCCAAGAATTTTCAAGTGCACAAAAATTTAGTAAGTATAGAGAAAATCTAAAGAATATAATCCAAAGAAAAGGGTAAATCTTATAGACATACTGAACTCTGATGCCTGATATTAGAGAATACAACTACATTTCAGATGATCAAGGAATATTTGTGAAAATAACTATATCTGAAATTGCTAAACAAATTTGGGACAAGATGGAAATAGATTAAAGTCACAGAATTAGATGAGAATAATGATAATGAAAATGACACGTATCAGAAACTATAACTAGAGCAGTTGTCAGAGAAAATTTTGTAGCATTAAATACCTACATAAAAAAATTAAAATATATGAATTCATACCCTGAAAATGGTGGTCTGGTAGAGGCCTCCTACCTAACCGCTCCCAGGGAAGGAAGTGAAGAATGCCAACAGCTGCCTGCATGCAGATTGCTCACTCAGAAAACAGCATTGTGAAATTATAGAAAAGCATCGTGGGATACTCAGCGCAAGAAAACAGGTGACAGGGAAATACATTCACAAAGTTCAGAGTGTGCAGGGAATACAATAGAGATCAGAGCGAGGGAAAGATGTGCTCGCCATGTTAGCACAGTGCGACCTGATCTACAGGTTGTCACGCACCACCCCCACAGACTTCCCATCCACTCAGTCAGGGACAAGCCCAGAGTTGGTGCAAAGTTGTTGCTCGAGACAGCAGGCTCTGTGGAGAGGAAGCAATTGTGGGAACCATACAGAACTCTCTGGTGCGCTGTACAGGGACCGTGTGGGGCTGGGTAGGGGATGGGCTGAGAGACAGCTTCCCGGGACAGTACGCGGGAATCCGCAGATGGGCACCTCGCCCCTGGAAGTCAGCGGGACCAGAGCACAGGAGTTGAATGGAAAGCAATGGGATACGCCCTTAGTGGCTGCCGGCAATTGCCTCTGCAGGACCCAGGCGGGTTGAGGAGAGCTGTGTTCATGGCATGATCTGAACCCTGCTATATGCCAGATTGGCAGTTGGCAGACATCTTTAAGGTCTCCCACCTAGAGCTGACTGTTAGATAGGTCTTTAGCTTCACCCCACCCCCAGCCCAGGGGCTCTTCTGCCTGGGCATGACAGGCTACATCTTTGGTGGCTGCAGACAGCTACCTTGGGGGGTTCCAGGTGGAATGAGCTCCCAGATCTGTATCAGTGGGAACTTTGTGTATTGGAAACAGTTTTCAGCCCGTCCATCCAGTCCTGCCTCCCCAGCACTGGCCTTCTCCTATGAGATCAGCCCTAGTGCCAGCTCTCCAGGTCCCCGTCCTCCCCTACCCCAGAGAACAGTCATTTTGAAGGTTCCTGTGCCATAGTGACTCATTTTGTATAAGTACCAGTTCTCATGGCAACCAAATGCCTCAACTGCCACAGGCTGAACCAGAGCAGCTCCCCCTAACCCTACCCACGTTATTAGGGAGTTTTGCTTGATGCAAGAGTGCCTTCAGCTGCCACTATTCCCCTTGGTGGGAACATCCCCCTGGCGGAGACTTCTGGGGATAGAGAGGCCTACCTGCCTCACCTTGGGGTTTAGTGGGGGAAAAGGGGTGCACAATTGGAGATCCCCCTACCAGTCAGTGACTCGCAGAGACACATGTCAGAGGGCCAGACACACTAAATGTGGGGAAGCTTGAGAGCCCACAAGTGGTCCAATCAGAGGGGAAAGTGCCCAGCTTGTGGACAGGGAAGAAATAATCTGGCTAGAGACCTCAGCAATCGCACCAGGTGGTCCCTCCCATCAGAAGCAGTTTTCCAAGCCCAGAGAGAGAGAGCTCTGAACTCTGTAGCGGTGGCTCCCCCTATCAGCTGGATAAGCAGCTTCTGAGCTGTGTAGAAGTTTACCCACCCTAGCTCTCCCACTGCAGCTGGAAGCTATCTTGCTTCTCCTCCCACCTCAGGGGGAGCAGGGTCAAAGTAACCCCTGGGAGCTACAAGGCCCTTCCCAAAGCTTGGGGCTTTTGTATATCCCACCTAGAGGACCAGAGCTTGCCATGGGCACAACAGAATACCTAGGTAACTGGTTCCTCCACACAAACTACAATCATTGACAGTGGGAACAACCCCATAGCTAAAAATATTGCCTTCCATCTCAAGCTATTAGGGAGCAGTGGGTTCATACCCTCAAGTACAATCCACCAGCTTGGAGCTCAAGCTGGGAGAAAAAAACTCACTACACTCCATTGAAAGAGGTGAAGACAATAGGTCAGAGGTAATCCAAGTGGTCCACCAAACTTGCTAAAATACACCTAAGGAAATACAGACCAGTACTCCTCTCCCTAGCTCTGCCAGGGAATGATCCTTAGGGTCTTGGAGAAAGGGCCATAAACTAGCCCTAGCACCCCCAGCTCTTGACCAAGAGAACAGATGACAAAGAACCAGCAAAAAAACACAGGAACCATGAAACATCCCCAGCAAAAAGTCATCCCCAAAAGAAATCATTAGTTCCTCAGCAACAGATACCAACCTAAATGATATGGGTAAATTGACAGAAGAGGAATTTCATTTATGGATTATAAGAAAGCTCAATGAAATTCAAGAGAAAATCAAATCCCAGCACAAAGAAACCACAAGAACAATGCAAGAAATGAATGAAAAATTCTCTAAAGAAATTGAAGTATTACGGAAAAACCAAACAGAAATACTGGAATTGAAACAGGTAGTCAAGGATCTACAAAACACAGTGGAAAGCCTTAAGAATAGGCTGAATCATGAAGAGGAAAGAATCTCAGAGCTGAAAGATAACTCCTATACACTGAATAAATCAGTTGAAGAGAAAGAACACAAAAGCAAGAGACATGAAAAAAGCATACAAGAAACGCAGGATTATGTAAAAAGGCCAAACATAAGAATCATTGGCATCACTGAGGGTGAAGAATAAAATTCACAAAGGCTGGAAAATCTATCTGAAGGAATAATAAAGGAAAATTTCCATGGCCTAGCCAGAAATCTAGATATCCAGGTACAGGAAACACAAGGACTCCTGGGAAACTTAACGTGAAAAGCCAATAACCACACCAAGTAGTTATTAGCCTGGCCAAAGTAAACATGAAAGAGGCACTCCTCTGAGCAGTAAGGTGAAAACAGCAGGTAACCTACAAAGCTGCTAGATCTAGACAACATAATAAATACCAATGCCATAATAACCAGGGACTTCAACACCCCACTGACAGAACTGGACAGAACCTCCAAGCAGAAAATAAGCAAAGAAAGAATGGACCTAAACAGGACTCTAGAACATTTGAGCCTAACAAACATCTACAGAACACCCCACCCAAATAACACTGAATATACATTCTTCTCATCAGCTAATGGAGCTTTCTCTAAAATTGATCACATCCTAGGCCACAAATCTATCTCAACAAATTTAAAAAAATATAAATCATACCGTGTATATTTGCAGACCACAGTGGAATAAACTCAGAAATCAATCCCAACAGAAACACACATCTCTATCCAAAAACATGGAAATTCAACAATCTAGTGCTCAATGACTATTGGCTCAAGGAGGAGATTCAGACGTAAATCAAAAGATTCTTAGAACTAAATGATAATGGGGACACAAGTTATCAAAATCTGTGGGATGCTGCAAAAGCAGTCCTGAGAAGAAAACGTGTCGCCTTAAATGCCCACATCCAAAAGAAAGAAAGTTCACAAATCAGCAAACTAATGAATCATCCCAAGGAAATGGAAAATGAAGAGCAAACCAACCCTAAACCCAGCAGAAGAAAAGAAATAACCAAGATCAGAGTAGAACTAAATGAAATGGAGAACAAAAAAACTATACAGAAGATTAATAAAACAAAAAGTTGGTTCTTTGAAAAGATAAACAAAATAGACAGACCACTTGCTAGATTAACCAGAAGCAGAAAGAAAAGCACTCTAATAAACTCATTTAGAAATTAAAAAGGAAAGGTCACAACTGATATCACATAAATACAAAACATCATCTTTGAATACTATAAAAATCTCTAGGCCCAAAAACATGAAAACATGGATGAAAGGGACAAGTTCTTAGAAACACACTACCTCCCTAGGCTCAATCAGGAAGAAATACAATTCCTAAACAGACCAATATCATGCACTTAAATTGAAGAAGTAATAAAAAATTCTTCCAACAAAATAAGTCCTGGACCAGATGGGTTCACGCCTGAATTCTACCAAACCTATGAAGAAGAACTGGTGCCTATACTGCAGAAATTATACCATAACATCGAGAAGGATGAAATCCTCCCAAACTCTTTCTATGAAGCCAATATCACCTTGATACCAAAGCCAAGAAAGGACACAACAAAAAAAGAAAACTACAGGTCAATATCGCTTATGAATATAGATGCAAAAATTCTCAATAAAATCCTTGCAAACTGAATTCAAATGTACATCAAAAAAATAATTCATCATGATCAGGTGGGCTTCATCCCCGAGATGCGGGATGGTTCAACATATGCAAATCTAAAAACGTAATTCACCATATAAATAAAAGCAAGAACAAAGACTATATGATCCTCCCAATAGATGCAGAAAAGGCTTTTGACCAAATTCAGCACCCTTTTATGATAAGAACTCTTAACAATATAGGCATAGATGGCTCATACCTCAATATTATTAAAGCCATACACGATAAACCCACAGCCAATATCATACCGAATGGGGAAAAACTGAATGCATTCCCCCTTAAAATTGGAACTAGACAAGGTTGCCCACTATTTCCACTTCTATTAAACATAGTGCTGGAAGTCCTTGCCAGAGCAATCAAACAAGAGAGAGGAATCAGGGGTGTCCAAATGGGGGTAGAAGAGATCAAACGTTCACTCTTCACTGATGATATGATATTATATCTAGAAAACCCCAAAGATTCAACCAAGAGATTACTGGAATTGATAAATGAATTCAGCAAAGTCTCAGGATACAAAATCAATGCACACGAATCAGTAGCCTTCATATACGCCAATAACAGTTGAGCCAAGAAACAAATCAAAGATGCAATACCTTTCACAATAGCACCAGAGAAAATTAAATATTTAGGAGCACATTTAACTAAGGAGGTGAGAGGCCTATATAGGGAGAACTATGAAACACTGGGAAAAGAAATTGCAGAGGATGTAAACAGATGGAAAATCCTACCACACTCTTGGATTGGTAGAAGCAACATTGTTAAAATATCTATACTACCTAAAGTGATTTACAGAAGCAATGCAGTCCCTAATAAAATACCAACATCATTTTTTGCAGATCTAGAAAAAATAATTCTGCACTTCGTGTAGAACCAGAGAAGACCCCGTCTAGCCAAAGCAATCTTAAGCAAAAAGGATAAATTAGGAGGCATCAATCTACCAGAATTCAAACTATACTACAAGGCTGTAGTAACCAAAACAGCATGGTACTGGCACAAGAACAGAGACATAGACCAATGGAACAGTACTGAGAGCCCAGATATAAAACCATCCTCAAACTGTCATCTGATCTTTGACAAAGTAGACAAAAATATACACTGGGAAAAATTATCCTTATTCAATAAATGGTGCTGGGAAAATTGGATAGCCACAAGTAGAAGACTGAAACTAGATCCACACCTCTCACCTCTCACAAAAATCAACTCATGATGGATAACAGACTTAAACCTAAGTTGTGAAACCATAAGAATTCTAGAAGAAAACATTGGAAAAACTCTTATACACATTGGCCTAGTCAAAGAATTTATTCAGAAGACCCCCAAAGCAATCACAGCAGCAACAAAAATAAATAAATGGGACCTGATCAAATTAAAAAGCTTCTGCACAGCCAAGGAAACTATCACTAGAATGAACAGGAAACTTACAGAATGGGAGAAAATATTTGCATGCTACACATCTGATAAAGGGCTGATAACCAGAATCTATACAGAACTTAGGAAAATCAACAAGAAAAAATCAAACCACCCCATTAAAAAGTGGGCAAAGGACATGAACAGAAACTTTTCAAAAGAAGACAGTATAATGGCCAGCAAACATATGAAAAATTGCTCAACCTCTCTAATCATCAGCGAAATGCAAGTCAAAACCACAGTGAAATATCACTTAACTCCAGTGAGATTGGCTTCTATCAAAAAGTCCCAAAACAACAAATGTTGGAGGGGATGTGGAGAGATAGGAACACTCATACATTGCTGGTGGGACTGCAAATTAGTACAACCTCTATGGAAAGTAATATGGAGATACTTCAAAGAAGTAAAAGTAAAACTACCATTTAATTCAGCAATCTCACTACTGGGTATTTACCCAAAGGAAAAAAAGACATTATACAATAAAGTCGTCTGCACTCGAATGTTTATAGCAGCACAATTCACAATTGCAATGATGTGGAAACAACCCATGTGCCCATTAATACATGAGTGGATTAATAAAATGTGGTATATGTATACCATGGAGTACTACTCAGCCATAAAAAATAGTGAACTACCTCTTGTATTATCCTGAATGGAGCTGGAGCCCATTCTTCGAAGTGAAGTATCACAAGAACGGAAAAACAAGCACCACATATGCTCACCATTAAATTCATACTAATTGATCGACACTTATGTGCACATATGGAAGTAACATTCATAGGGGGTCAGGCTGGTGGGACCAGGGAGGAGGGGATGGGTAAATTGACACCTAACGGGTGTGGTGCATGCTGTCTGGGGGATTGGCTTGCTTGTAGCTCTGACTCAGGCAGTGCTAAGGCAATATATGTAACCAAAGCATTTGTACCCTCACAGTATTCTTTAATAATCATAAAATAAAATTTAAATTTAAATTTAAAAAATGAAATAAATATTGCACCAAATATAAAAATTACAGAACAGCCTTATATATGAATATGGAGGAATATTCTTAAGTAAAATATTAGCAAACACAATCCAGCAGCACATAAAAAAGTAGCCCATGACATTGTGGAGCTCATTCTAAGAGTACAGAGGTGTTTCTATATCAGGAAATCCTTTACTACAATCTATTGTAATAACAGAGTCAAAAAGAAAAACATGATTTCCTCCATAGATGCAGTAAAACATATTTAAAAGCATCAAAACCTATTCATGTTTTTAAAAACCATAATAATATAAGAATCCATACACACTTTCTTAACTTGAAAATGTATATACACTGCAGCTCAAAAGCCATCATCCTGCTTAATGGGGGAAAAACCAGAGGCTTTCCTGCTAAAGACAAGAACAAGAGAACATGCTAACTTATCTCCTGTAATATTTGACATTATGTGTAAGGTAGTATGCAATGCAATTAACAAGGGCAAGCAATTAGAAGCAAAAGAAGAGGTAAAATGTCAATGAATCAAGTAAATGAGAAGACAAGTGACAGTCTGAAAAAAAATATTCTCAAATCACCCATCTGATAAAGGACTGATATCCAAAATACACAAAGAACACTTAAAACTCAACAATAAGAAAATGAACTACCCAATTAAAAAATTGGCATAAAATCTGAACAGACACTTCACCAAAGAAGATACGCAGATGACAAATAAACATACGAAAAGGTGCTCAACATCGTATGTCATTAGGGAATTGCAACTTAGAACGACAGTGAGATAACAAGATATATCTCTTAGAATGGCAAAAATCCAAAACAATGACAACACTAAATACTGGAGAGTATGTGGAGCATAACTCTCATTCATTTTTGGTGCAAATGCAAAATGGTATGGCCACTTTCAGAGACAGTTTATCAGTTTCTTACAAAGTTAAGCATACTCTTACCACATGATACAGCAATCATACTCCTTGTTATTTACCCAAATGAGTTGAAAACTTACGTCCACACAAAAACCTGCACACAAATACTTATAGCAGCTTTATTCATAATTTCCAAAACTTGAAAGCAACCAAGATGTCCTTCAATAGGGGAATGGATAAATAAATTGTGATACACCCACACAATGGAATATTATTTGGCAATTAAAAGAAATTAGCCATCAAGCCATTAAAAAACAGGGATGAACTTCAATTGCATATTACTAAGTGAAAGAAAATAATATGAAAAGGTTACATATCGTATGATTCCAACTATATGACATTCTGGAAAAGGCAAAACTGTGAAGACAGTAAAAATATCAGTATTTGCTGGGCGTTTAGTGGAAGAGAGGGCTGAATAGATGGGGTACAGGTGATTTTTAGGGCAAACTATTTATATAATAACATAATGGTGGACATAACACACATTTGTTAAATGTCAAAGATGTAGAACACAAAAATGAACCCTAATGTAAACTATGGATTTTGGTTGATAATAAGGTATTAATGGTGGTTTATTGATTGTAACAAATTTGCCACACTTATATGAGATATTGATTGGTAGGGGAGGCTTTCTGTTAAAGGGAGAGGGTATATGGGAACTCTCTGTACTTTCTGTTCTCTATTTTGCTGTGAACCTAAAACTACTCTAAATAATAAAGTTATTAATTACAAAAAGAAGTGGCAAATGATTAAACAGATTTTCTGTAATAAAAAGAAATGGGCTGTAAGTATTGTTTTTAAAATAAGAATTCCAGAATTATTTAGTACTTTAAACTATTTGGATATATAATTTCATTTAAAAGTAAATATTCAATAATTAAACAGCTCTTTCTGACCCCCCCACTACAAAAAAAATAATCCCAGTGAATGAGTTGAACAGCAGAATGGAGAGGACAAAGGAAACAAATCAGTGACCTTGAATACAGACTACAGTAGCTACCCAGTCTGAACAATAGAGTAAATATAAACAGAACAAAACCTCAGGGACTTGTGTGACTGTGAAAAAAAATTCAACATTTATGTCATTGATGTCTTGGAACCAGAGAAGAAAAAGGGCATGAATGAAAAATTATTCAATAAAATAATGGCAGAAACCTTCCAAGCTTGGCAAATGACATAAACCTATAGCTTCAAGAAGATGAGCATATCAAAAGATATCCACAAAAAGACAAATCATAATCAAATTTCAGAAAAGTAAATACAAACAAAAAATCTTGAAGGCAGGAAGAGAGAAATGCATTACCTGTAAATGAAAAATTATTTGAATCACAATAAATTCCTCATGAGAAACAATGAAGTCCAGAAGGAAGTGGCACATTTTTCAAGTACTAAACTGTGTACTCCATATTCTAAATCCAGCTAAATTATCCTTCAGAAATGAAGAAAATATAAAAATGTTTTTATATGAAGGAAAACAAAAAGAATTTGTCACCAGAAGATGTACCCTAAAACAACGGTGAATTGGTGTTCTTAAAGCAGAAGGGAACTGATAAAAGAAGGTATCGTGGAACAACAGGAAGGAAGAACAAAAAATGAAAGAGAAATGTGGGAAAATAGATTTTACATCACTTCTTGAGATTTATTAATTATGTTTGAGAGATAAAGCAAAAAGTATAACATTATTTGATGTGGTTTTTGAGGTATATAGAGGAAATATTTAAAACAATTCTATATAAATGGTAAAGAGTAAAGGGGATTAAAGGGTGATAAGGTTTCTATACTTGATTTGAACTGGCAAAATGGCAACAACAATAGACAGTTATGGGATACATATATACATATAAATTTTTTGATGTCATCAAAAATTCTATACATTTCAGATATCATCTCACTCCAGTTAGAATGGCTATTATCAAAAAGACAAAAAATAACAGATGCTGGTGAGGATGTGGAAAAAGGTGAATGCTAGTACACTGTTGGTAGGAATTAGTACAGCCATTATGGAAAACAGTATGGAGGTTCCTCAAGAAACTAAAAGTAGAACTACCATATAATCCAATAATCCCACTTCTGGGTATACATTCAAAAGAAAGAAAATCAGTATATCAAAAAGATGTCTGTGCTCCAAAGTTTATTGCAGCTCTACTCATAATACCCAAGATATGGAGTCAACCTAAGTGTCCATCAACAGATAAATGGATAAAGAAAATGTGGTATGTATATATACAATGGAATATCATTCAGCCATAAAAAGGATGAAATTTTGTCACTTGCAGTAACATGGATGAAACTGGAGGTTATTATATGAAGTGAGATAAGCCAGGCACAGAAAGAAAAATATTGCATGTTCTCACTCATGTGTTGGAGATAAAAATGTGGATCTCATGGAGGTAGAGAGTAGAGGGTTACCAGAGACTGAGAAGGGAAGGGGAAGAAGGGGATGAAGAGAAGTTGGTTAATGGGTCAAAAATACATTTAGGTAAAAGAAATAAATTCTAGTATTCAATAGTACAATAGGGAAATTATAGTTAACAATAATTTATTGTATATTTCAAAATAGCTAGAAGAGAAGAGTTGTAATGTTCTCAACACAAAGGAAAGATAAATGTTTGAGGTGATGGATATCCCAATTACCCCAATTTGATCATTACACATTGTATACATGTATCAAAATATCACATGTACTCCAAAAATATGTACAACCATGATATATCAATTAAAAAGTAAAATAAAATAAAATAAATAAAAATATATTGATCAGGAAAAAATAAATTAAAAAATAGAATTTGTTCAAGTAACTCACAGGAAAGCAAGGAAAAACAAACAGAAAACAAAAAATAAAATAACAGACCTAAGCCACTACATGTCAATAATTACATTAAAAGTAAATAATTTAAATACACCAATTAAAAGACAGAGATTGGCAGAGTGGCTTAAGAAAAAAAAGCCTTGACATAACTCCATGCTGTCTACAAGAAACTCACTTCAAATACAATAATAAAAGTTGTTTCAAAGTAAAAGGATGGAAAAAGATATACCATACAAAATTTATCAAAAGAAAGCAGGAGTGGGTATATTTTTATCAGACAAAGTAGACTTCAGAGCAAACAAATTTATCAGACACAGAAGGGCTATTACATAATTATAAGAGGATCAGCCCACCAAGAAGACCCTGTTAAATATTAAATGTGCATGCATCAAACAACAGTGTTGCAAAATATGTGAAGCAAAAACAGAACTGAAAGAAGTAAACAAATCCATAATTTATTCAGACTCCAACACCCCTTTCTCTAAAATCGATATTAGACAATCACATTTAATTGATGTATTTAGACCATTTACATTTAATGTAATTGTTGTAATATTAGAACTTAGGGCTGTCATTTTATTATTTGTTTTCTATTTGTCTGCTCTGTTTTCATTCATCTGTTTCCCATTTTTTTTTTAATTTCAGAATATCATGGGGATACAACACTTTGGCCATACACATTGCCCCTGCTCTGCCCGTATCAGAGCCACAATCATGGTCATCCCCCAAACTGTGCTCCCCGCATCCATTCAGTGAGAGTTTTTCCCATCCCTTCCACCCCCTCCTGCTCGCCCGCTCTCTGATGAATGTTATTGCCCTGTGTGATGTAAGTGTTCATCAGTTAGTACCAATTTGATGGTGAGTACCAGTGGTGCTTGTTTTTCCAATCCTGAGTTTCCCATTTCTTGACTGCTTTTGGCTTATTTGAACATTATTTGATACTCCATTTTAATTTTTGTTTTGATTTTGACTATATCTTTTTATATAACACTTTTATTGGTTGCTCTAAAACTACCTACAGTATTTGACTTTTCACAGTCTATTTAGAATCAGTATTCTACCACTTCAAATGATATGTAGCAACCTTACCACATTATCGATTCCCTTACCCTCTCCCTTAAGGCTATAGTTTTCTTATTTATTTTATCTACATTCATTGAAATCTCATTCAACAATATTATATTTTTTCTTTCAACAGTTAAAATTTTTAATTAATACTTAAAGGTAAATACTATATTTATGCAGATATTTACCATTTCTGTTACTTTGTCTCTACAATACAGTCATGATATTTATTTCAAAAGCAAGATATTGCTGTCTTATAATTTTGTAACCTGCCTTTATTTACTACTACTAAATGTCATTCAATGTCAATAAATAGCCATCTAAATCATAGCTTTTTGTACTTGCAAGAAAACTAATGCCTGTACAAAATGAAAGTATTAAAATTAGCTAACATTTGTTTTGGATCAAGTAACCATACTTAAGTCTCATGACTACAGTGTGAGGTACTTCATCCTCATTTTACAGATAAAGAAAATCAGGGAGAAGGAGGTTAGGTGCTTTGCCTAAATTTGCACACTTAGAAGGTGACACATTGTGGAGTTGACCTTAATCAGCATGGCTCCAAATCTATGAATGTTTAGAGTGATAGAGTTTGAGACACAGAAGTGCACAGATAATATCAAGATTCAGCAGTGGTAACACACACTGATATAGTCTCCCACATACAGATTCATTGTCAAAGAATTTAATAGGCTCTTTTTCTCAATAAAATGGAGTCCTTTGCATATATTTCCAAAACAACAAAATCATGAGTATATTACTTCATAATCTTTTAAAATGTAATTTCTGTTCTTAAATTTGTATGCTGATACATTTTCTTATTTATGAAATTTCAAGCAATATAGAAATGTATATTTATAAAATGAAATTACCTCGAGTTTTCCTCCTGCCTGAGGCCCACCCTCTGACCCAAAGTTGTCCAGTATCAATAGGTTGTTACATGTTTTTCAGATGTGTTTCTTTGTAGGTAAGTTGTCATTATATAGTTACAGATACACAAAATACTTATACTTTTTCAATATTAAAATCACATTATTCATATTTTTCTGCACTTGCCTTTTTTATCTAAAATAATATATCTCAAGATTTTCATTTGCATTTTACTAGGTAAACTGGTTTTAAATGTTTATTGAACATGTATATTGCTCTTTACATGAATTCTCTGTGTATGCATTAGTTATCTATTGATGCATGACAAAATACCTCAAAATAAAAGCAGCTTAATATAACAAACATGTATTATCTCATCATTTTTGTGGGTCAGAAATCTGGATGCAGCCTAGCTGGGTGCCTCTGGCTCAGGGTCTCTCACAAGGCTGCAGTTAAGGGATAGGCTGAAGCTACAGTCATGTCAAGGCTCAATTAAATGAGAGTCCACTTCCAAGCTCACACTTAGTCTATTGGCAGGCCTCAGGGCCCCAATAATTGTTAACCAGAGACATCAATTCCTTCACATGTCTGCAAACAGTATGGCAACTGGCTTTCCTCAGAGTGAACAAGAGAGGGAACCCAAAACAAAACCACAGCCTCTTTGTAATTAATTTCAGAAGTGACATCCTATCACTTCACAAGTATTCTATTTATTAGAAGCAACTAACTAATCAGGCCACACACAAAGACGGGGGATTCATAAAAAGGGATGAATACCAGGAGGTGTGAATCACTGGGAGTTATCTTAGAGGCTGTCAACCACAACATTTGTCATATACCGTCTATCATATAACATGAGAATTAACCCTATATAATTTGCAAATGTTGATGCTAGCTTTTTTAGATGAGCTTTGCTTATTTATTGTCATTCACAGTGTTTTGATTTTTTAATACTATTGTAATTTAAAAGTAGTACAATTCACTATAAAAAATAAAGCAATATCCTGAGTAGCATCAACTTACCAGGGAAATTAGAGCATTCAGAACCCTGGAAGCATCAGCATACACTGGAAAAACTTTAGAGTAATTCCAGCTTTCATTATTAATCAGGCATTTACAAAGAGGTTTCTCTGATTTACTCAACCATCTCCTAAAACCATCTCCCAACTTCCTATACCTTGATCCAAACTACGGATTTAATTACATAACTTGAATAAATGTTAAGATCAAAGGATTGATTACCACTTGCTTTCTTTGGTTTTGTAAACATAAATATCCTATACTTCAGGTCATCTTTCCTAGAGGAAACACCTATTCTGACTGAGCCCCTATTTATCACCTTACAAAACATTCAGTTCACATAATCCCCACATCCAGGTCTCTTGGCATAAGGGACAGGATTTTATTTCCATCATCATCACCTTCATCAATACCAAGAGTGGTTGTTTAGAAGTGAGCATCCATGAGGGAGTGTAAAATGACCAGTTCCTAAGCCCTGGTGGCCCATCATCTACATAAAAGGTTGTTGAGTATACACAATGTTTCTCAAACTTCTTTCATTTTCATCCCCTTTATGGAGACTTTTTAGACATTTTTTCCTAATTATAGCCCCATCCACAGAATGTCAGATGTTCAATACCAGAGATACAGTTTATATCTGTTTATGTACTGTGGTCTTTTGGAGGGCTACAAACCGTGATACTCTAAGATCTCTTCACCCCTGAGAACCAATTTTCAACCCTGTGGGGGCAATGTTGCCTCCGTTGAGGATACATGGTATATTGTGATGAAGGCAACAATTGGACCCCCATTCCTATCATTTACTCCATGTGTGATGCTGTAATCATTTCTTAGCCTCTATTAGCCTGCCCTTGGTCATCTACAAATAAGGATCTATGAAATTTTCCATACAGAACTTTGTGAGGGGTAAATGAGAAATCCTGTACAGAAAAGACAGTATGTAGTAGGACTGCAGTAAATGTTTGCCCCCGCCCACCTTTCTCCTCCCTCCCAGAGAAGTGATGACTTTGACATAAACCACACAGCATAATTGCCACAGAAAACATCAGAAAATGTAGCATCAAGAAATAGAATGTATACACATTAATATAATGAATGAAGCTTTGGGGTTATTTCTGTGTTGTAAGATGAGATTGCTGAGAGACTTGTGGTAAGGGAAGAGCATGAAACCATTTTTTGTGTTCCTAGATTATTCAGTCACATGATTATAAACAGACTCTTAGTTTACTGCCACAGATGGCTAACTATCTTGTACGGCATGTGATTTTTGCATGTTCACTCTCAGAGGGCTAGCTCATCTCCAAGAGCCTTAGGATACCTCTCTCCGTCTTTCTGTACTTATAATACTCCCCTATTGTCTCTTTTTTTGTCCTGCTACTGCCTTTTTTTTTAAGGAGGACAAAATTGCTGACTACAAAGACATATTTTGTTGCACCAAACTGGGCAGAGTCCCGCCAATTGCCTAGGTCCCAGCCTAGTTCCTCTAATTAGTAAGCTTTCTCAGTCTGTCTCCTGAAGAATAAAGGTGTTTTGCTTTCAGCAAAATGGGAGGGGAAGAATGCTTATACAGGGACATTTCCGGTGTCAAGGAAAAGCCAGCGCATCGTGGTTACCATAGAAACATGACGTCATTGTGGTGAGCATGACGACTTTTTAATAGAGACAGAAGTGGCCTTGCAAGAAGAGCAGGATCACGTCTTCAGGTGTTTGGACTCAGCTGAGGGTATGGGTGACCTGGTGGGGTTGAACCTCCCTGGGGTGTGGAGAGACGAAGGGATCACAGATCCAAGTCGCCTCGTTCCCGCTTTGGGACTGGGTGCCCAGGCTGTCTCGTGAGAAAGATGGGTCCTTGTGGTCCCTCCTGGCCCCAGTGAGTGTGATGTCCTGCTCCGGGGGTGTCTTGGAGCTACATTCCGTCTAAAGGTTGGGGCGTGGGAGGATAAGACAGGTTATTGAACAGTGAGAGAGAGGGAGACAGAATATGTGTATGTGTGTGTCAGTCCTATTTAGTTCCTAGCACATATTAAGAATTAAATCAGGGTTATCGTTTCTTTTTCCCAGCTTTCTTTGGCCACCATCGTTTCCATGGTAACTCAGTGACTGCTGTAGGATTTGGTGCAGACTGAGCATGTGTTTATGATTCTTGACTGAATCACTTATTACTATGATAATTGTCAAGTGTTGCTTTTCCAATTCTGTTATTCTTTCTAGAATTATTAGTTGGCACTTGACTGTAAGTAAGATAGTACTTTCCTATCTTATTTGTTTGCTTATTTATTCATTCATGTATTTATGTCATTATGACTCATAGATTCCTAATTTGCTCAAAGGGTTACCATCTGTTACTATCATCATGTATTCTGATGCTCAAATTGTCCCAGAATTGGCCAGTGGAAGCCTCTTCAAGTTGTCCTCAGTGTCCATTTGACACCTTCCTAGATTTCCTTTTTTTAATTTTTAATTATTATGGGTACATAATAGGTGTGTATATTTATGGGGTACACATGATGTTTTGATACAGGCATACAATGTGTAATGATCAAATCAGGGTAACTGGAGTATCCATCACCTCAAGCATTTATTATTTCTTTGTTTTAGGAACATTCCAATTCCACTCTTAATTATTTTAAAATATACAATAAATTATTCTTGACTGTAGTCATCCTGTTGTGCTATCAAATACTTGAGCATGTGTTTTTCTCTCTGAGTCTGACTACTCCCCCTCTGTAGAAAGGAAGTAATGATACCAACCTAAAAGTGGTGCTTTGAGGATTTGAAGAGAAAATGTCCAAAAATAACAACCTATAGCATGTGAAATTTAGTAGGCCCTCAACAAATATTAGTTCCGCATTCAAAGTTTACCTCCTTCATTTTGTCAATGTAATGTCCCTGACATATAGCAGCATGGCTACCAGGGAGAATACTTTTTCCAAGTATTTCCAATGTAACAGCAAAGAGGGATAAGCCCACATTTCTATTATGTGTGAGCTTCAGTGTTACCGCTGTGTGTGGGGGAGGGGGTGTGGGATGGAGCTGGGGGAGAGGAGAAGCGTCATTGCACAGCTTCCTGTTAACTGAGAGGGGATAGGCAAGACATCATCACCCCACCCCCTATGTTTCATGTGTGTTCCCATTCTCTCACTTTCCTCTCTATTCCGTGTGCTTTCTTATCCCCTTATTCTCCCTTCTAGTGTAACATCAGAGAAGAGTGTGGGCTCTGTACCTTAGAACCAGGAGCTGTTAGAGAAGAATGAAGTGTGATGTGGAGTCTCCTAGACAGGTTACTGGAATAAGAGTGAAGAGATCCCCATCATGGGGACACTTTAGGTAAGTCACTAGCTTTCCACAGCCTTGTCTATACAAAAGGGTGACAATACCCAATCCTTCCAACCATTAGGAATACTTTGGATTTTAAGTGTGATCCCATGTGCGAAAGCAATCTGTGGTTTTAGGTGGGAGGGAAGGACCAGTGCACTTTCGTGTAATTACATTAACAGAGACATTTCAGATATCCCAGAACTCTGCACGGAGGCATTAAGTTGATAGTACTCAAACGCAAGCAGTTTAGGTTAGGATTTTTCCAAGTATGGTCTATACACCACTTCATCAAAATTGTCAGCTGGTGCTTGCTAAAATTGCAAAATCCTGGGCTCACCCTAGGTCTCCTGAATCAAAACCAGGGAGATGGGATAGGAGGTGTCTACATTTTGAATAATTTCTGCAGTTGTTTCTGGTGCTCATCCAAATTTGAAAAGCACTGCTGAGGATTTGAAACAAGGTTTTCTTAAAATTTTGAATCCTTTGATGTTTAATTTCACTGTCAGTTGCTCCTGCTAGATGGAACTTTTAATATCTATGTCTTCTCTGGTTTGTCAAATAGTTAAAAATTCCTTCAATTAAGTAACATTTATTCAATGATTCATATGTGAGGCTCTGAACTAGGTACTGGGGAAACAGCACAGAAAAGAAGATAAACACGGTCCCTGAAGCTATCATTCTAGTTTGGGAAAACTGGCAATAAGCAGGCAAACAAATCAATAAGCCAGACAATTTCATATGGGGATTTGTGCTTTAAAGAAAATAAACACGTAAATAGAGTAGAAAATGACCAGAAGAGAGATTATCATAGATGGGTTCATCAGTGAAGCTCTGTCTCAGGAAGTGACATTTGAGCTGAGTCCTGGATGACAAGAAGATGCCAGGCATGGTGAGGCCATTTTGTCAGTGTGTGCTATGAGTGGGCACCAGTTGACCCAGGAGCAGAGAAAAAGCTGTAGTGACTGGACCCTGGCAGACAATGTGCAGACAGGTGAGAGATGAGGTCCAAAGGGCAAATGGGAGCCACATGGTTTGGGCCATTTAAGGTGTTTGGATTTTATATTGAGTGTGGAGGGTTAGAGTATTGGAGTGACGTGATCTGATTGTTGCTGTCAGAGGTGACTCTGGCTGCTGTGTGGAGAATGGACTGGAGAGGAACAAGATAGTATGTGAGGATAATGATTAGGAGAATATTGCAGAAGTCCAGGGGAGGGTGGATGGGCCCAGGGCTGCAGCCCAGGGCTGAGGGAGCTGGGCAGGGCATGTTTGGAGGCAGGGCAGGCAGGACCTGCAGTGGCTGTGCATGTGGGGTGTGTGAAGATAAGGAAGAGTCAAGGGTGACCCCCTCAGCTTTTTGTCAGCCATGTGGAGAAATATTTTTCTGAGATCAATTGTTCCAAATGCTTTTGAGACGTTCTCTGAATAGTTAGGCCATCCAACAGTGGTTATAGTGAAAGTTAGTGATTTTAAAAATGCATCAGGTGATGAATAAAATTCAATTGTAAGATTATTAAACTTTATAAAGACATGTGCAAACTATAAAACTACCAAAACTGTAGAAATTTCAACTTGTAAGTATTTGAAAAAAACACGTAGCATTTATAGGCTGTTACTGTTTGCCCAGCGCTATTCTAAGGGTTTTCATGCATTAACTCAAGTAATTCTCAAAACAACAACTCATGTGACAGAAACAATTGTTTTCTTCATTTTAAAGAAGAGGAAATAAGGCAGAAAGAAGCTTTTTCACTCTCCCAAGATCACAGACACTTAGATATCCCAATGTCTCTGCAGTAGTGTTTTTAAAGTAATGTGGTTCCTGACCATTCATTTATCCTGAATATTAACACAAGGTGATGTTTTTTAAGCTTATTTTTCTTCTGTGGTAAGTACTGTATAATCCTGATTTTACAAACGAGGCATTTAAGTGACTGTAAGGTCATGTAAAAGTATTCAAAGTCACACAGTTTTTAAGAACTAAGGGCTTTTCCCTAGCCTGTCTCCAAAGACCCCACTTATAACCAGTACAGTTAGGAAGCAGAAAAAGACTTTTGTTGAACCATGTCAACCCATGGTGAGTTGATGTTAGGTGGGACCATATCTCATTGTGTGAAAACTATGCTTCAGTAGGCATTCTGCCATGTATCAGAAAATATTTATTTAAGAAAAAGAAAAAGGTAGTAATTATAAAAACAAAAGGCATTGTATGGATATTTCACAATATCTTTATCTGCTATGGAGATATGGGTATTTTCCAGTTTTTCATTTATTATGAATAATGATGGTAGGAAAATCTTGTACATACTTTTTAGATGAATGTTTATTTTCATTTCTTGGACATGTACCCAAGAGTGTTATTTCTGAGTGATAGGGTGTATTTCAGCTCAGTTGTTACTGCCACGAAGTTTTCCAAAGTGTTTGTGCCAATCTGTATTCCCACGAGCAGTGTGTGAGAGTTCCACTTGCTCCATCCACGTCCTTGCCAACACTTGGAATTTTTCTTCTTTTCCATTTTGATGTTCTAGTGGCTGTGTGGTGATATGTCATTTGGTTTTAATTTTAATTTTTCTGAAATGCTAAGTTTCTCTTAATCTAAAGAAGACCCCTCTTTTTCTATCCTTTCAATTTGTTTATTTAAGAAACTGGATGTTTTATCCTGTGTAGTTTGCATTCTGGATCTTGCTGACTGTATCCTCATTGTGTCCTTCTTCCCCTCCTATTTCTTTTAAATTGGTAAGTAGATTTAGAGGCTTAATTAGATTCTGACTTTTTGGCATATGTGTCTCAGATGTGGTGGTGTTTGTTTCTGTAGTGTTATACCAGGAGGCTCATGGGTTCTGCTTGTCTCTCCTGTGATATTAAGATTGATCACTGGGTTCAGGTGCTGTCAGCCTGATCCATGCATTATAAAATTTGCCATCTGCTTTTCATCTTGTGTTTTTTGCAGCCTTTAAAGATCATTGCCTGGGTTTGTATTTCATTAAAGGTTACATAGGGTGATGTTCTAATTCTATAATTTCTTCTGCATTTATTAGCTGAAATTCTTTTACAAAAGAAACTTCCTTTCATCAACTATTAGGTTACTCTGCAGTGTGGTACACATAGGAAGGGTAGGATGAATGTTTAATTCTTTTGCACTATTTCCACTTTTTCAGAACAATGAATTGTTTCCCTAGAGCCTCCAAAGGTGAGCAGTGAGTTGATTTTGTTTGCTTTTTAGAATGTCATCATGAGCTCACTGATGCTTATATATTTGATGTATTTTAATCCATTTCAGTCATGATATTTTCAATTTTCAAATTGTTTTGTCTTTGGCCTCTGGGAGCTCCTACAGGTTGGCTTCTGAGTCTTTTTGACACGCCCTCTGGTATGATAGTTTGGTCCAGACTTATCTGGTACAATCCTAATCTCAGACCTGGAATCAGCCATTTCTCCAAGTGAGCCTGTTTTTCTCAGTGGTAAATATTTGTAGAGAATCCAATCTGGGACCTAGAGTTGCTCATTGCTACTGGGTTGGTCATTGTTTCTTGCCCTTTTCAGTATATAGAACTAGTAAATATGTGTGATATTTTTAAGAGAATGTACATCATTGGCTTCCATCCTGGGCTACTCCTCCATCCCCTTACAGGTAATTATTTTTGTCAGTTTTTGTTTTAAATTTCCAGATTTTGAATATATATGTAAATGTAATATGTATATTACTTTTCTCTCCATTCACAGGTATTATAAAAAGTGGCCTATTCTACACAAATGCTGTCCAATAAAAATTTCTGCAAAAATAAAAATGTTCTGTCTCTGTACTATCCAACATGGTAGCCACTAGCCACAAATAGTTGTTGAGCACCTAAAATACGGCTAGAGTGACTGAAAAACTAAATTTTTAATTTCTTTTAATTTAAATTAAATTAAATTTAAATAGCCACTTACGTCTAGTGTACCTACTATATTGGACAGCCACAGCTGACACTTTTTCTCTGTACCTCATTTTTCACTTAACAGTGTATCCTAGAGATCACTCATAGCAGTAAAGAGACGGAGTCCTTATTGCTTTTATAGCTGCATAGTACCCTAAGATGTAGAAGTACCTTAGATTACTCAACCAGGCCACTACTGGTGGACATTTGTCTTATTTCTAGTTTTGTGTTGTTACAGATTGTTCGGCCAAGACTAGCCTTATACTTACACCTTTTTTTTTTTTTGCATTGTGTCTTTGGGATACATTCTTAAAAGTGAGATTTCTGGTTCCAAGAGTAAATACCTACCTAATTTCGCTAGATAGTATAATATTGAATCCTCTCTTTAGGGTAGTATCATTTTACATGACCACCAGCAATATATGAGAATGCCTATTTTCTCACACACCATGTAATTGGTGAGAAGAGATATTTCATTGTAGTTATTTTTCCTTGCAGCACTTATCATGAGTTAGGTTGAGCATTTTTCTTGTGTGTAAGGATCACTTTTTGGCAAAATATTTGCTTGTATTTATTGCCCCCTTTTGTCTCAGGTTGTTGGGTTTTGCATTCACTTTTTCATAAGATTTCTACATATTAGGGATATAACCCTTTGTTTTTTATCTAAGTTGTAAATTTTTTTCTAATTTTTCATTTTAATTTGCTTATGGGTTTGTCTTCTGCCACATTTTAAAAAATAAAATCACTCTTTTTAAATAAAATATTATTAAAAATCTTTTAATAAAATATTACTCTTTTCCTTTATTGCTTCTGGATTTTAAATCATAGTTAGACAAGTTTTCTCCACTATCAGGTTATAGAGGAATTTTTCTGTGGGTGTACTTGGGTGGACAAGAGAGAAAGGAGAGAGATTTGGATTATATTAGGGTGTTAGACATAAAGGGAGCCCTTAGGGGAGGTGATCATCATGCAAGACATATATAAAAACCATTCCATTAAATCAAAAGACTTAGATGCTCAGATGAGGGTCCTAGCCTCATGTTTGCCTTTGAGTACTTAGTCTCCACTATTTTCTGTCTCCTTGCATCTGAGTTCAGACCCCCTATAACTGGGAAATGACGGCTTGCGTGAAGTAGAAACTGCATGTTTTTTCAGATGGATCTCTCGGGCAACTAAATGGGAAGGACTGCCCTCCTAGGCATAAGGCAAATACAAAACCAGTTCAGAAATCTACCACTCTGACCTATCCAAGAACTAAAGAGAAAGGAAAACCTCTAGTTTACACCCATAAGAAGAACCAACACTGAAGCTACACTGGGGTTACCACATTACTCACTCTGTATCTGGGAGTGAGATCTGGTCAGAAGGTCCATTAGTTCTATGCAACAGGACAGAGATGTGGGTTACAAGGCACCTCAGTTTCCAAAAGTAACAACCTCTCCCCACTCAACCACATTATTTCCTGTTTAGATGCTGAGTTTCCAGGTCTCAAGGTGAAAGTTGGAATAAACTTGCTTGGAATGGAGTCCTTTTGAGGTCATACACCATGGGGTGGGCTCCAATATCAACACTGCTCCCTGTGGACACAGTTATGCAGGTCTAGATATTGAGAGCGAAGATGTGGGATACACATATAGCATTGGACTGACAGTGACTAGAATACAGTAGACAACCATCACATATTTAATAAATTAATTAGATTGTAGATGTAAGGGTAAGCAGGAAATTAAGCTATATGTTTATTCAGTCTTCTTTATAAACATATGAATTTTTCAAACAGAGTTGGGGCCACACTATATTTATTGTTTGATCATCTGCTTTGACAAAGTTTTGTTTCTGTTTATAAAAATTGTGTGTTTCCAATGGGAAAAATTATCCTATAGAAAATGGAACAAGATACTACCTAATGATCAAAGTCAGAATTGCAGGTGTGGAAATGTTAACTAGTGAGCTTGGGAAAGGGTGAGGTAATGGGGGAGAGCGAGAGAGGTAAATAGATTCCATTGTATAGGCCACAGCTTTCTGGAATTTTCCACACACTGGTGATGATTTTTCTATATTCATGGCTACCCTGGGATCTTCGAGTGCTGGGTCTGGAAGTTCAGCTCCATGTGGGATTAAGGGAAAGCTGCATGAATTAGTGTATGAATAATTGGCATAAAGAAGTTTGAGATATAGAAACACACATACACATAGAGAAATAGTGTCAAATAAATTGTTTTTATGTTTTCTTTACCCATAAAACAGTATACCGTGAACATGTTTCCAAAGCAATGAATATATGAGCATCATATTTGTAATCAGCTCACAATTATTTAAAACACTATAGAAATGCAAATTTATAAAATGAAAGTAACCTCTATCACCAATATGCACACTTTGAATTATTATAAAATTTTTTTAACTTGCTATTTTCACTCAACAGTATATGAATATGTTTCTAAGTCAATAAATGTATTTCTACACTATCATTTTGTAACTTGGTTTACAGATTTTTCTATTTTAAAAAAAGTTTATTTTAATAGCATTTTCAGATTACCAGTTAATACTTTTTGTTGTTTAACAAGTATTGAACAATATAGAAATGTATGTTTAGAAGCTGAAATTATTCTATCTTGCCCTCACCTTCTGCCCATCTTAATACAGAGATCATCTTTGTTAATTTATTGATGCTTATTCACCAGATTTTTCTCTGCATATGACACATCAACATATTTGATGACACACACACATATCAGTTCACCCAAGGTGATGTGTATTCTTTCGCAGAAATGAGATTATATTCTACATTATGTTTTAAAACATCACTATTTCACTCACTGTGATTCATTTTCATTTCATTTATTTGATTTAGTATGTTTCCAAGTATTTATTGGGGATTTATATTGCTTTTTATGTGCATTATCTCCGGATATCATTGACCTTTCGCTATTGCTTAAGAGTATTTTGTACATCTAAAATATAAACTATATGCTTGAATATAGGTGGTAAATAATTTTTCCAACTTTTCACGCACATTTTTATTTTTAATTTTTGCTATGAACATGGAATTTATAATGATTGTAAGTATTTTTAAAGTACTTAAGCACATTGTTCAAAAGAACTGAATAGTGCTTCCTTAAATTATATCAAATGTCAACTCAAAGGACGGGGCAGTGGAAATTCTAATCTTTTGAAAACTCCCTGGTTTTACATCCTGAAGCAGTAATTTATAAGGTGATTTCCCTAGGTCAAGTTATGTAACTTTCAATTTCTGTTCCCTTATCCAAGTAATGGGGATAATTATTGGTCCTGGATAGAGTTCTTAGGATTAAAATGAGATGAAATGTAAAATACCCTCATATAGTAGTCATGTAATAGGCTTTGTTAATAGCCTACCATTCAGGTTCCCTTTCCAAAGGGCCACAACTTGTGCTGCTTCCTGGGTCCAGTTCAACATCTCAGGAATCAGCCAGTCCATGTGGCAACCACATCCAAGCCTCTTGGCCCAGAGGGCAGGATTTCATCCCCACTGTCTTCTTCACCGACAAAAGTGGGGTGATTACAAATGGAGGCATAACGGAGCCCAGGTTCCATATTGGGGGAGTTTCCCACTATCAGTCCTTAAGCTCTGGAAAACCATCATCTAAACAGGAGATTGTTGTTTGGCTCATGCAGAGGGCAAGAGGTAGGTGTTTGACTCTGAAAAATTTATGTACCTTCTGTGAGTCCGAGCTTGCTCGTCTATAAATGAGATTAAGGGTGTCTTCTTCACAGATTTGTTGTAAAAAGAAAAGGAGAAAACCTAAAAGAATGTATGACACATAGTAGGTTTTGTTATATTTTACTGCCAGCCCACCCTACCTCCTCTCTCCCATAAAATGGAAGATTTAAAATGGCATCTAGAAATGTAGCAGCAAGAAGTGAACTTTGGTCTTATCTCATCGTTTCCTTTTTTCCACATGCTTTCCTCTCTCTTTATATTCTTTCTAGTTTGACATGGGTGAAGCAATTTCTTATTGAGCTTCAGAAAAATAATAGTACAGAAAAGCAAAGGATAGTGACATAACAGGTTGGCTAGATGAAGATGGGAGTCATCAAACCTGTATCCCAGTCACTCGACCCCTCAACTGAGCACAAGATCTTGGGTGAGTCCCTTCCATTTGTTGGCCTTGGGTCTAACACAAAAGGGCACTCAATATAGAAACAGTGGTTCCATATTGGGGGAGTTTCCCACTATCAGTCCAGTGTGGTCTTTGGGGTGAGAACGACCTGAACTTGACCCTGGAAACCGTTACTTGCTTGTTCCATGATCTAAAGCAAGCTATTTATCTACCATGTGCTCTATAATTGTTGATGTCTTTTATTATTGCTTTCTATTATTATTATTATTATTATTCCACAAGCCATCCAAATGGTGAATGATAGGCGTGAAGATTACACTGCTGGGCATTACAATGTTCCAAAAAACTATAACTTTTATAATGTTGGATAAGGTGGTTGACATATACATTAAAAGAAGCCTATAGAAAGCTTATAAGCAGACCCAGATATATAACATTATTTAATATGAAATGATCCAATCTGATGCATTGTTCAAGAATTGGGGCTTGGTCAGCTGGTAAAAGGTTCATTAAAAAGCAGAGTTAGATCCTATCTTATACCTTATCATTTAATCAGAACACTATCTTCACGTGCTAATACTTCAGGTAAAAGCAAAAACAAAATAATAAAAAACAGGATACTAAACAGTATATATGGTACTATAACCATTATAAGAAATGTATATATAAAGCACTTACATTACATTTGCTTATATGCATGCAGAGAAAAATATAGAACAAAATAGCATAATGTGATTTCAATTATGATAGAATTGTTGGGTACTGATATTTTTAAACTCTGCACTTAATTCAATACTAAACATTTGCTAAAAGGAGTATACATTACATTTATGATGAAAACTGTAGCCCTTAAAAGCTCTGCTACTTGTGAAATATTTCAGATAAAAAGCATAGAGCTGTAAAATTAATCCAGGCTAAGAAAAATTTTCACTCCTCCCTAACTGTGTCCTATTCCTTCTCCCCTAGAGATAATCACTATCCAGAAGGAGATTATCATTCCCAGGTATTGCTTTATCCTTTTATTCTGAGAGCTTCCCTACACAAATAAACTATTGTTTTGTGTATAAGAAAAAGTTAACCACATACACTTATCTATATTATGCAGGAAATTCAGTACTACCTCTGGGCTATGCAGTGTGATGGAGTTGGAGTGGGAAAAGTCCTCACCCTTTTTCCATTGACTACTTGTGCTTTTCCTGTACTCTGTTGGGGCCCTCTGTGCTCCCATCAAGTGTGCACATGACCTGGGGCTCTGGGACCTTCTTGGAGCTCCAGGAAGAGGTGACTGTGGGTCTGTAGGAGGGACCCTGGAGCAAAAGGAGCTCTTCCTGGGTCCCCATGCCTGAGCCATCCAACGTCAGTTCCTTTTCCTGCCTTGACCTGCACTGTCACTCACTTATTCACTGAGCATCTGTCACTCTTCACACCTACAGTGGTCCCAGGGCTGGAGAGGTCACGGTGATTATTGCACAATATCCAGTTCCTTGTGGAAGTTATGGCGACCTCTGTAAAGCCACCTTTCTATATAGGAGGCAGAAGACCTCACTGGAGTCATCAGAGACTCCTCAAAGAGAAGCTGGGCCTGGTACAATGGGCAGGACTTATGGGGGCTGGATGGAAGGAGGTGACAGGGATTCCAGATTGCCTACAGTGAAGTACAGGTGCCTCCCAGGGGAACAGACAGGCCTCTGAGATACCTGACTGTACACTACAGGGGTCTGAGGCCATCTAGGTTTGGGACCGATTGGGGAAGGACACATTTGCTTCAATAAGATGCTGCATGTCACCTTTACACTCTGAAATTGTGCAAATTTGGTAAGAAGGGAAGTGCCCTGCATGCCTCTCGCTGGGCCATGGAGGCAGGGAATAACCAGGAGCACTGACAGTAGTGAAGTGGTTGATGTCAGTTCCCTCCACCTTTATTAAAGTGGGAAGCAGACGTCAAGGGGAAGGATTTACTAGTAATTGAGCCCCCACGCTGCCTGGAAACAATACATCTGCCTTAGTTTCTCTCTGACCCCACGTCTCATGGACTCTCATGTGCCAGCAGGTTTCTGCCTTCCTCCTGGAGTTAAATTCTTAACTCTCTCCACGGGGCCGCACTCTCTCCATGTTTTCATTTGTTTGCTCTCTGTATCCTCCCAGAGATATTTTAGGAGGCTTTTCTTCTCCTTTGTTGCCTCAGCTCCTTTCATCAGCTCAGTGAGTTGTATCACAACTCAACATCACTCTGACAAGTTTAGGCACAATTTAACACTAACTTTCGCTGTCTTTTACATATTGCTTTTTTGCAGTTATTTCTGCAGAGTTAAATGTATGATCTCACTCCTCAACAGAGCTGCGTTTGTTCACCAGACACCCCCTTATGGTTGGGCAACTTTTTGCTATTGTAGACTCATGGGCACACCATACTTTACTTCAAATGTGCACCTTTCTGTTGTCCACACGACCTGATCTTTTCAACTATGTTCTGTGGCATCTCTGCACAGGATTTTTCCTGGGATGTGATGATTTGTTTCGGGATTTCAGCCTTGTTATTTGCACATGTTTCCTCTTACACAATTGGCCCTATCACTCTGAATCTTTTTTGGATACTTTCAGTGATTTACCACAGTGTCCCACAATGCCCCTTTCATGTCTTTCTAAATTCATCTCTCTGCCAACTTACTGAAAGTAGGGAGTAATGAAGATGCAGAGGATGATTCCTGGACCTCCTTGACTCCTTTTGACTTGGAGGCAGAAACATTTAATAAGCAGTGAGTGAATCTGACAAAATGTAACGGGTAGTGTTAGTGCAGTTTGGAACATCTGGAAAGAATGGGAAGAGAAAAGAACATTGAGGCCAAAGTAACCAAATTTCCAAGGGGGTGATGCTCACATTCTGTCAATTTGGAGTATGGGGAAAATGTGTACTGTACCCTGTCCCAGGATATTTCTTGTTCACTTATTGACTCATACATTCATAGGTAATAGGTGCCCTGGACAGTGGTGAGTGCCTGCATGCCCAGCTCTTTCCAGTGGTATGGTCAATAAAGTCCCTATACTATTTGCCATTATAGTAGTAGAATAGTCTTCAGTACTTTATCCAAATACATTAAGAACTATATCAGATAATGTCATACTTTTCTGCTTCAACCATCCAACAGAATTTAGAAATCTCAAGAAAAGAAGGAAAGATAATGTGTTAATATTTACCTACATTTTTGTTCTTTCTGTTATTCTTTCTTCTTTACTGATGCACCAAGAACATTTCTTTTATCAATTCCTTTCTAAAAACCTCCTTTAGCTATTTTTTAGATATGTCTGCTGGTGATAAATTCCTTACTGTTCCTTCATTTGACTATGTCTTTATATCTCCCTTCATTCCTGAAGGATAACTTAGGTGGATATAGAATTCAAGATTGAGTTCTTTTCTTTCAGCACTTGAAAAATATTGTACCTGTTCCTTCCATACTTCATGGTTTCTGAGAAGAAATTTGTTGTCATTCAAATTGTTTTTCTCCTATAAGTAATGCATCATTTCTCTCTCCCTGCTTTCAAGACTTTTTGTCTTCAGTTTTCTGAAGTTTGATTGTGATGTGTGTTTTCATAAATTTCTTTGGAATAATCCTATAGTTTTCCCAGTTTCTTAAACCTCTAGGTTTATGTCTTTTGCCAAATTTTAAGTTTGTCAGCCATTATTTATTTCTTCAAATACTTTTTCACCCATGCACCTTTTCTCCTCAAAACATGACATGAATATTACATCTCTTGTTATAGTCCCATAGGCCCCTGAGGCTTTACTCTATTTTTTTAAATTTCAGAATATCATGGGGGTGCAACACTTTGGTTATATATATATTGCCTATGCACTGCCCAAGTCAGAGCTACAATCATGGACATCCCCCAAGCTGTGCACCCCACACCCATTCAGTGAGAGTTTTCCCATCCCCTCGACCCCCCTCCCGCCTGCCCAAACCCTGATGAATATTATTGCCATGTGTGACATAAGTATTGATCAGTTAGTACCAATTTGATGGTGAGTACCAGTGGTGCTTGTTTTTCCATTCTTGTGATACTTCACTTCGAAGAATGGGCTCTGGCTCCATCCAGGATAATACCAGGATAATACCGTTGTTTTTCATTGCTGAGTAATACTCCATTGTATACATATGCCACATTTTTTTAATCCACTCATGTATTGATGGGCACCTGGGTTGTTTCCACATCTTTGCAATTGTGAATTGTGCTGCTATAAACATTTCAGTGCAGATGTCTTTATTATAGAATGTCTTTTTTTCCTTTGGGTAAATACCCAGTAGTGGGATTTCTGCATCAAATGGTAGTTCTACTTTTAGTTCTTTGAGGTATCTCCATATTACTTTCCATAGAGGTTGTACTAATTTGCAGTCCTACTAGCAGTGTATGAGTGTTCCGATCTCTCTGCATCCTTGCCAACATTTGTTGTTTTGGGACTTTTTGATAGAAGCCAATCTCACTGGAGTTAAGTGATATATCATTGTGGTTTTGATTTGCATTTTCTTGATGATTAGAGAGGTTGAGCAATTTTTTATATGTTTGCTGGTCATTATTCTGCCTTCTTTTGAAAAGTTTCTGTTCATGTCCTTTGCCCACTTTTTAATGGGATTGTGTGATTTTTCTTTGTTGATTTTCCTAAGTTCTGTATAGATTCTGGTTATCAGCTCTTTATCAGATGTGTAGCACACAAATATTTACTCCCATTACGTAGGTTGTCTGTTTGCTCTAGTGGTAGTTTCCTTGGCTGTGCAGAAGCTTTTTAATTTGATCAGGTCCCATTAATTTATTTTTGTTGCTGCTGTGATTGCTTTGGGGGTCTTCTTCATAAATTCTTTGCCTACGCCAATGTCTGTAAAGAGTTTTTCCAATGTTTTCTTCTAGAATTCTTATGGTTTCACGTCTTAGGTTTAAGTCTGTTATCCATCATGAGTTGATTTTTGTGAGAGGTGAGAGCTCTGTTGTTGAAATTGGGTAATTTCTGTTGTTATACCTTCATGTTCACTGATACTTTTTTCTTTCCTCTCCATCCTGCTATTGCATCCATCCATTGAGTTTTTACTCAGTTATTCTATGTTTCAGTTCTAAAATTTCCATTTGGTTCTTCTCTGTATCTTCTATTTCTTTGCTGAGACTTTCTATATTTTTATTTGTTTCAAGCATGTACATATTTACTCAATGAAGCTTTTTTATGATGACTGCTTTTAAAATCCATGTCAGATAATTCCATCATCTATGTCATCTTGATGTTGATATCCATTGATTGTATTTTCTCCCTCAATTTGAGATTTTCCTGATTCTTGGCTAGAAGAGGGATTTTTTTATTATATCCTAGACATTTTGGGTATCATGTTATGAGACTCTGGATCTTATTTAAATTGTCTGTTTCAGCAAGCCTCTTGTGATACCAGGAAAACAGGTTTGCCATGTCTTGACTGACAGGTAAGGATGACAGTTCAGGTTCACCACTCAGCCTTCTCTAACACAGGGGCTGGAGAAGGGGGAAGTGGTGCATCATTAGTACTTGGTAGAGGTGGGACTTCAGCCTCCTCACTAGGCCTCCACCTACACTACCCTGGCTGGGAGGGAGAGAACATCTCCTTGATGTTTCCCACGTGGCCTCCACTGACACCATGGGGAAACACATTAATACTGGGTGGGGATTAAAATCCAGTTTCTCCACTCAGCCTTTCTTGACATGGGGGTGGAAGGGAAGGGGTACCTGTTACTGCTTGGCAAAAGGAATTTTACTCCCCACCAGGCTTCCACTAACACCAACCTGGCGGGAAGGGGAAGACACTTCCTTATTTCTCTCCATGTGGTTTCCACTGACACCATGAAGAGGAGGAAGTCTTCTTATCACTGGCTCATCATGAAAGTTCCACCTTCCTACTCAACTTCTCATGACACAAACCCTGAAAGGAAGAGAAGAGGTGCCTCATTATCACTAGGTATGGGTGCAAGTCAGTCTTCCTGCATGGTCTCCAGGGACACTGGGGGGGCAGGGGTTACTCATTTCCACCAGGTGGGGATGAAAATGCCTGTCCCTCACATGGTCTTCTCTGATACCACCCCAGAGGGTGGGGAGGGGCACCTGGTTACAATCAGGTGAGCGTGGAATTACTTTCTTATAGCTACTGTAACAAATGACTACAAACTTGGTATCTATAGACAACAGAAATTAATTCTCTCACTGTTTTGGAGGCCAGAAGTTTCAAATTAGTTTCACTGGGCCAAAATCAAGGTATTAACAGGGTGGTGTGCCTTCTGGTAGAATCCATTCCTTGGTGCTTCAATCTTTTGTTGGCTACTGGAGTTCGTTGGCTTGTGCTTGCATAAGTGATTTAGAAATATTTGCTGCAAATATTTTCCCAGCATATTTTTAGTTGACTAGCATGTTTATGCCATGCAGAATTGTTATTGTTGTCGTGTAGTCAAATTTGTCAATCTTTCTTTCCTTAATGCTTCTGGATTTGAGTAATGGGAAAGTTTCCTCACTTCCAGATTATAAATAAATTCACCCATGTTTTCTTCTAACACTTGTATGGATTAATTTTTCACATTTAAATCTGTACCATTTAGAATTTATCCTGATGTAAGGTGGAGAAATAGATATCTTTTTATCTTTTTAATCATATGGTTGTCTAGTTATCACAATATTACTTCATAAATCATCCATCGTATGTCCACTGATTTGAAATGCTACCTTAATCATATTCAAAATTTCCAAATATAATTGGGCTTATGTCAGTATTTTCTATTATTTCGTTGATCTTTCTGTCAATTCGTGGGCCAATACCACACTCTTATATTGTGCATACTTTATTATATGTTTTAGTATCTGATAGGATCAGCTGACACCTCCTCCAATCACTTTTCTCTTTCAGGGTTTATCTGACTATTCTTGCTGTCATTCTTCCAAATAAATTTAATAATCAACTGGTCTAAATCCATTAAAAATCAATAGTATTTAATTTTAATCACACTAAATTAATAAATTAACTTGGGGAAATTGGAATCTTTATGGTAGAGTCTGCTTACTCAAAAATAATTTTTTTTAATTTGTTCAAATCTAGTTTTATGTTCTATATAGATTTTGAACATTGGTTCTGAAGTTTATGTCTAATCATTTTCTTCTCTTCCATTATGACTTCTAAATTTTTTGATTATACAAGTGATGGCTATTGATTTTGGATGTTGATATTGTAACCTGCTACTGTACTAAATTCTCTTTTTGTTTGTTGTAATTTTTCCATTTTTCTTTGGGTTTTCCAATGTGTAATCATATCATCACCAAATAGAGAGAGAGTTACAACTTTGTTTTTCTTCTAATTGCTTACTTTTTACTTGCATTGTAAAATACCTCCTACCCAATGTAAAACATTAGAGGAGATAAGTGGGCATTTTTGTTTATTCTTGTCTTTAGCAGAAATGCCATCAGTATTTCCCTATTAAGTAGGATGCTGGCTTTTTTTTTTTGCTGAGATGTGTATATATATTGCCATGTTAAAAAGGTGTCAAACAATTCCTATTTTCTTGAGTTTTTAAAAACATAAATGGATGTGAATACCACTTTTTCTTCATCTGACTATTGTATGCACTTCATATAAACCACTTTTTCTTCATCTATGGAGATCATCATATTATATCTCTACTTGGCTCTATTAACACAATAGATCATATTATTGGATTTTCTGATACAAAACACTATATAGATAACTATATATAAATAAAAATATATATCACCTTATATGTACATGTAAATGAGTAGAACTGCCATCCTGCCTCAAATTAGATGTGTGTGACCTTCTAGTAATGAGTTACCCTTTGCAAACCTAATCTTTGTCATCTATAAAATTAATACTTAACTTTTATTAATATAAATATTAATACTTAACTCACAAAGCCATCATATGAAAAAAAGTAGCAAACCTATAAAAAATGCCAAACACATAAAACTTCAACAAATATATGTATTGACGTCCCCTGTGATCTCCCTCTCACAAAAGAGTTTACTTGTACATGAACATCTTGTAGAGATCAATTGGATTTGAAGCAGCAGGAAATGAAATGTATACATATTTATATGATAGAAAAACTTTGGTGCCATTTCCTTGTAGAATGAGATACCTGAGGATAGTGAGGAAAAGGAAGAGGTCATTCTCTCAATACTTTTTTTTTAAACAATAAGGAGGTTTATTACTTCATTTAACAAGAAATCTGGCAGAAAGACAGTTCCAGGGTTGATTAATTTAGCTGTTCCAACAGTATAATAAAGGACCCAGGTTCTTTCCATCTTTAGTGTGTTGGCTTGTTTGTTGTCATGATCTCAAGATGGCTACCATAAATCCAGGCTTCACACAGAGTCAACAGTGTCCAGAGGCAGAAAAAGAGTGTCTATGCCTCTCTCTCTCTCTCCCCCTCTCTCTCTCACTCCCCGCCTCCCCATTTTTTATTGTGGTAAAATATATATAACATAAAATTTACCATTCTAATCATATTTAAGTGTATAATTCGGTGCCATCGAGTACCTTCATATTGTTGTGCAACCATCACCACTATCCATCTCCAGAAATTTTTCATCATCCCAAACTGAAACTCTGTGTCAGTAAACAACAACTTCCCATTGCTCCCTCCTTCAAGCCCCTGATAGCCATTATTCTACTTTCTGTCTCTACGAATTTGACTATTATATGCACTTCATATAAATGGAATTATACATTATCTGTCCTTTACTGTATGGCTCATTCCACTCAGCATAATGTCCTTGAAGTTCATCCAGGTTGTAGCATGCATCAGAATTTCATTCCTTTTTAAGGCTGCATAATATCCATTGTATGTATATTTTGTTTATTGCTTCATCCATCAGTGGACATTTGGGACATGTCTATTGGGTTTCCACTTTTTGACTATTTTGACTATTTTGAATAATGCTTCAACAAACATTGTTCTACAAATATCTGTTTGAGTCCCTGTTTTCAATTCTTTTGGGTATATACCCAGAAGTAGAATTGCTAGATCATCTGGAAATTCCATGTTTAATTTTTTGAGGAACCACCATCCTGTTTTCCATAGCAGCTACACCATTCTACTTCCCTCTAGCAAGACACAAGGATAACAATTTCACCATATCCTCACCAGCACTTGTTATTTTCTGGGTTTTTGTTTCTGTCATGTAATAGCCACTTAATGGGAATGAAGTCATATCTCATTGTGGTTTGGATTTGCACTTCCCTAATGATTAGTGATGTTGAGAATCTTTTCATGTGCTTACTGGACATTTGTATATCTTTGGAGAAATGTCTATTCAAGTCCTTTGCCCATTTTTAAATCAGGTTGTTTGGTTTTTGTTGTTGAATTGTAGGAGTTTTTTATATATTCTAGATATTAATAACTAATCAGACATATGATTTGCAAATATTTTCTCCAATTCTGTGGGTTGCCTTTTCACTCTGTTGGTAGTAGTGTCCTTTGATGCACAAAAGTTATCAATAATGATGGAGTCCAATTTATCTATTTTTTCTTTTGTTGCCTGTGCTTTTGGTGTCATATCCAAGAAACCATTGTCAAATCCAATATCCCCCCTGTTTTCTTCTAAGAGTTTTACACTTTTAGCTCTTACATTTAGGTCTTTGATCCATTTTGCATTAGTTTCTCTATATGGTGTAAGGTGAGTGTCCAACTTCATTCTTTTGCAAGTGGATATGAGTTTTACCAGTGCCATTTGTTGAAAGTACTGCCCTTTCCTCATTGAATGGTATTGGCACCATTATTGAAAATCATTTGACCATATATACAAAAGTTTATTTTGGGCTTTTCATTTCATTCCATTGACCCATATGTCTATCTTTATGCCAGTAGCATATGGTCTTGATTATTGTAGGTTTGAAATAAGTTTGATATCAGTAAGTGTGAGACCTCCAGCTATGTTCTTCTTTTTCAATATTGTTTTGGCTATTCAGGGTCCCTTAGGATTCCACATAAATTTTAGGATGGGTTTTTTATTTCTGCAAAAAATGTCATTGGGATTTTGATAGGAATTACACTGAATCTGTAAATCACTTTGGGTAAGATTCACATTTTAACAATATTAAATCTTCCAATCATGACACTGCATGTCTTTCCATTTATTTATGGCCTCTAATTTCTTCCAGCAGAGTTTTATAGTTTTCAGTGTATAAGTCTTTCACGTCCTTGGTTAAGATTATTCCTAAGTATTTTATTCTTTTTTATGCTATTGTAAATGGAATTGTTTTTCTAAATTCCTTTTCAGATTATTCATTTTTAGTGCACAGAGACATTTTTAGTATAAGAGATTTTTGCAGGTTGATTTTGTATCCTGCAATTTTGCTGAATTATTTATTAGTTCTAATAGTATTTTTTTTTGTGGAATCTTTAAGGTTTTCTACATGTCAGATTATGTCATGTGCAAACAGAGATGATTTGACTTCTTCCTTTCCAATTTGGATGTCCATTATTTCTTCTACTTGCTTGATTGCTCTGGCTATAACTTCCAATACTATGTTGCCCAGAAGTGGTGAAAGTGGGCATCTTTGTCTTGTTCCTCATCTTAGTGGAAATGCTTTCAATCTTTCATTATTGAGTATGTTAGCCGTGGCTTTTTCATATATGGCATTTATTATGTTGAGACAGTGTTCTTCTATTCCTAGTTTGTTGAGTGTTTTTGGTTTTTGAATATTGAACCACACTTGTATTTCAGGAATAAATCCTACTTGGTTATGGTGTATAATCCTTCTAATATGCTGCTGAATTTGGCTTGATGGTATTTTGTTGAGGATTTTGCATCAATATACATAACAGATATTGGCCTGTAGTTTTACTTTGTTTTGCCTCTGTCTGCTTTTGATATCAGAGTAATATTGGCCTTATAAAATAAGTTAGGATGTGTTCCCTCCTGTTCAATATTTTGGAAGACTTTGTGAAGAGATTTTTAAAAATAGACTTTATTTTTTAGAGCAATTTTATGTTCACAACAAAATTAAGCAGGAAGTCCAGAGAGTTCCCATATGTCCCCTGTCTCCCATACACACATAGGGTCTACCTCAATGTTAAAATTCTGCACCAGAGTGGCATATTTGTTACAACCAATAAACCTACATTGACACATTATTATCACCAAAAGTCTATAGTTTACATTAAGGCTCACTCTTTGTGCTGCACTGTCCATAGGTTTTAGTCAATGTATACTGAGATGTACCCACCACTATAAAATCATACAGAATAATTTCACTGCCCTAAAAATCCTCTGTTCTATGCCTATTTATCCTTTGCTCCCCTTTTTCACCATTGGCAACCACTGTTCCTTTTACTGGCTCCATAGTTTTACCTTTCCCAAAATGTCATATAGTTGGAATCATACAGTGTGTGTCCTTTTCATATTGGTTTCTTTCACTTAGCAATATGCATTTAAAAATTTTCCATGTCTTTTCATGTTTTGATAGTTTATTTCTTTTTAGCACTTAATTTTCTATTGTCTATATATACCACAATTTATTTATTCATTCACCTGTTAAAGGACATGTTGGTTGCTTCCAAGTTTTGACAATTATGAATAAATCTGCTAGAAATATTTGTGTGCAGGTTTTTGCATGGACATAAGTTTTCAACTGCTTTGGTGGTAAATAGCAAGGAGCGCAATTGCTGGGTCATATGGTAAGAGTATTGCCAACTTTGTAAGAAATGCTCAATTGTCCTCGAAAGTGGTTGTACCATTTTACATTTCCACCAATAATGAATTAGAGCTCCTATTGTTCCACATTTTTGCCAGCATTTGGTGTTGTCAATATTTTGGATTTGGGGCATTCTAAGACTTGTTTAGTGGTATCTCATTGTTTTAATTTAAAATTCCCTACTGACATATGATATAAGCATCTTTCCTATGATTATTTGCCATCTATATATCTTTTGGGTGAAGTATCTATTCAGATTTTTTTTGCCCATTTTTAATTGGGTTGTTCATTTTCTTATTATGAGTTTTAAGAGTTTTTGTATATTTTGGATGACATTCCTTTATTGGATATGACTTTTGCAAATATTTTCTTCCAGTATTTGTCTAGTCTTTTAATTCTCTTCACAGAATTTTTCACAGATCAGAAGTGTTTAATTTTATAAATCTACAGTAATCAAGACAGTATGGTATTGGCAAAAAACAGACAAATAAATCAATGGAACAAAAGAGAGGGCCCAGAAATAAACCCACACAAATACTGTAAACTGATCTTTGACAAAACAGTAATGGAGAAAAAATAGCCTTTTCAATAAATCATGCTAGAACAACTGGATATTCACATGAAAAAAAATGAATCTAGAAACAAACCTTATACCCTTCATAAGAATAACTCAAAATGAACTATAGACCTAAATCTAAAACACAAAACTGTAAAACTTCTAAAAGATAACATAGGAGAAAATCTAGAT
This sequence comes from Daubentonia madagascariensis, assembly GCA_023783475.1. Taxonomy (NCBI): domain Eukaryota; kingdom Metazoa; phylum Chordata; class Mammalia; order Primates; family Daubentoniidae; genus Daubentonia; species Daubentonia madagascariensis. The sequence goes on along the minus strand of JAKFHU010002205.1, from coordinate 2,048,064 downwards.
GACTTTGGGTTTGGTGATGACTTTTGAGATACAACACCAATGGCATGATCCATGAAAGAAATGATCCATATGCTGGACTTCATTAAAATTAGAAACTTCTAGGGCTGGGCCTAGTGGCTCACTGCTGTAATCCCAGCATTTTGGGAGGCCGAGGTGGAAGGATTGCTTGAGGTCAGAAGTTTGAGACCAGCCTGGACAACATAACGACAGCCCGTCTCTACAAAAAATTTTTAAAATTAGCCAGGTATGGTGGTGCATGCCTGTAGTCCTAGCTACTTGGGAGGCTGAGGTGGGAGGGTTGCTTGAGCCCAGGAGTTTGAGATTACAGTGAACTGTGAACTGTGATCACGCCACTGCACTCCAGCCTGGGCTACAGAGTGAGACCCTGTCTAAAAGAAAGGAAAGAGAGAGGGAAAGGAAGGCAGAAAGAAAGAAAGGAAAAGGAAAGGAAGGAAGGAAGGAAGAAAGGAAGAAAGAAAAAGAAAGAGAAAGAATCTGTTCTGTGGCATGATTGGTTTTAATTCCTTAAATCTTTGGTAGAATTCACCATTGAACCCACCATCTGGTCAATGGCTTTTCTTTTTTTTGGAAGGTTTCTGACTACAGATACAATCTCCTTAATAGATTTAACTCTAATCATATTTTCTACTTATTCATGATTCAGTCTTGGTAGGCTATGTGTTTCTAAGAATATGCTCATTTCATCTAGGTTATCCAATTTTTGGTGTATAATTGTTCATTATACTCTCTTATAATCCTTTTTATTTATGTAAAATCAGTAGTAATGCTCACTTTTATTCTTGATTTTAATAATTTCAGTTCTTCTTTCTTAGTCAATGTAGCTATGGATTTGTTCATTTTGTCGATATTTTCAGAGAACTATCTTTGATTTTATTGGTTTTCTCTATTTTTGTTCTGTTTTCTATTTTTATCTCCTTCCTTCTGCTAGCTTTGGTTTTAATCTGTTCTTCCTTTTCTAGTCCTTACATTGTTAAGTTAGGTTGTTGATTTGAAATCTTTCTTCTTTTTGGTGTAAGCATTTACAGTTATAAATTTCACTCTTAGCATTGCTTCACTGTATCCCATAAGTTTTGGTATGTTACAATTTCATTTATATTTGTCTAAAGGTATTTTCTAAATTCTCTTGTGATTTCTTCTTGGCCCCATTGGTTGTTTTTTTTAATTTCCACATATTTCTGAATTTTCCAGTTTTCCTTCTGTTATTGATTTCAGTTTCATTCCATTGTGATTAGAAAAGTTAATTTGTATGATATCAATCTTTTTAAATATATTGAGATTAGTTTTATGACTTACATATGGCCAATCCTGGAGAATATTCTATGTGCAGTTGGGAACAATGTTTATTCTGCTGCTGTTGGTTACAGTGTTTTGTATATGCCTGTTAGCTACAATTGGTTCATAGTGTTGTCCTCTTTCTACTCTCTTTATGTTATCAGTGTCAAAAAATTACTTCTTAATATAATACATTGTGTACCCATTAAAATAGATTTATAATTTTATGCATTTGTCTTTTAAAACCTGTACAAAATAAGTGGAGTTATAAACCAAAATTACAAAAATACTAGTTTTTATATTTGCCCATATATTTACCTTGTACCAGAGATTACATCTTCATATGGCTATGAGTTATTGACTCATTTCATTTCAACTTGAAGGACTCCCTTTAGCATTCTTGCAGAACAAGTCTAGTGCTAATGAACTTTCTCAGGTTTCATTTATCTGGGAATGTCTTAACTTCACCCTCAATTTTGAAGGACAGTTTTGCCAGATATAGACTGCTCAATTGACAGATTCTTTCTTTCAGCACTTTAAAGATGTTATCCTACTGCCTTCTGGCCTCCAAGGTTTCTGCTGACAAATTGGCTGATAATTTTATTGAGAATCCCTTATACATGATAAATCACTTTTTTCTTGCTACTTTCAAGATTCTGTCTTTTCCTATTGATAGTTTGATTAGAATATGTCTCAGTGTGGGTCTACCTGTGTTTACCCTACATGGAGTTTGTTGAACTTCTTTTATTTGTACATTTACATTGGTCATCAAATTTGGGAAATTTTTGGCCATTAATTCTTCATATAATCTCTCTTCCCTCTTCTCTTTCTCTTCTTCTTAGATTCCCCCAATGCTTACATTGGTCAGCTTAATGGTGTCACATAAGGCCCCTAGGCTCTGTTCACTTTTCATTCTTTTTTCTTTCTGCTCCTCAGACTCAATGATTACAAGTATTCTATCTTTAAGTTTGCTAATTCCTTCTGCCTGCTCAAATCTACTGCTAAACCCGCCTAGTGAATTTTTCAATTCAGCTCTTCTGTTTTTCAGCTCCAAAATTTCCATTTGGTTCTATCTCTTTATCAATATTCTCATTTTGTTTAAATATCTTTTTGCTGATTTTCTTTAGTTCTTTGTCTATGTTTTCCTTTAGCTCTTTGAGTATATGTAAACAATTGTCTTAAAGTTTTTGTCTAGTAAGTCCAATGTCAGGGATTCCTCAGGAACAGTTCCTGTCAATTTATTTTATGCCTTTGAATGGGCCATATTTTTTATTTCTTTGTATTTCTTGTAATTTAAAAAAGTTCTTTTTATTGATAAATAGTAGTTATACATATTTTAGGGTACATATGATATTTTTATACATGTATACAATGTGTAATGATCAAATCAGGGTAATTGGGCTATTCATCACCTCAAACATCTGTTCTTTGTGTTGGGAACATAACAATTCATCTCTTATAGCTATTTTGAAATATACAATAAATTATTGTTAACTATAATCTCTCTACTGTACTATTGAATACTAGAAAGTATTTCTTCTATCTAACTGCATTTTTGCACCCGTTAACAAACTTCTCTTCATCACCTCCTCCCACCTACCTTTCCCAGCCTCTGGTAACCACCATTCTACTCTCTGCCTCCATGAGAGAGGCTCCCACATATGAGTGAGAACATGTGCTCTTTGTCTTTCTGTACCTGGCTTATTTCACTTAACAGAATGACTTCCAGTTTCATCTATGTTGCTGCAAATGATGGGATTTTATTCTTTTTGTGGCTGAATAATATTCCATATTTTATATATACCACATTTGCTTTATCTATTCATCCATTGATGAACACTTAGGTTGATTCTATATCTTTGCTATTGTGAATAGTGTTGCAATAAACATAGGACTGCAGATATCTCTTCGATATGCTGATTTCCTTCTTTTGGGTATATACCCAGCAGTGTGATGGCTGGATTATATGGTAGTTCTATTTTTAGTTTTTTGAGGAGCCTCCGTACTGTTTTCCATAATTGCTATACTACTTTACATTCCCACTAACAGTGTATGAGCATTTCCCTTTCTCTGCATCCTTGACAGCATTTGTTATTTTCTGTCTTTTTGATAACAGCCATTTTAACTGGAGTGAGATGATATCTCATTGTGGTTTCAATTTGCATTTTTTAATGATTAGTGATGTTGAGGATTTTTCCATACACCTGTTAGCCATTTGTATATCTTCTTTTGAGAAATGTCTATTCAGGTCTTTTGCCCATTTTTAAAATCAGATTATTTGTTTGTTATCAAGTTGAGTTCCTTATATATTCAAGTTATGAATCTCTTTTTGGAGTAACTAAGGCAATCCTGAGCAAAAATAACAAAGCTGGAGGCATCACACTACCTCACTTCAAATTATTCCACAAAGCTATAATAACCAAAACAGCATGGTACTGGCATAAAAATGGACACATGGAACAGAACCAATGGAACAGAACAGAGAACCCAGAAAAAAATCTATTCAATTACAGCCAACTCACTTGGAAAAGACACCAAGAACATACATTGTGGTAAAGGACAGTCTTTTCAATGAATGATACTTGAAAAACTGGATATACATATGCAGAAAAGCAAAAATACACTCCTATCCCCTCTCTCTCACCATATACAAAAATCAAATCAAAATGGATTAAAGACTTAAATGTAAGACCTTGAAACTATGAAACTGCTAAAAGAAAACATTGGAGAAACACTACAATACATTGGTCTGGACAAAGATTTTTTTGGGTAAGACCTCAAAAGCACAGGCAACAAAAGCAAAAATAGACAAATGGGATTACAACAAGCTAAAAAAGCTTCTACACCCAAAAGAAACAATTAACAAAGTGAAGAGACAACCTACAGAGTGGCAGAACATAATTTGCAAACTATCCTTGTCATTTTTTGTTGAAAATTGGATATTTGAAATAATAGCCACTTCCAATCTTTGCAGACTTGCTTTGTGCCGTAGTAGTTCTTCCTGATTGGCTGAGCTTGCTCTCAGCATAAGAATCAGCCCAAAATGAAATCTTCGGATTTTCTCAGGTCTTTTCTATGCGTGTATCTTTCTTGGGCCTGGATGGGACTTTTTAATTTTCCCTTTACACTTGACTGCATTTAAATGTCTTTATTATATAAAGAGACTCGCCCCAGCTTCTCTTTGGGGCTGTAGTTAGTCTATTATACATCTCCACTTGTAATCTTGTCCTAGCCTTCTGTGGGCCTGTAGTTTCCCTGCAGTTTTCATGAGGAATGTCCGCCACTTTTCCCACATGAGCTCTAAGTTAGGGAAAATAAAGGCCTGTTCTTTAAGCCCCCAGACAGGTTAGAATGTTGCAAATAAGATCTATGCTTCTTCCTCCCGTTCGAGGTAGGGAACTAGGAACTGGATTGCCCCCTCCTCCAGACCAAGACTTCTGCTGTGCCAGGCAGGTGGTAAGGAAAGGATAAATAAAAATGCCATAAAATTTTCCTACCTTGTTAAATGTGTTTTTTGCTCAATTGGGTGTTCACTTGGTTGCTGTAGACATTTGACCATTTTCCAGATCTCCTATAAAGTTATTTTGTCAACCTCTAGTTGTTTTTTATAATGTTTTCATAGGTGAACAAGGGCCTAGAGCTTCCTGTCTAACATTTTGCTGACATTACTCCTCTCATTACTTTCTCAGTTCTTTCTTCTTTTTCTCTTTTACCTTCTATTTTTTTTATTCCAGAATATTATGGGGTACAAACGCTGAGGTTACATATATTGCCTGTGTGCTGACCAAGTCATAGCTACAAACGTGCTCATCCCCCGCCAGTGCGTACCGCACCCATTAGGTGTGAATTTACTATCCCCTCCCCCTTCCCTTCTGCCCGACACCCAATGATTGCTACTTGCATATGTTCACATAAGTGTTGGTGAATCAGTACCAATGATTGATCAATGAGTGTTGATCAATGAGTACATGTGGTGCTTGTTTTTCCATTCTTGAGATACTTCACTTAAAAGAATGGGCCCCAGCACCATCCAGGATAATACAGTAGGTGTTAGTTCACCATTTTTTGTGATTGAGTAGTACTCCATGGTATACATACACCACATTTTCTTAATCCACTCACGTATTGATGGGAACTTGGGTTGTTTCCACATCTTTGCAATTGTGATTGTACTGCTATTACCTTCTATTTTTACATTGGAATAGTATCTTCCTCTTGAACCTCAGAAAGAGAAAGTATAAAATAATGGAGTATAAAGAAGGGTCTGCTTTATTACAGACTGAAATCAGGAGACCTGGGATCCAAATACCAGATCCATCTTAGCCTGTAGAACCATCAGTAGTCACTTCCCTTCTGCTGGCCTCAGCCTTAACACAGAAAAAAGTTTGTATATCTCAATGGTTAGCGACACGAACTTTGATGTAAGATAAAGTGGAATGTAAGCTGGGTACATTTAATTATTGATTTCATGATCTTTAGCAAATGCTTAGCCTCTAGATATATGAAACCCACATTTAATATATATACATGATATGTGCATACATACAGGATATAATTAGAGGAAATTCACAGATGTGAATACATTTTTCATTTCAATTATTGAGTACCAAATTTTCAGATTATTTTATTTATCTCTGGACTTGCTTATGTTTTCCACAATTTATAAATTAGTTTGGATCATTTCTAAAGCAGAATTAAAGCTCATAGAAAGAGTGCTTGTTATAAAATATTTCATAAATGCACAGATTCATAGAAAATAATATATCAAAGACTTCCATATACTCAAATTAAGAAATAAAATATATGCAGTTGAAATTCACATTGAAAGTTATGTTACTGCATTAGCCTCCTTTTTCCTCAGAGGTAACCATTATCAAGAATTTGGGTTTTCCATTCTTAATATATTTTATTACAGTTTGATTACATTTGTATATATCTCTAAGTAAAATATGGTATTTTGTTGCATGGTTATACCTATAGGTGCTGGCTACCTGATGGAAAGGAGGAAGGAAGAAATATAAGGAGAACAAATACACATTCACATCTCAACAGTGTGACCTGCCATATATACCTTCTTTGCCATTTGTATTCTCTTGCAGAGGTACTAAAATGGACACACACATTTTCTGTTTATGTGCTGTAGGGAACACTAACACATTTTGCAGATACGAATTTCAATTACTTTTCCCCCCAGTATGTTCAAAGTCTTAGAGTTTTCTTTTTTTATTTACTTATTTTTTTATTTCAGAATATTATGGGGGTAAAACACTTTGGTTATATATATTGCCTATGTACTGCCGAAGTCAGAGCTACAATCATGGACATCCCCCAAATTGTGCATGCCGCACCCATTAGGTGAGAGTTTTCCCATCCCTTCCACCCCCTTCCCACCTGCCCAACCCCTGATGAATATTATTTCCATGTGTGCACATAAGTATTGATCAGTTACTACCACTTTGATGGTGAGTACCAGTGGTGCTTGTTTTTCCATTCTTGTGATACTTCACTTCAAAGAATGGGCTCTAGCTCCATCAGGGATAATACCAGATGTGTTAATTCACCATTGTTTTTTATTGCTGAGTAATACTCCATCATATACATATACCACATTTTACTAATCCACTCGTGTATTGATGGGCACCTGGATTGTTTCCACAGCTCTGTAATTGTGAATTGTGCCAGACTTCAAAGTATACTACAAGGCTATAGTAGCCAAAACAGCATGGTACTGGCACAAGAACAGAGACATAGCCCAATGCAACAGGACTGAGAACCCAGATATAAAACCATCCTCATACTGTCATCTGATTTTTGACAAAGTGGACAAAAACACACACTGGGGAAAAGAATCCCTATTCAGTAAATGGTGCTGGGAAAATTGGATACCCACATGTAGAAGACTGAAACTAGATCCACACCTCTCATCTCTCACTGCTCACAAAAATCAACTCACAATGGATAACAGACTTAAACCTAAGATGTGAAACCATAAGAATTCTAGAAGAAAATGTTGGAAAAACTCTTATAGACATTGGCCTAGGCAAAGAATTTATGAAGAAGACCCCTAAAGCAATCACAGCAACAACGAAAATAAATAAATGGGACCTGATCAAATTTAAAAGTTTGTGCACAGCCAAGGAAATTACCACTAGAGTGAACAGACAACCTACAGAATGGGAGTAAATATTTGCATGCTACACATCTGATAAAGGGCTGATAACCAGAATCTATACAGAACTTAGAAAAATCAACAAGAAAAAATCAAACAACCCCATTAAAAAGTTGGCAAAAGACAGGAACAGAGACTTTTCAAAAAAAGACAGAATAATGGCCAGCAAACATATAAAAAATTGCTCAACCTCTCTAATTATCAGAGAAATGCAGATCAAAACCACAATGAGATATCACTTAACTCCAGTGAGATTGGCTTCTATCAAAAAGTCCCAAAACAACAAATGTTGGTGGGGAAGCAGACAGATGGGAACATTCATATACTGCTGGTGGGACTGCAAATTAGTACAACCTCTATGGAAAGTAATATGGAGATACCTCAAAGAACTAAAAGTAGAACTACCATTTGATGCAGCAATCCCACTACTGGGTATTTACCCAAAGGAAAAAAAGACATTCTATAATAGAGTTTTCAAGTGCTATCTAGTTCAATACAATTTCCCAATTTATCCTGAATATGAAATATCTTGCTATTTGTCTAGGCTTAATTTAATGTCTTCCATTTACACTGTTAGTCATCTAGACCTGCATATCTGTAACCTAATCTGATGAAAGTTAGTTTTCATGTGTCCAGACTACTACCCAAATGTCTTGGTTGGTTTAGGGATGCATCCCATTTAGAACTTGATATGATTTTGTATTATGCGTGCTGGGCATGTGTATACTTTTCTTTTTAATTGCACTAGGAATGCACTTCACAGGTGTTTGAACTGGCATGTGTCAAATGCTCTTGGGTCCCTGGGCTGAATAAGAGTGTGATTCAACTTTTTCCCTGCATCCCACTGTGTAAGAATTCCCACCCCCTCCTCTGAAAGCTGTGGTGCTGAGCCCTGAGTGGTTTCATGCAGCCCCTCCCCCTTTCTCTCCCCTGTGGCAGTCACTGCTTGGCTAAGCAGGTGGGTAAACAGAGGAGCCTGTTGTCAATTTAAGGACAGTACAGAGAGAAGCATGTTGTGAAACTACTTTTATCTCATGACCTTCACTAGAATCCTGGGATGTGGAGATGTGGTCTGACTTCTGAATGTAAAGTTTATTTGAGAGACATACTTGCCCTGGGCATCTTTAATTTTCCCAAACTTGCCCAATTGGGACAGTCACATGCATAGATTCATAAATTAGTTCTGTGACCACCCTATTACCTAATTCCTTTGGCTTAGGGATGTTCCACATACTGATGTAGACTCACTTTCTTATGGGAAAGACTGGGGATATTTATTTTTTCTTATTATTTTTTCACTTCCCAAATCAAGCAATTTCATTGTAGATAAAAATGGAAATTTTGAGAAAGAAAAAAGTCTTTAGAAACCCTTAAATACTTACTACTCATATATAATCACTGTTACCCATTAAATGCATATATATTTTTTCAGAAATTTTTCTATGCAAACATAATTGTATATTACATAACTGTATATTTAAGAATAGCAATGAAATGACATTCTACTGAAAGCTTTGTAACCAATTTTAAACATAAGGTCACTGAGGCACAGAGAGGGCAGGGCTAGAAATGGGCAAGACTAAGATTTGAACACAGGCTATGTGACTCCTGAATCCCTTCTTCTAACTAGTATGTGATATTGTCTTTCATATGAGAAGACTTTCAACCTTATTATTATCCAAGGCACAGCAAAATAAAAACAAACTGAAGTATTGTATTAGTAAGGGTTCTCCAGAGAAACAAAAGTTACAGGGTGTGTGTGTGTGTGTGTGTGTATGGAGAGAGATACTAAGGAAGTGGCTCATGTGATTACAGAAAGTCCAAAATCTATAGAGTAGGCAAGCAGGCTGGCATCCCAGGAAACAGCTGATGTTGCAGTCTCAAGTACCCAGGCAATCTAGAGGCAGAATTTCCTTTTCCTCGGGTGACCTTAGTTTTTTTCTTATAAGCCCTTCAACTGATTGGATGAGGCTCATGTATATTATGGAACATAATCTGCTTTTCAAAGGCTACTGACTTAAATAGTAATCTACCCTATAAATATGTAAAACTATTATATATCCATAAAAATTAAAAATAATTTTTAATAAATAAAAAATAAATTAATAGTAATCACATTTAAAAAATAGCTTCACAGCAACATCTAGAATGGTATTTGACCAAATATCTGGGTACCATGGCCCAGCCAAGTTGACACACAAAATTAACCATCACAAGTTCACCCCTTGTTGACTTGGCACTCATAAACATCTTCTTAAACCATACTTAATCTTGAAATAAAGACAATAACAAGGTCATAATTCTGCCTAACATAATAAAACTATCCTGTATACAAATGAAAATTCACTAACACTTTCCCCAGAAGAAGATGGGCAATGAAGAAGAAGAATGACATGGGCAATGACAGGGGTGGCTGGGAAAAGAGGCATAGTTCTTGTATGATGTTCATGCTTCTCCCTTATATCCTGCAGTTGAAATACGATGATGTAAAACTAACAATAATTAAATACTATGATGTAAAGTCAATTTATCTTATGCTATACGATAGGGGATAAGAGAGGGAAGAAAGCAAAGATATTTGTTTTACAAACACACCACACACACACACACAGTCACAACAAAACAAAGAAAAAATACTTGTGACAATTATTGTCCTCATTTCTGTGACTGGTCATGTAGTTATAGCTGGTATTTATAACCACCTTCTTCTGCTACCCATTCGGTATTCCCTTTGCTCTCAATAAGCACCTCAGCTGCTCATGGTTCTTTACCTGGTGGGGTGACATAAACCTTCATTTCTGAAGGGTCTAGGTCATTTGTAATTCTGCTGAATTGGGTTGTTGTGGTTGTCCATTGACTTTAATCACAGAACATGGTAATACTAAGAGATGCCCTAAGGGATCTCCTATATTCCAGACGTGCTTGTTCTTACTTCCATTATAGAGGAGCAGTCCAATTTCCCCTTGGTAATCAGGATTAATAATTCCAGTCAATAAGTAATACCCTTCCTTGTCGGTTGATTTAGAGGCATGAAGTTTCCAAAGTGACCAGGTCTTAACGTCTAGTTCAGTGGAATCATTGCTGTGTTTCCTGGTATAATCATCCTTCCCTCTGGAACTAAGACCTCTAGGCCAGCAGAGCATAAGATAACAGGGACAGGAAGCAAAAATTTTGCTAGTGGGCCACGAGGGGTAATAGTGAGTGGGGCCACTCCCATCTCCACTCTTTGATTCCTGGAATCGTGAATCCCGGCTATGGTCAAAACAGTAACATATATTGGATGTTGATTCAGAGCATAGACAACTTCCCGGAAAACCTTTCACCAGCCCTTCAAGGTATTGCCACCTAGGCGGCACTGTCACTGAGTCTTCAAAAGGCTATTTTACCATTCTATCAAGCTGGCTGCTTCAGGATAACAAGGAACATGATAAGACCGGTGAATGCCATAAGCATGGGCCCATTGCTGCACTTGATTTTCAATGAAGTGAGTTCCTTGATCAGAAGCAATGTTATATGGAATACCATGGGGATAGATAAGGCACTCTTTAAGTCCATAGATGGTAGATTTGGCAGAAGGATTATATGTGAGGAAGGAAAATCCATATGCACTGTAAGTGCCTATTCTAGTAAGGACAAAATACTGCCCTTTCCATGATGGGTGTAGTCTAATGTAATCAACTTGTCACCAGGTAGCTAGCTGATCACCCTGGGGAATGATGCCATATCAAGGACTTAGTGTTGGTCTCTGCTGCTGGCAGATTGGGCACTCTGCAGTGGCTGTAGCCAGGATGACCTTGGTGAGTGGAAGCCCATGCTGCTGAGCCACTGCCTATTCTCTGTGTCTGCCATTATGGTCACTTTATCCATGAGCTCATTGGACAATGGCAGGGGTGGCTGAGGAAAGAGGTTGAATTGTATCCACAGAACAGATCATCCTATCCACATGATTATTAAAATGCTCCTCTGCTGAGATCATCCTTTGATGAGTGTTCACATAGGACACAAATATCTTTACATTTTATGCCCATTCAGAGAGGTCTATCCACATACCTCTTGCCCTAGTTTCCTTGTCACCAATTTTCCAATCATGTTCCTTCCAAGTCCCTGGTTATCCAGCCAAACCATTGGCCACAGCCTGTAAATCAGCGTATAATTCCACATTGGCCATTTCTTATTCTAAGCAAAATGAATAACCAAGTGCACTGCTAAAAGTTCTGCCCTGGGAAACTCTGGGAGGATTTCCCTTCACCACTGTCCTTCAAAGATGTTCCAGAAAGGGGCGGTAGTGCTGCAGCTGTCCAAGCTGTCCACTTCCATATGGTAACTGAATATTATGCAGACTATTTATAAATCAAGCCTGAGTCTTCTTTTCCTCTGTCAACTAATCATGGGGAATTCCCATTAGGCTGTAGTTGCAGACTGGGAGAAAGAAGGCAGTGTAGCAGCAGTAAAAACCACAGGGATTTGGGCCACTATTTCGTGTAACTTACTTCTGCCTTTAGGGCCTGCTTAAGCCCAAAGGCAGTCTGGAGGCAGAATTCCCTCTCCCTCAGAAGACCTCAGTCTTTTTTTACTCAAGTCCTTCACTGATTGGATGAGGCACATCCACATTATGGAGGGTAATGTGCTTACTCAGGCTGCACTGATTTAAATAGCAACCTCATTTCATACCACCATAGCAACATTCTGATTTGTGTTTGACCAAATTTCTGGGTAACATGGCCTAGCTAGGTTGACACATAAAATTAACCATCACAGGTACCATGGGTTTTTTTTTTTTGCCAGTTAAATAGGCAGAGATTTAAAATACTGATATTGATTATTATGGTTTGGAAGTTGAGAGAAGTGTGGCCTGTTAAACTATAGAATGTGATTCCCCAACATCTTTTTTGCGTTCCTGTGCCTCAAAGATGTTCCCTGTTCTAAAGCTGAGTGGCTGTCCTGTTGGTGGGGATGAGGATTCTTATGTTTCCATGGCATTTTATTTTTTTATTTTTTGTATAATTGCAAGAGTAATAAGTGTTTATTATAGGTAAAATATTTGATATACAAAATGAAGTAAAATTGCATTACGCCCAAATGTATCACCCAAAGATAAGCCCTGCTAATGTTTTCATCTGCATTATATTCTTCTAGAACTTTTCCTATGCAGGTATTTATATATTTATGCATATTGCATGCACTTATATATTACCTACCAAAGATAAGATGTGGTCTTACACTTTTACTTCATTTTGTAACCTGCTTGTCTCTCTGTATTGGATTGAATTTTGTCCCCCCAAAATTATACCCAAGTCCCAAACCCCATACTTGTGAATGTGAACTTATTTGGAAATTGGGTCTTTACAAATGTAATTAAGTTAATGGTCTCAGGATGAGAAAATTCTGGATTTAGGGTGGGATCTAAATCCAATAACTCATGTCCTTGTAAGAAAAAGGAGAAGAAGATTTGACACACACAAGGAAGAAGGCCGTGTGAAGATGGAGGCAGAGATTGGAGTTATGCTGCCACAAACCAAGGAAAGCAAAAACTACAAGGTGCTGGAAGAGAAAAGGAAGAATTCTCTCCTTGTGTCTTCAGAATCTACACAGGGAGTATGGTCCTGTAGACACTTTGATTTCAGACTTCTGGTATCTAGGACTATAAGAGAATAAATTCCTGTTGTTTTAAACCAGGAAGATCACAGTAATTTGTTATGGAAGACCTAGGAAACTAATATACTCACTAACAACATACTTCAAAGTCATTGATTGTGAATAAACATAAGTCTATATCCTATTTTTTATGGCTGCAGGGATACTAACACCAATAAAGATATATAAAAATAAATTAAAATGGCTAAAATGTATTATGGGCCAAGGGCTTTCTATGCATTACTCATTTAATGCTTACAGCACTGTTTGAGGTTGATACTGTAGCTAATCCCCATCTTATAGATGAAAAACTAAGGGACATTTGACAATTGGTACTGGAATATCTGGACATGAAGAAGAAGAAGAAGAAGAAGAATCTAGTCATAGACCTTACACCTTTCACAAAAATTAACTCAAAATGTATCATAGAACTAAATATAATACACAAACTATAGGACTCCTAGAAGATAACATAGGAGAAAATTTAGATGACCTTGGGTATGATGATGAATTTTTACGTACAACATTAAAAACACAATCCAGGAAAGAAAAAATTGATAAGTTGGACTTCACTGAGGTTAAAAACTTCTTCTCTGTGAAAGACACTGTTAAGAGAACAAAAAGACAAGCCAAAGACTGGAAGAAAATATTTGCAAAACATATGTCTGATAAAGGACTTATATCCAAAATATACAAAGAACTCTTAAAACTCAATAATAAGAAAATAACCCAATTAAAAAGTCAAAAACAGATCTGAACAGACACCTCTCCAAAGAAGATATACAAATGGCAAATAAGCATGTGAAAAGATGCTCCACATCATATGTCATTAAGGATTTGCAATTTAAAACAACAATGAGATACCACTATATACCTATTAGATTGCCAAAAATCCAAAACACTGACAACACCAAGTGCTAAGATGTGGAGCAACAGGAACTCTCATTCATTGCTGGTGGGAATGTATAATGGTACCATTTTGGAGGACATTTTGGCAGTTTCTTACAAAACTAAACATACTCTTACCACATGATCCATCAGTTGCATTCCTTGGTATTTACCCAAATGTGTTGAGAACTTATGTCTACACAAAAGCCTGCCCATGAATGTTTGTAGTAACTTTATTTATAATTACCAAAATGCGGAAGCAACGAAAATGTCTTTTGTTAGATGAATGAATAAATAAACTGTGATACATTTATACAATGGAATATTATTCAGCACCTAAAAGGAATGAACTATCAAGACACAAAAAGACATGGAGGAAACTTAAAAGCATATTGCTAAGTGAAAGAAGCCAATCTGAAAAGGCCTCATACTGTAGGAGTCCAATTATATGCCATTTTTCAAAAGTCAAAACCATAGAGACAGTAAAAAGAACAGTCGTTGCCAGGGAATCAGGTGGGAAGGAGAGAGAGAGGGAACAGATGAGTAAATGGATCACAGGGGACTTTTAGGACAGTGAAACTATTCTGTATGATACTGTTATGGTGGATACATGTCATTATACATTTGTCAAATCCCATAGCGTGTACGGCACAAAGAGTGAAACTTAATGTAAACAATGGACTTTAGTTAATAAATGTATCAAAATTGGCTCATCGATTGTAACAAATGTACCTCACTAATACAAGACGTTAATAACAGGGGGAAGTGGGGGAGGGTGTGGCAGTACTCTGGAAAATCTGTACTTTCTGCTCGTTTTTCTGTAAAGCTAAAACTGCTCTAAAAATAAAGTCTATTAATTTTTTTAAAACCTGAGGGATAAAGAAAATAAGTACTTTGCACAGGACTTCAGTTAGTAAGTGTTATACTTTGGATTTTTACCCAGTACATCACGCTCGAGAGCCTGGAAAAATGGCAAAGATTTGTTATGTGCAAAAAGAAATCTTCAAAAGCATACATATTTTAGGAGGTCATTAAAAGTAATAGTATGTTAATATATTTGAACCAAATAGCTGTTTCTAGTGACAAAAAGGTGGTTTGTGACCTTGGTGAGAGGATGTTCATTGCAATCCTGGGGACAGAAGCCATAGTGCAGTGGAATAAACAGTCAGTGGAAAGTGAAGAATGTTAACAGGGGATGTAGAAAGCTCTTTTAGGTAATTTGAATTTGAAGCGGGGTTGGGGGAGAGAGAGAGAGATAAAAGGAGAGATATCTCCATCCTGTGGCTGAGTGCGTGATGAGGGGTCCAAGGAAGAATTTTTGAAAATATTCAATTACTTGAAACTTGAGCAAATTTAAAAGTTAATGTGAAGGAACCAACTCACCTCACATTTAAGTCTTGAAGTTGTCCATATATTCATTTTCCTTCTTACCTTCCTATTTCCACTTCAGAGTTAATGAGGCACGTCCAAGGAAATATATATTTAGTTATCGGTGAATGTAAGAGTGGAAAATTGTGTGTCAAAAAAATGCTAGTAACTGTTGGATTTTTGTCTCTCAGAGAGGCATCTGGTGGCTGAAATCCTGGTGTGCTGTGGCTGGATAATGCATGATATGAGTACCTCTGCATTGGTGGCTGTGAGAAGGGTTCAGAATTTTCCTCTAAATATATTAACATACTGAGCAGTCCAGGAGCAGCCATTAGGCAAACATCACTCCTTGCTTCCCTGGTGCAATCTATCCCTGAGCTCACCAGGTGAGTTCATAGGCAAGCCCTGTCTTCCCAGCATGGGAAAGTAGATTGGGGTCTGCTCAGAGGCATGATGTTGAACAGCTCTTATGAGCTTCTGAAACACCCAAGAATGTAGAAAACCTACTGTCTCTAAAACTTTGAACTCAAGGTGTATCAGAGAGATATTTGCTTTCTTTATATAGATGTCTGTGTTGTCAGAAGAAGGAACAATCATAAATGATTTTATCAATGCCTGCCTTAGCCCTGAGGCTCAGCCAGCCCCTACTGCTGTGTCTCTACATTTCAAGAGTTATTGAAGTCCCACTCTACGCCATATACTCTGGGCAGGTTTTCTCAGTTGCAGCTTGGGACATCTCTGTAAGGTCAGTCCCATTTCACACCAAGCTCAGGCTCACAGAGCCTAAGTCACCTCCTCAGATAAGTGGCAGTATTGGAATGAGGTTCCACTCCTCACCCTCCTTAGAGGACCCTGAACAGCCCCCCTTTTAGAAGATGGGCTTCCAGGGCTTGAAAAACGGTCAGATCACACTCCCCTGCTATTGTGGCCCCATGGGTCCTCCCTCAACAACACCTCTGGGTGATGGAGAAGACAGAGGAGATGAAATCCTGCCGTTTGTGCCAAGAGACCTGGGTGTAGGGCCCCATGAGTTGACTGATTCCTGAAGTGGTGAGTGGGCTCAGGCAGAAGCTCAGGTGTTGCCCTTGGGACAGGTGAGCTGGAGGGAAGAAAAGTAATATGTACGGAATTACTTTAGGCCAATGCTCTTTATATTTCATCTCCTTTAATCCTAACAGCTGTTCAAGTTACCCATCAATATGACCATTATTCAAATCAGGGTATTGACTTTATGAGAGTTTAAGTAAATCAGAGAAACAACTTTGTTGTCTCATGATCAGTAGCTAACCCTGTAATTATTGTAAAGTTTTTCCAGTTTTGTCTTCATTCCTCCTGGGCTCTGAAAGGTCTTATCTCCCTGGGGGCTGCCAATAAATGCTCCCAGGGTATAATTAAACTTTTTTTTAAAAGTTAAATTCTGTATAGTTAAGTCATAATATTATTGGAATTTAAAAAACACATTTCAAAAGAAAAAAACACTAAGGATTGTGTGAAAACCAGGGAGAAAACATTTGCAAACTCATCTCATATAATGAGTTAGTATTTATGGTTTGTGAAGCACACTTACTAACAAATAAAGAGGTTAGGAAGTAATTTCAACAGATAATTCATATCAAATATACACGAACAATAAACATATTAAAATATGCCAAAAACACAAGAACTAATAAGATGCAAAGATAAATCTTGAAATTAATATTATGTGGAAAAGAATACTTGCAACAGAATATGATTACTGGGATTCCTCTTTTAGAACAAACTATGTGTGCATGTAGGTGTACATGTTCGTGTGCACCTCACTTACAGGGACATGTCTGGAGAGTATGCACCATTCTATTAACAGTAGACCCCTTGTGGTCAGGGAGTGGGAGTCTGGCTAGTGTGAGATGGATGATAATTTCAATTTATTATCATTTTAAATTTTGTGTTGAGGAAAAAAGAATTTATAAAAAATTGGAACACAGAAAATACTTGTAAGGAGCAGCCTTATGGTCTTGTGTTTCTATGTCTCCTCAAATCTTATCACCTCAATAGTGCACACTCACAAGTACACCTTTATCTTAAATTCAGACCGGACTGAGCTTCCAATCTCAGGTTTAGATATCTCAGAAAATGATGAACACAAAGAAATCATGCATAGCGGGTCAAAAATTTCAGAAAATTCTGACTAATACCATTAAGCTAAGATCCCAACCTCCATCCTTCTCCCACCCTTTCACAGTCATCTGGTCTGACTCACAGAGCTGCTATCCTGGCTCTGGCCACCAGGTAGCATTATCTCCTCTTTTCTTTTTTAGTGCAAATGAACACATTTTCCAGAGTAACAAATGTCATGAAACGGGTTGTTTACTAAGATAGCAGTTCTGTTTGGAAAATTCACCTGTATATTAAAGCAATCCATTTGCTGTTGACCCCAAATCTACATCACATTCATTGTAGGTTGAAGTGTCCACACTGTTGACAGATCCTTCACAGAGAGCATGGTGTTCACCCTCCATCACCCCACCCCTGTGCAGGCTTCCCAGACTTCCCAACCCCTCTTAGTCATCCCTTCTCAGTCTTCAGGACACTATGGACACAGCTGCCTAGACCCCTGTCTGGCACCTGCATCCTCTCTCAGTCACCTCCCACCTGCCCTGCACTGCCCTATCCCTGCTGGTATCTGCCAAAGTGCACTAGAGCTGCCTGGTGTTTCATCATATGGATGCCCTTGAGTATATGTTTTTACAGTATTCTTTTACACCTATCAGGTTTTTTTTCAGACGGAATTAGAATCATTCTGTACATAGGTTCAGAATGGGTTTTAAGGAAGGGTATTGTACTTTTTACTTTGCATACAAATGTTGGTATTTGGTGCCACCTCGTGACAGAATCCTGAGCTGCAACTTGAACGTCACTGAGCAGGAAGGTGGGAGGGAGGGGCTGTGGCCCAAGCCCACCCTACAGAGCTTTCTGGGAGTCTGGGTGGAAAAAGGCATATTCCCAAGGAATAGGGATGTTGATGGCCACTAGAAAAAAAGTGCAAGTGCAGCCTCTTTCTTTTTCTTTTTCCTTTTCCTTTTTGTTTTAGGGACAGAGTCTCCCTCTGTCACCCAGGCTGGAGTGCAGTGGCACGATCATAGTTCACTGTAACCTTGAGCTCCTGGGCTGAAGCAATTCTCCTGCCTCAGCCTCCCAAGTAGATGGAACTACAGGCACGTGCCACCACGCCCGGCTAATTTAAAAAAAAAAATTTTGTAGAGACGAGGTCTTGCCATCTTTTCATTTTCTTTTTTTAGAGATGGGGTCTTGCTCTGTCACCCAGGCTAGAGTGTAGTGCAGTCTCTTCCTATGCTGAAAAGAAAGCATGAGAATCACTATGTGAGAAAAATAAAAAATATCATTTTTATTTTTATCCTTTGAGACATCTGGTTAAATATCTAGAGAACTACATAAACAGCAAGAGATTTGTGCCATTAATGATCTTTATAACCTGTCTTTGCTCTAATTATGACCATTTTTCCATATAAATACATTTCTGTGATAATGTTATGTTACTTTACAACAGAAATTTAATTTTTTTTCACATCAACAGGTCATCTCGTTGTATGTATACCCAAAAATGTATTTCACCAGTACTCTAGTAATGAAAATTTAGTTCCTTTACCTTATTTTATATTCAGAACAATAGTATCCTTAACAGTCTTGCATATATATATGTGCAGATGTCTTTGTAAGCATTTTTATACTAAGTCCTGAAAGTGTTCTTTCAAAAGTTTGCAACGTTACAATCAAAATTTTATTACTAATTTGTATTCCTAACAATACAGTATGAAAGTGCCTGTTTTTCCACAAATTAGAAATAATATGAATCATTGCTAATCTGTTAGACAACTAATCATCTCTCATCATTGATTTCATTATAACTCTTTTTTGCTGCCTGCCTAGAATTCCATCCTATGTATATGACATAATCAGTATTCACAAGCCCATGTTATTTACAGTGTTCTGATATTCCCTATTATCAACACTGTGTGGATGGCATCTTTTCAGTTTCTGTGCACTACTAAAGTTTAGGGTACAGTTCAGAGTACATTTCACATTTGATATTTGTGCTATTGAGCTGAATGTGCCCTCTTTAGCGCCAGCAAACTGTCTTGGGCAAATTCTTTATTATTATTATTATTTCAAAATATTAAGGGAATACAAATATTTTTGGTTACATGGATCGCTTTTGTAGTGCTTGAGCCATGTGTGTAAGTGTGCCCATCATCCAAATAGTGTTCGCTGTACACATTAGATAGGTTTTTGCCCATCCCCTCCCCCCCGTACCCTCTGCTTAATTTCCATGGAGTTTTACTTTCCTCTGCACACATGTGTGCTCATCAGTTAGTTCCAATTTAATAGCGAGGACATATGGTGTTTGTTTTCCATTCTTTAGATACTTCACTTAGGATAATGGTCTCCAGTTCCATCCAAATTGTTGCAAAAGGCATTAATTCTTCCTTTTTATGGCTGAGTAGTACTCCATGGTATACATATACCATATTTTTTTAATCCACTCATGAATTGATGGTACTGGGTTGATTCCACATCTTTGCAATTGTAAATGGTGCTGCAGTAAACATTCCAGTGCAGGGGTCTTTTTGGGAAAACGACTTCTTCTCCTTTGGGTAGATACCCAGTAGTGGGATGGCTAGATTGAATGGTAGGTTTCCTTTTAGTTCTTTCAGGAATCTCCATACTGTTTTTCATAGAGGTTGTATTAATTTGCAGTCCCACCAGAAGTATATAAGTGTTCCTTTCTCTCTGCATCCACACCAGCATCTATTGTTTTTGGGCTTTTTAATAAAAGCCGTTCTAATAGGGGTAAGGTGATATATCATTGTGGTTTTAATTTGCATTTCCCTGATGATTAGTGACATTGAGCATTTTTTCATATGTTTATTAGCCATTGGTCTATCTTTGAAAAGCTTGTGTTCATGTCTTTTGCCCACTGTTTAATGGGGTTTTTTTTCTTTGCTGATTTGTTCGAGTTCTTTGTAGATTCTGAACATTAGCCCTTTATTGGATGTATAGTTTGCAAATATTTTCTCCCATTCTGTAGGTTGCCTATTTGCTCTGTTGATTATTTTCTTAGCTGTGCAGAATCTTTTTAATTTAATTAAGTCTCATTTATTTATTTTTGTTGTTGCTACAATTGTCGTAAATTCTTTGCCTAGGCCAATATCTAGAAGAGTTTTCCCTACATTTTCTTCTAGAATTCCTACAGTTTCCTGACTTACATTTAAGTCTTTTATCCATCTTGAATTAATTTTTGTGAGTGGTGAGAGATAGGGATCCTGTTTCATTCTTCTGCATGTGGCTATCCAATTTTCCCAGCACTGTTTATTAAATAGGGCTTAGTTTACCCAGTGTATATTGTTGTGTGCTTTGTCAAAGATTGGTTGGCTGTAGGTAGACAGTTTTATTAACATATCTGAGTTCTGTCTTTTGTTCCATTGATCTATGTCTCTATTTTTGTGCTAATACTATGCTGTTTTGGTTGCTATAGCCTTGTCGTATAGTTTGAAGTCTGGTAATGTGATGCCTCCAGATTTGTTCTTTTTGCTTAAGATGCTTTGGCTAATTGGGCTCTTTTCTGGATCTACACAAAGTGTAGAATTATTTTTTCTAGATTGGTGAAATATGACATTAGTACTTTGATGGGGATTGCATTGAATCTGTAAATCACTTTGGGTAGCATGGACATTTTAACAATGTTGATACTACCAATCCATGAGCATGATATGTTTTTCCATTTGTTTGTGTCATCTACAATTTCTTTCCTCAGTGTTTGATACTTCTCCTTGTAGAGATCTTTCATCTTCTTGGTTAAGTATGTTCCTAGGTATTTTATTTTCTTTGTAGCTATTGTGAATGGTATTGAGCCTTTGATTTGACTCTCTGCTCTACTGTTATTGGTGTATAGAAATACTGCTGATTTTTGTACATTGATTTTGTAACCTGAGACTTTGCTGAATTTATTTATCAATTCCAGGAGTCTCTTGGTGGAATCTTTGGGGTTTTCTAGACATAAGATAATATCTTCAGTGAAAAGCAGTAGTTTGACCTCCTCTTTCCTTATTTGGATACCCTTTCTTTATTTCTCTTGCCTGATTGCTCTGCCTAAGACTTTGGGCACTATGTTTAATAGAAGTGATGACAATGGACACTCTTCGTTTGTTCCAGTTTTTAGGGGGAATGCTTTCAACTTTTCCCCATTAAGTATGATATTGACTTTGGGTTTGTCGTATATGGCTTTTATAATTTTGAGATAGGTTTCCTCTATGCCTAGTTTGTTGAGGGCTTTTTATCATGAAAGGGTGCTGTATTTTGTCAATGATTTTTCTGTATCTATAGAGATGATAATATGGTCTTCGTTTTTGCTTCTGAATTTTATGTGGTGAATCACATTTATTGATTTAGTATGTTGAACCATCCTTGCATCACTGGGATGAAGCACACTTGGTCATGGTAGATTATTTTTTTGATGTGCTGTTGAATTCAGTTTGCTAGTATTTTATTGATGATTTTTGCATCTGTATTCATAAGGGATATTGGTCCATAGTATTTTTTTGTTGTGTCCTTTCCTTGCTTTGGTATCAAGGTGATACTGGCTTTGTAGAATGAGTTGTGGAGGATTCCCTCCTTCTTGATGTTATGGAACAATTTCCACATTATGAGTACCAGCTCTTCTTTCTAGGTCTTATAGAATTCCATTGTGAACCCATCTGGTCTGGGGTTTTTTTAGTTGGAAGTTTTTTATTACTGCTTTGATTTTGCTGCTTGTTATTGATCTGTTCAGGAGTTCTATTTCTTCCTGATTGAATCATAGGAGGTTGTGTGTTCCCAGGATTTTGTCCATTTCCTCTACATTTCCCAGTTTATGTGTGTAGAAATTTTTTAACATTTACAGATGATATTTTTTATTTCTGTGGTATCAGTTGTAATAACTCCTTTTTCATTTCTGATTGAGCTCATTTGGTTCCTTTGTCTTCTATTCCTGGTTAATCTAGCAAGAGGTCTATCAATATTGTTTATCTTTTCAAAGAACCAACTTTTGTTTAGTTGATCCTTTGTATTGCTTTTTTGGTATCCATTTCATTTAATTTTGCTCTGAGCTTTGTTATTTCTTTTCTTCTGCTCACTTTGGGCTTGGTTTGTTCTTCCTCTTCTAGTTCCTTGAGATGTGACATTAAATTGTTAATTTGTGATCCCTCTGATTTTTGGTGTGGGCATTTAAGGCTATGAATTTTCCCCTTAGGACTTCTTTTGCTGTATCCATAGGTTTTGATAGCTTGTGTCCTCTTTGTCATTCAGTTCAAGGAATCTTTTGATTTCCATCTTAATTTCATTCTTGATCCAATAATCATTCAGTAACAGGTTGTTTAATTTCCATTACTTTGTGTAGTTTTGAGTGTGTCTCCTGGTATTGATTTCTAGTTTTATTCCACCATGGTATAAGAAGATATGTGGTATGATTTCAATTTTTTTGAATTTGTTGAGACCTGTTTTGTGGCTTAAGATATGATCAGTCTTGGAGAATGTCCTATGTGCTTATGAGAAGAATATATAGTTTGGGGTAGGATGTTCTGAAAATGTCTGTTAGGTCCATTTGTTCTATAATCCCATTTAAGTCCAGTGTTTCTTTATTTATTTTCTGCTTCGATGACCTGTCCAGCTCTGACAATGGGGTGTTGAAGTCCCCAGAAATTATGGTGCTACTATTTATCTCTCTCCTTAGATCTAGTAGAATTTTCTTTATAAATCTAGGAGCTCCCATGTTAGGTGCATATATATTTAGGGTTATTATGTCTTCTTGTTGAATTATTCCTTTTACCACTATATAATGACCATCTTTGTCTTTCTTTACCATTGTTGATTTAAAGTCAATTTTATCTGATATGAGAATGGCTACACCTGCTCTCTTTTGGCTTCCATTTGCATGGAATATTCTTTTCCATCCCTTCATGTTTACTCTGTGTGAATTCTTGTGGGTGAGATGTGATTCTTGGAGAGAGCAGATTCTTGGGTTGTGTTTTTTCATTCATTCAGCCAGCTTATGTCTTTTTAGTGGAGCATTCAAACTGTTACTGTTGACTGATAGAATTGATATGTGGGGTGCTCTTCTGTTCATCATGTTGGGTAGTATATTACTGGTTTGTTTTCCCTCTTGTGCTATTGTTGTATCTTAGTTGTGAGCTTTAGCTTTTGGATTAACTTTGATGGGTGGGTATCCATTGTACTGATCCAGGTATAATGCAGTTCTGAACATCTTCTGTAGGGCAGGTCTGGTCGTGACCAATTCCCTCAGTGTTTGCTTGTCTGGAAAAAACTTTATTTCTTCATTAATTGTGAAACTTAGTTTTGCAGGATACAAATTTCTAGGCTGGCAGTTTTTCTGTTTATGAAAACTGAAGATGATGCCTCAATCCCTTCTGGCTTGTAATATCTCCATTGAGAAGTCTGCAGTTAGCCTGATGGGTTTTCCTCTGTAGGTTAGTTGTTGCTTTCATCTTGCTGCTTGTAGAATTTTCTCCTTTATTTTGACTTTGGCCAGGTTGATTATTACATTTTTTGGAGATGTCCTGTTTGCTATGAATCTTCCCAGTGTTAGATGACCATGCTGTATCTGGATGTCTGAATCTCTGGCACTACCAGGGAAGTTTTCCTCAATAATTTTCTTGAATAGGTTTTCCATGCTATTTCCTCTTTCTTCTTCTTCTTCTTCTTCAAGAACACCTGTAATTTATGTGTTGGTTCACTTGGCATAATCCTATATTTCTCTAAGTGATTGCTCAGTCTTTTTAATTCTCTTTTCTGCTCCTTTAAATGACTGGGTTGGCTCAAGAAACTTATCTTTAAACTCTGAGATTCTTTCTTCTTCTGTAGTTAGTCCATTGTTGAACCTTTCTGCTGTGTTTTGAAATTCACTAAATGACTCTTTCATTTCATTAAGTTCTATTATCTCCTTGCATATGTTGTCTAGCTCTTTATTGACTTTTTCATTGATTTCTTGAAATTTTTTTTGGCTTCTTTTTGTTGATTTTCAACTTTCTCTTCAATCCCATTCATCTTATTTGCCATCCATATTCTGAATTCCATTTTTGTTATTTTGACAATTTCCTTTTTGTTGGAGTCTTCTACTGTAGCTCCATTGTTATTCCTTGGGAGTGTCAAACAGTTTGTTTTTTTCATGTTGCCAGGGTTCTTTTGCTGGTTTCTTCTCATCTGATTCCTCTACTCTCGGCTCTGGGCTAATAGGTTTGTAGGGCACCTGTTCTTCTTTGCTGTGAGCTCTCCTGCTTAGTTAGGAGAAGAGGAGGACCTTAGATGGCAGTTTTGTGTCCTACTGTGGAATGCTGACCCAGCAGGGGAGGGGTGGGCACACTGAGAGCCTATAGTGCAGCTGTTCTGTTTTGTCCTGTTTCTCTGTGACTGCCTCAGTTCAAGCTGGTGCTGCATGATCTTCATGAAGGATGGTGGGTTGCTCCTCAGCTCCCCAGGAAGTTCAAGTTGGGGACTGAGTGAGACACTCTCCACAGAAGCTGGCATTGTGGGGGATTGCTTTCTGGGGTATCCCAGCAGAAACAACAGTGGCAGCTGGGAGAGGCTACTTAGGCAGTGGTCATGGGTGACTGCATTGTGGGCATTTGCTTGAACCAGGTCCAGGTATGATGGTAACTTGAGGCTGGGGGGTCCCTGTTGACATTAGACCTTGAGGCAGTTCCACAGGCCCAGCAGCAGTGTTGGAGATTTAGGAATGGGGTCTTGGAGCCCAGGCACAATGCTGGAATCTTGAGGGCAGTGTCTTGGGCCCAGCAGGAGGCCAGAAGCCACAGGAGCGGAGCTCCAGGCCTGGGCACAGTGAGAACCTCTGAGCTGGATCTGGGGTTTTCAGGGGCAGAGCTCCACAGGGAGTGTTTGTTCCTCCAGTGTGGTGACTGCTGATGCCCAGTCATGTGGGCAGGGGTTTGTTCCAGCAGCCCAGGTACCATGGAGGCTGACCAAGGCTGCTGGCCAGCTAGGGTTCTCTCCAGCCTAGGTCCTACTGTGGCAGTTGCCCAGGGCTTCCCATGTGGTGCCTGTGGTGCCTGAGGCTTCTCCTCTGCTCAAATCCCATGCTGGTGGGGGGAGTCCTTGGCTCCCAATCACAGGGCATGGCATGAGGGAGCATTCATTCTGCCCACTCCCTCACCGGCCTGGTGGAGGTAATATGAAGGCTACTGCTGCAAACCTGAGTCTTGAGTAGACCTGGCACTGTGCACCTGAGAGTTCAGGATGGCATCAGCTGCAGATACCTGGAATCAGCAGCCACCAGATCCCTACTGTGCCTGCTTTCTGGTGTAATGTCTCTGCACGGACTTTGAACAGCTCCCCAATCAGTCCAGAAGTCTGCAGTGGTGAAGGGAGTCTCCTCACAGCTCAGGCCACCTGCAACTTTTGATCCTGTCCTTGAGAGTGGTGTACCCACAGGTGGCTTCTAGTCTGCTATCTTCCTCTCTCCCCATCAGGGTGAATTATATTGGGATACCCAGTTTAATCTCTGAGATGGTAGGTGGTACATGTGGGTAGAGTCAGCCACGCCCTGTTTGATTGAGTCAGTAGATGCTGTACAAGTTGTTCTCCCTGTCAGAAGGTGTTGCTTGCAGGAAAGAGCCAGCTGCAGTGTTGTTCTTTGGGACCTGTGACTGGCTCATATCTCTCAGGAGAAACACTCAAATGTCCTAGGTGGTGGGTGGGTTCCTGGACCTCTCAGGGGTCTCCTTATTCTTGACCACAGCAGAGGGATGAAGGAGTGAGACTGGGTGGGGCTAGGTCGGGCAAGTCTGCCTTCAAGCTCCACAAAAGTGGGCATAAGGGCTGTCTCAACAAAGCTCAAGGGTCGGCTCCCAGGACACTGGGGAAAGCCACCAGGGAGGGGCTGGAGCAGCCCCACCAAACCAGAAAATCTGGTCATGGGGGAGGTGCCATCTGGGATTCACGACTGGCTTTTGGAAGTGGGTTTTACTCTTTTCCCTCCTCCCTTGCCCTGTGGGTCTCCTTCTGGTGTCTAGTTGCAAACAGAAGCCTGAATTAGCTGAGCTTGCCAGCAATGGAGCCATGGATTGGGAATTTCCCTGCCCAAGGTCCCGCCCTGCTCTGAAAGTGCAGCTTTCCTGTGGGAAGAGGGATGCTCCATTAGTGTGCTGCAGCTCGGACCCACACTGCACTCTCTTTTCAGTTCTGCCCATGTGGACTCCCTCACCTCCCTGGTTTAGATCATGAATCTCCCCTCTGTGCCCCCAAACAACACAATTGAGTCCTGGGGGTATGGGATCCAGCCTGTAGGCCTGTCTCCTGGTCCCCCAAGTTCAATCCCTGACCATGCCAGGGAGAAGCATTCTGGTCCTGAGTTGCCCATAGAGTGCTCAAGCAGGCTTAATGCTCCTCCACTTCGGGCTGTACTCTGCACTGCTAGAGAAGCCTAGTGAGCTGCACCGGGGAGTGCCAGTGGGCAGGGAGTTCACAGTCTGAGCACCCCTAGGTCCACTGCAGGTCCTCAGGGTGAAAGATGTTGGTCCCACTCTCTGTGGGGACCTTGATGCTGTGGACACACCAACAGAAGGGAAGCAGTCGCTCTGGAGAGCCCCCACTCAATCCCTCAGCAGCAGTAGGGGGGAAGGGAGGGAGAGGAAAAGAGTCTAAATGGAGGGGAGATGACTCTCTAGCCCTCCTTGTCCCTCTTCCCGGAAGGTAGCCCACCTGGAATGTCCAATCTCTGGGATCACACAGATCTCCTGGGATCCACCACAGTCTGGGCAGGAATTGGCAACAGTTTTTGTGGGAACAGGTGACATGAAAACTGAAGGGCTGGAGCTCCCTGGGGAGGACAAAGGCACACTATGGGTGGAGAAGCAGTATGGCACCTGCCATATCGGCTCTGGTCTGTGGTGATGGGAAGTGACCCTAAAGGAACTGGCAGCCCAGTACTTTGTTTTCAAAAAGCTCCCAGTTCAGTGATGGCAGCAGCTTTTGGGCTTGTGAGGGTGGAAAAGCTCTGTAGCAGCTCGGGAGCCTGCTGACTTCCAGAGATGTGAGAGAAGGAGAAATGAAGCCCCCACCTACACTTTCCACTGGGCTTCAAGTTTCTCCAGGGTTGATCTGTGCTGATATCTTATTTCTTGTTCTGCTCTGCAACTTCTTCCCATGGAATCTCTGGTAAGCTCTGGTACCTTTCCCCCGGAATTACACCTGAGCTTTTTTTTTTTTTATCTGAAACTTTTTCTTCTTTCTGGGATGATCTGGCGACCAATGTCTCTAGTCAGTCATCTTCCTCCAGCAATCTTTCTGTCTAGTTTCATGAGATGGAAGCTCAGGTATTTGGTTGAGACATTCATCTTTTCTGATATAGGTATTTGAAGGTACCTATATCAGATATAAATAAATTTATATCTTAAGCACTGCCTTACCTGCATCCCAAAACTTTGATATGCTATGATTGAGTATTCGTTCACGTCTAAATATTTTCTACTTTCCTCTTCGCTTTTTTCTTTCACTCATATGTTATCTGGAAGTGTATTAATTTCTAAATATTTGGGGATTTCCCAGATTTGTTTCTCTCATTGATTTTTAAATTAATTTGGTTGTGGTCAGGAAATATAACATGGTATGATTTTCATCCTTTTGAAGTTATTGAGATTTGTGTTAAGGATTAGCATATTGTCCGTCTTAGAGAATGTTCCATTTACACTTGAAAAGAAAATGTGTATTCTGCATTTGTGAGTGAGGTTTGTATATATTTATACACACACACACACACATATGTGTGTGTATACCCACGCTCATTATCTATAAATATGTATGCATTTATAGATATATACAAACTCACTATCTCTCCCTATGTATTTATATATAATATGTCATGTTGGTTGATAGTGTTGTTCAAGATTCCTACATCCTTGTTAATTTTTTACTTAGTTACTTTATTACTTATAGCGCGGTGTTGAACTTTCCAACTATTCTTCCTTTCAATTCTGTCAGTTTTTGCTTCAATTGTTTTGGGGCTCTTCTTTTGGGTGCATATACATTTATAATTGTTTTATCTTTGTGAGTATGGACCCTTTTATCATTATGAAATATTCCTCTAGGTCTTTAATATTTCTCATCTTAAAGTCTGTTTTTTCTGATATAAATTTATTCACTTCAACTCTCTCATAGTTATTGTTTGCAATGTATATATCTTTTTCTAACCTACTTTCAAACCATTTGTGTCTTTGAAGCTAAGGTATGTCTCTTAAAGGCAGTATATAGTTTGACATTTTGTTTTTCAATTAACATAATTATTGCTACTTTTGAATTTTCATTTCTCATTTTGGTGTTTGTTTTCTATGTGTCTCCTATCCTTTTTGTGTCTCTTATAGTACTTGACTTATTTCTTTAGGTCAAAATTATTTTTAGTATCCCATTTTAATTCCCCTGTTGATTTTTTTTTACTATAGTTTTGAGATTTTATGTTAGTGGTTGTTCTAGGGATTACAACATACATCTTAATTTATCATAATCTATTTTAGATTAATACTAATTAAATTCCTATAAAACAGAGATACTTCACTAAAAAAAAACAATCTTTCCCTCCCTCCTCTGTGCTATTATTGTCATATATCTATATCTATATCTAATACATCTATACATAAATCCAATAATACAGTTGTAATTATTGCTTTGTATCTTTTGCCTTTTAAAGAACTTAAGAGAAGAAATAAGAAAATATATTGATACAATCTCTTATATTAACCCATATACTTGTCATTTTTGTTGCTATTCATTTCTTCTTGAGAATTATATTACTGTCTGATGTCATTTCCTTTGAGCTTGAGAGACTTTCTATAGTATTTTTTGTAAGATAGGTATGCATAATAAATTCTCTCAGACTTTGTTTTCTGAGAATGTCTCTATTTCACCTTAGCTTTTAAAGGATAATTTTGCTGGAGATAGAAATCCTTGTTGACAACATTTTAGTTTATTATTATTATTTTTAATGTCAATAGATTTAGGAGGTACAAGTGGTTTTTGTTACATGGATGAATTGTATAATGCTGAAGTCAGGCCTTTTAGTGTACCCATCACCAGAATAGTGTACATTGTACCAGATAGGTAGATTATAATCCCTCACCCTCCCCTCCTCCCTTCTTAATTTTTAATGTCCATTACACCACTATATGACCATATATATATCCCTCATTTAGCTCCCACTTATAAGTGAAAACATGTAGTATTTGTTTTTCCATTCCTGAGATGTTTCACTTAGGATAATGGTCTCCAGTTCCACCCAGATTGCTGCAAAAGACATTATTTCATTCCTTTTTATGGCTGAGTAGTACTCCACAGTATGTATGTGTGTGTGTGTGCATATATATATATATATATATATACACACCACATTTTATTTATCTACTCATCAGTTGGTGGGCATTTAAGTGGATTCCATATCTTTGCAATTGTTAATTGTGCTGTGATAAACACTTGGGTGCAGATGTCTTTTTTATAAAATGACTTCTTTTCTTTTGGGTAGGTACCCAGTAGTGGGATTGGTGGATTGAATTGTAGGTCTACTTTTAGTTCTTTGAGGAATCGCCATACTGCTTTTCATAGAGGTTGTTATTAGTTTACATTCCCACCAACAGTGTATAAGCATTCCCTTTTCACCACATCCATGCCAATATCTATTGTTTTTTGACTTATTAATAATGGCCATTCTGACAGGGATAAGGTGGTATCTCATTGTGATTTTAATTTGCATTTCCCTGATGATTAATAATGCTGAGCTTATTTTCATTTGTTTGTTGGCCATTTGTCTATCTTCTTTTGAAAAAATCTGTTCATGTCTTTTGTCCACTTTTTGATGAGGTTATTTGGTTTTTTTCTTGTTGATTTGTTTGAGTTCTTTGTAGATTCTGGATATTAGTCCTTTGTTGGATGTATAGTTTGTGAATATTTTCTCCCATTGTGTAAGCATTTTAAAGATGTCATTCCTTACCACGTTCCTTCTTTTTTTATATAATTCAATTATAGGATTTTTTTCTCCTTTTTAAAATTTTAATAGATTTAAAATCTATTAAAGTACAAGTTGGATTCTGTTACATGTATATATCATATAGTGGTGAAGTCTGGGCTAATAATATACCCATCACTTGAGTAGTGTACATTGTACCCCATAGGTAATTTTTCATCCCTCACCTTTTCCCACCCTCGCCCCTTATGAGACTCCAGTGTCCATTATACCACTCTATGTGTCCTTGTGTACCAATTGTTTAGCTCCCACTTATAAGTGGGTACATGTGGCATTTACTTTTCTGTTCCTGACTTACTTCTTTTAGGATAATGGCCTCCAAATTACTTCTGATGTGAAGTTGGCCACTAATCATATTGCTGCTCCCCTGTACTTTCTGAGTCATTTTTCTCTTGGTGCTTTCAAATTCTTCTCTTTGTCATCTGTTTTCAATAGCTTGGTTATGTTTCTAGTTGTAGGTACCTTTGTAATTATTCTACTTGAGGTTTTCTGAGCTTCTTGTTACTGCGGATTAATATTTTTCATCAAATTTGGGAAGTTTTCAGGCATTATTACTTCAAATTTATTTCTGCCCTTTCTCTCTTCCCTTACTGCAACTCCCATTATTTGGTATACTTGACAGTGTTCCACATTTCTCTGAGACTCTGTTCATTTTTCATCATTCTTTTTCTCTTGAGTGGATAATTCCTCTTGATTTGTCTTCATGTTCATTCTTTTTTGATGTTATCGATATTGTTCTTGCCATCTCAAATATGCTGTTGAGCCTCTAATGGAAATTTCGTTTCAGTTATTGTACTTTATAATTTCAAAGAACCAAATGGAAATCAGGTTATTATTTTATTTCTATTTCCTTATTAAGGATCTTGATTTGTTGATTAATTGTTGACACACTTGTATAATTGTTTTTAAGTAATTTATTTATTTCTTTGAACATATTTATAATTTCTACTTTGAAGTCTTTATCTGCTAAAACCAGTATCTAAGGATACTCAAAAACAATTCTTTTTGGCTTTTTTTCCTATGAATGGGTCATTCATTCTTATTTCTTTATACATCCTATAATATTTTGGTGAAAACTGGAAATTTTCAATAATATATTTTTTCAACTCTAGGAGTTGTTTTTTTCATTGTTTGTTTAGTAACTGCCTGGGCTAAAACTGTCAACCTGTGATATATGGCAGCTGATGTCTTTGCTCAGTTGTGTATGTGTATATTTATACCTCTAGGAAGCTGCCTTATAAAAGAAACAAAATTTATACACAATGGAATACTATTCAGTTTTTTAAAAGAAGGAAATTCTGTCATTTGCTACAACATGGATAAGCCTGAAAGATATTATGTTAAGTGACATAAGCCAGGCACAGAATGACAAATACCACATGATCTTACTTATATGTGTAATCTAAAAAAGTTGAACTCATAGAAACAGAGATTAGAATGGTGGTTACCAAAGGCTAGAGAATGGAGGAATTGGAGAGATTTTGGTCAAAGAACACAAAATTTCACTTAGATAGGAGGAATAAGTTCAGGAGATGTACATCATGGTGACTATAGGTAATAACAATATATTGTATACTTGAAAATTGCTTAGAGAGTAGGTTTTAAATGTTCTCACCACAAAAAGATAAGTATTTGAGGTAATGCATATGTTAAATAACTTGATTCAGCCATTCCACAATGTATACATATATCAAAACATCACATTGTACACCATAAATATATACAATTTATTTGTCAATAAAAGAAACAAAAACCCCTATCCATATGTTTTTATATATAATATATATGTGGGGGGGAGGTGTATGTATGTGTGTGTGTTCCTGTTTCTATTTATAGGTGGACTTCCTTTGGGTAGCCCCTAGTTCTGCGTAGCTCAATGATCAAACAAGATTGGACAGAGTTTATGCTCAAACAACTCAAGCTAGTAAGGCTCCTGTCCCCTGCCATTGTATCTGTGTGTGGGTAGAATAGTACACTCTAAGTTCTGGATATTTTAAAGTCTGTCTGTCCTGACTTTACTCTTTTTAAGGATATCTACAGAAGGTTTATTCATTATGCCCCAGAGTAAAGCCTCTGCAAGTGTCTTTCATATTGCCCATATCAAGAAGACTAGAAGTAGGGTGGGTTTTTGGGTTGGTTGATTCAGCAGCTCAGTGATATAATCAAGGACCCGGGTTCTTTCCACCTTTTTGGTCTTCTCTGTTCAATGTTTACTACAACTACAGTCTGGATACAAGAGGAAGGAGAGTTCCAGCAACACTTTCAGACACAGGGTGGGGTAGGCAGCTAGGAATGTTGTTTCTTGAAGTGGGTGCTGGTTACACAGGTGTGTTCACTTTATGAAAATTATTTAAGCTGTACATTTAAGTTCTATGCACTTCTCTGTATGTATAATGTACTTCAAGAAAGAGTTATAGAAAATGCAGTAATTTAAAGAAAAATAATAGCCAAACAATGGAACCAATGGTGCATGATATGTGATTGTGTGAAGATGTTCAGGAATGACTGAAGTTTGATGATCTGCCCTATGCCATCATCATTATCATGGATATTTTTAGTGGTTGCAGTTGAATGAAGAGTAAATACCCATTGTTGATAATGCAGACTAAGAGAAGAGGCTTAGAAAAAAAGGCACTTCATAATCAGTACTATTTGCTTAGCTATTATTCCATTTAGCATCAGATGGAAATAAATCTATCTTTAGTTGTTGGGGTGGCATCTTGATTTCCTCTCTCTTTGGAATAAGCCTTGGGAAGGCTAGACCCAGTCTCAGCAAATATGAGGCATATGTACTATATCTCCATCTTCCACTCCTAGCACTCTTGCACATTGGCTCCAGACAAAGCCTTAAATTCTTTACAACCCAGTGTCAAAGGTAGTTTCTATCAACAATTGTAGCTGGCAAGTGGGTGACATTTACTTGATGTTCCAGACCTAAACTTCTACCCCTGCTTTACTTGGAAGGATGCTAAGACATGGGTACCACCTCTGCCAGCAGCTCACCCAGGAGATTTACCATGCCCAGCAGAGGGCACAAAAGAGAAGAGGGTGATAGCGTCTGTCTGAAACTGGAGCTCACATTCCATGTCTCCTGGACAGCAACTCTCTGTCCTCAGTCCTACCTCTCAAGCCCAAAGTGACTTATATGAACTCTTTTTCTTCCTTTCTTCCTCCCCTCAACAATATCAAAGTCTCAGGAACATGGCCTTCATATCTAGGCAGAAGGGCCTCTGCAGGATCCACTTGCATAGCCTAAGTGTAACATCACATTCAGGAATCACAAAAGCACCTTCTAGTTTTTTGAGCCAAAGTACTGTCATGTAGTTAACTCATTTGTTTTCTGCATTAATGCAGTGACAGAGGGCAGGGGGATAAGAGCAGACTTCTTTTGGCTTTAAGATATATTTAGGACTCTCCCTCATGCACAATAATTGATTAGGCTATGCTTTTGCCCGACCAGCATATATTCCTTCTTTCTCCAATAATAGCATCTTAGTTTTTCTCTCCTCTCCTTTCCTTTCCTCTCTGATTTGCTAAATGAAATAATCTTCAATGTGATTGTAGAGGAGGATATGGCCCCTCTTGTACAATTAGAGTCATGGTGATTGGTTTAGAAATGTGTATAAGACCCAGTTGGGGCTAGGCATGGTGGCTCATGCCTATAATCCCAACACTCTGAGAGGCTGAGGTGGGAGGATTGCTTGAGGCTAGGAGTTCAAGACCAGCCCAGGCAATATAGCAAGACCCCATCTCTACAAAAATTTTTAAAAATTAGGCAGGCATAGTGATGTGCACCTCTAGTCCCAGATACTAGGGAGACTTGGACAGGGGAATCACCTGAGCCCAGGCATTCAAGGTTGCAGTGAGATATGATCATACCATTGCACTCCAACCTGGGTGAAAGAGAGAGACTCTGTCTCCAAAATATAAAAAAATAAAACATAAAAAAAAGACCCATTTGGGCCATTGAGAGCTGACCCACAAAACTGGAGCTGTCAAACAAGAGGTACACCCTTCATGCTCAGGTTGCCAAGGTGATAAGAGATAATCCAACAGCTGTCAGCACCATTTTTTCTCTACTTGAGGAAATCCAAACTTAGAATAAGACCAACACAAGGGAAACAGATCCAATATATGGCAGGATACAGATACTCAATGATATCATTTAAGCGCTTGGATCCAGCCATGCCTGAAACTGGTAGATTCCAAGCCACTTTTGCTTAAGCCAATTTGAATTTGATTTATTTCCCTTTCAACCAAAAGACTCTTGACTAATACAGGGTGTTAAAATAAGTCTGTGCAACTTCTAAATAGGCAAAAAATTATTAGAGAAAATGGCCTAAAAACACATGAGCTAGAAATTAATATTCTGGCTTTACTTTTTGATGGGCCTTTTTGCATCTCCTCTGCCTATTTGCACAACCTCAACATCAGCCAGGAGTGTGGCTAGTTTGGGCCCTTTCTACTCTGCCGTGCATTCATTTTATATGCAAAAGTGGTAGCAATGTTTATTAACATTGATATCAACAGCATTGATGCTTACCAACAAATGGTAGGATTCAGGTAGATTTTGTTTTCCTTTTCCATATTTCATAGTTTTTCAACAAAAACACTTCACATCATTTATGCACTTAGAAATAATGATAACTTGATGAAAATTAAAATTCCCATTTACTGCAATAGAAAGTAGCTAAATCCATAAGGGTGAAGAACTCTAAGTCCACAGATGGATTGAAGCAACAGTGTAGACAGAGGAAATCTGGTTTACTCATCTCATTGACTTCTACCAACATAACTGTCCCAAGTGTGCTACATAAAAGATCATATAGACTTCTGCTTCTGGTGTGATATAATACAAATACTTTTCTCTTTTCTGTATTCCTCCCCCTAATTTCAATTAAAAACTGTGGACATTACATATAAAACAAACTTAAGAAGATTTCAAAAGGTAGAAAGGGAAAG
The DNA here is from genome assembly GCA_023783475.1 of Daubentonia madagascariensis. Classification (NCBI taxonomy): domain Eukaryota; kingdom Metazoa; phylum Chordata; class Mammalia; order Primates; family Daubentoniidae; genus Daubentonia; species Daubentonia madagascariensis. Next base: position 2,012,677 of record JAKFHU010002205.1, on the reverse strand, counting down.
ACAAACTTATGACTAAGGACCTTGGGATCCAAGGAACAACATGGTGGCAAGTTCCTTGGGTTTTTTTTTTTTTTACCTCATGTATCCCAGACTTGGAAGTGGAGAACATCACAACCCCAAAATACCAGCAGACATAGACCCAAAAAAAAAAACCACAACAACAAAAGCTTCTTCTCTCTAGCTAAAGGATGATGAAAGGTGCAGCATAGCAAGAAAAAAATTGTTTAGACAACTGCTCCACTCCAGCCAAACACCATAGAAAAAACTTCCCTCACTTCCACACATGACAGATAAATAAACCCAAAGCAAGCAAAAGTTAGGAAATATAAAAATAAGAGCAGAAATTCTCAAAATTGAAAATAGAAAAACAATAGATAAAATGAAAGAAAATCTGGTTCTTTGAAAAGGTCAATTTGAAAACCTCCAGCAAGAATGACAAAGAAAAAAGAAAGAAGATACAGATTTGTCAAAAATGAAACAGAAGATATCACTTCAGAACCTGCAGATATCAAAAGGATAATAAGGGAATAATTTGAACAACTCTACAGACATGAATTTCACAACTTATATAAAATGGACCAATTCTCCCAAAAGTACAAACTATTACAACTCACTATATATAAAATAAATAATTTGAATAGGCATATAACTACTAAGGAAATTTAATTTGTAATTTAATAACTCCCAAGAAACAAAATCTCCAGGACCAGATGGCTTCATCAGAGAATTCTGACAAACATTTAAAGAATAATTAACACCAATTCTATGCAATCTCTTCCAGAAAATAGAAAAGGATGGGACACTTTAAATTCATTTTATAAAGCTAGAATTACTCTGATACCAAAACCAGACAAAGATGGTACCAAAAAAAGAAAAAGAAAAATACAGACCAATATCTCTTGTGAATATAGATGCAAAATATTAGCAAATAAAATTTAGCAATATATAAAAAGAATTATATAATTATACACCATGACCCAGTGGAATTTATTCCATGCATACAAGGCTAGTTCAACATTTGAAAATCAATAATTAGCAGACTAAAGAAGAAAAATCGCATGATCAATGAATGCAGAAATAGCATTTGACAAGGTTCAATACCCACTCATGATAAAAACTCTTAGAAAACTAGGAATAGAGGGAACTTCCTCAACTTCATAAAAAGCATCTAGCAATATGCTTTCAATATACTTAATGGTGAACAAGAGGTAACAATATTCTTAACGGCTAAAAACAGAATGGTTTTCTCCCAAGATCAGGAATAAGACAAGAATGACTGCTCTCACCTCTCTTATTCAACATACTGCTAGAATTTCTAGCCAGCATAGTAAAACAAGGAAAGGAAATAAAAGGCCTATAGGTAGAAAAGGAAGAGACAAAACTGCCCCCTAATTGAACATGATGTTGTTTGCATATAAAATCCCAAGGAATATGAATTTTAAAATATCTAGAACTAATATGGGAATTCAGCAAAGCTGTAGGATACAAGCTAACATACAAACATCAATGGTACTTCTATGTAATAACAATGAACACATGAACATCAAAATTAAAAACACAATACAAGTTACAATTGCTCAAGAAAAGGAAATACTCAGGTGTAAATCTAACAAAACCAGCATAGGATTTATATGCTGAAAACTGAAAAATACTGATGAAAGAAATAAAAGAAAATACAAACAAATTGAGAGATATTTTGTGTTCATGGATTAGAAGTCTCCATGTAGTAAAGACATCAATTTCACCCAAATTGATCTATAGATTTAACGTAGTTCCCATCAAAACTCTAGCAAAACTGTAGCAAGGTGTTGACATGGACAATATTCTAAAACATATGAAAAACGAAAAGGAACTAGAATAGCTAAAGCTTTTCTTTAAAAAGAAAAATAAAGTGGGAGGAATCAGTTTACTCAACTTCAAAATATATTATGTATCTACAGCAATCAAGACAGTGTGATACTGGCAGAAGGAACAACACATAGACCAAAGGTATAGAATAGAAAACTCAGAAATAGATCCACACAAATATGCCCAACTCATTTTTTACAAAGTTGCAAAGGCAATACAATGTAGGAAGAATAGCTTTTCAACAAATTGTGCAGGAGGAAATGGACATCCATAGGAAAAGGAATTTAAAAATTAAAAAGTACCTCAGCCTAAACCTCACACAATATACAAAAATTAACTCAAAATGGATCATGGACTTTTATGTAAAAACATACAGCTATAAAGCTTTTAGAGAAAAAAAAAAGAAGGAAAATGTTGGGCTTAGGCCTAGAGTTCTCAAATTGTACACCAAAAAAAGAATCTGTAAAAAGAAAAACCAATAAATTGGACCTTATCAAATTTAAACACTTTTGCTCTGTGAAAGATCCTGCGAAGAGAATGAAAAGACAAGTTACAGACTGGGAGAAAATATTTGCAAACCACATATCCCATAAAAGATTAGTATCTAAAATATAAGAAGCACTCTTAAAATTCAACAATAAACAAGCAAACAATTCAGCTAGAAAATGGGCAAAATACATGAAGAGACATTTCACTAAAGAGGATACAAAGACGGCAAATGAGCACTTGAAAATAAGTTCAAAACCACTAGCCCTTAGGAATATGCAAATGAAGGCCATGATGAGATTTCACTATGTCATTAGGGAATTTTCATGATATCATATGTCATTGGGGAATTTCAAATTAAAACAACGAGTTAGCACTAGCTATTAGGACAACTAAAATAAAAAAAAATAGTGACAATGCCAAATACTGGTGAAGAGGTGGAGAAACTGAATCACTCATACACTGCAGGTGGGAATGTATACAGCAGGTGGGAATGTATATTTTCCCAATATAGTCACTCATTACCTAAAAAAATGTATTCTTACCATATGACCTAGCAATGGCACTCATGAGTATTTATCCCAGGGAAATAAAAACTCATATCCACAAAAAATCGGTAATAGCCAAAAACTGGAAACAATCAAGATGTCTTTCAATGGGTGCATAATTAAAAAAAAAAAACGATGGTACATTCATACCATGGAACACTACTCAGCAATATAAAGGATTGAACTATTAATACGTGTAACAACTTCAATAATTCTCCAAGGGAATTATGCTGAATGAAAAAAGCGGATCCCAAAAGATCCAAAAAGTATGCTGTATGATTCCATTTATGTAACATTCTTTTTAAAATTGACAAATAATAATTGTATATATTTATGGGCTGCAATGTGATGTTTTGAGGACAGTTTAGTGGTACTCAGAGGTAAAGGAAGGGGGGAGAAGGGTGGGAGGGGCATGAGGGAAGGGTTGCAGCTATAAAAATACAGTAGGTGGGATCTTTATACTGATGGAATTTTTCTGTACCTTGGCTCTATCAGTGTCAATTTCCTGTTTGTGATATTGAATGACAGTTTTGCAAGATGTTACTATTGTGGAAAACTGGGTAAATGGTACATGGGATTTTTCTGTATTATTTCTTACAACTGGATGTGAACTTACAATCATCTCAAGTAAAGCTTAATTTTTTAAAAAAGATTATACAGGTAGCTGGGAGAAGAAAAAGTATGTGACTCAAATAAGTCTTTTATAATATTCTATAGGCAAAAAACTACTTTTCTTCTTTCTGAATGTTTGAAGAGTATTATGACAGATATTTCATAATGAGTCTCCATACAGATGCAAGTAAAAGCCCCTGACAGGAAATCAGTCTTATCCAAGGATATATTTTGATATTCAAGCATTAGTTAATGCAGATTCAGAACAAACAGAAGAATTAAGGTAATAGTTTGTACAAAGGAGAACTCACTGCCTTCTCTCATACTGTCCTACCCTCAGGATAATTGAGCTAAGGTTCCAGGTGCATACGGGTTGTTTATTAACAACGTGAATGAAAGGCATAAAGGAAGGCCAAAGACAAAACAACATGGATGACTCTCACAAATATAATGTTGGTCAAAAGAAGCCAGGCACAAAAGAGCATACACTATAAGATGCCAATTATATGAAGTTTCAAAATCAGGCAAAATTAACCTGTGGTGTTAGATCTTTAGAATGGGTCAGTAGTGATTGAAAGAGCTCGTAAGTAGCTTCTGGATTTGAATATCGTGTTCTTTTTTGGTGATCTGATTGCTGATTACACAGGTGTGTTCACTTTGTGAAGATTTATTGAGCTGTATTTCTATGACTTGTACACTTTTCCATGTGTATGTTATACTTCAATAAAACCCCAACAACCCCTATAAAAAGGTCTGAATGAATGGATATCTATATCATGTTCAGGATAAGTTACTGAGGCATTATTTTGTGCTGAGAAACTCTAGAAACTTGAACTCAAGTAGCTAAAATATTGACCGACAAGTATCCTTAAGTTCCTAATAATAATACAATATATGGGCTAAGAGAATGAGTATATGTAAATTCTGAGGACATTTAAGAGGGAAAAGCATGTGCAACAGGACACACTTGTGAGATGTTAATGTTTACTCCCTCTCCTTTTTTTTTCTCTCCCTCCACTTCTTTTCTAGTAGGAAACTTCACTGGGAGATTGTGTCAGGGCTATAAGCAAAAATGTTTACAGTTAGTGAGTCATCCTATTCTCTATAATTCATTGAATAAGTTAAGTTAGGTGTCCCTAGATGGCAAAGGAAAATCTTGAAGGATACTTCTCCATTTTAAGACCTGGGGATGGCTCCAGGTGGGTCTTAAGAAAGCTGAACAGCCAGTCTTGCCAATGATTCCCACCTGCGGTGTGGGATTGAATGAGTAAGGTCACATGATCCAAAGATATTATGCCAGCTGGGACAATGTTTATCTCATCCCTAAAGTAAACTATGTGGGAAGACACTCAGTAACTGCAGGGGAATCTACAGGATTTAGTGCTAGATAAACCTGTCAGTAGTGCCTGAGATTAGATATCCTACCAGCTTGGCAGGAATGAGTCTCAGATAATTTTCCATTCATTTAAAAGCCTTCTCTAACGTCTTCAACCCCTACAATCTGGAAGCGATTGTACTTCCCTCTAGTTTTCCATAGCATTTCATTTGTTGCTGTAGAGGATAGGGCATATCTTCTACTGTATGGCTAAGGACCCGTTCCCCTGACATCTGATTGTGTGTGCTCCAGAGTGTACTTGTGTCCTGCATGTGTATGTGTGTGTGTGTGTACATGTGCATGTTTGTGTAGACAGAGAATATATGTAAGTGAATAAATGTTTTAGAATATATCCTTTGAGAGTTTAAATGGAAAGATAAACAAAGCCAATAGTGTTTAAAATTCTTGTAGAGATAAAATTTTTGTACATTTATATTAATAAGTATTTATAGTCTTATATATTAATATACTTATTTTATCAGTACATTGATGATAATGCACATAAATTTTGTCATTCTGCTCTGTCTTATTCCTATAGAGTATATGGTATAAGAGAGGGATTCTGCACATCTTCTGATGATTGAGGGTATGTGTTACCCTCAATCATGTTACATTGTTTACAGATGAGAACAGCAATGGTGGAGAGACTTAACCAAACTCCCAGAGCCAGTGATGATTCAGGCACTACCACCCAGATCTCCTGACTCATCCTGCAATACTTTGACTAGTAACTCAATTATTATGCTTGATTCTTTCACAAGACCTTCTCATCCAGGGGGTATTTTTATCTTATAGGGGTTCAAGGTAATATGTAGCTCACTTGCTTTTCTGATGTTAACCTAAAGGACAAAACAAACCAGACAGAAAGCACAATGATTAAATGGCAGGATTAATGAGTAGAGCATCAGGGAAAAAAATCACAAAAGTGATTTCTGAGTCCTGCCACTCTTTTTTTTATTTTGGAGTATTATGGGGTACAAATAGTTTTGGTATTTTGGTTGCATGAATCGCTTTTATAATGCTTGATTCATGGTTAGAGTACCTGTCACACAGCTATTGTTCATTGTATATGTTAGGTAGGTTTTCACCCATTCCCACCTCCCCCCTCCCCCCAGGTTCATTTCCATTGAGTTTTACTTCCATGTACATGTATGCTCATTGGCTAGTTACAATTTAGTAGAGAGTACATGTGATGTTTGTGTTTCCATTCTTGAGATACTTCACTTAGGATAATGGTCTCCAGTTCTGTCCAAATTGCTCAAAAAGGCATTAATTCATCCTTTTTAATGACTGAGTAGTATTCCATGGTATACACATACTACATTTTGTTAATCCACTCATGAATTGATAGGCACTTAGGTTGATTCCACATCTTTGCAATTGTGAATAGTGCTGCAATAAACATTCATGTGCAGGTGTCTTTCTCATAAAATGACTTATTTTCCTTTGGGTAGACACCCAGCAGTGGGAATGCTGATCGAATAGTAGGTCTACTTTTAATTCTTTGAGAAATTTCCATACTGTTTTCCATAGAGGTTGTACTAATTTGTAGTCCCAACAAAAGTGCATAAGCATTCCTTTCTCTCTGCATCCACACCAGCATCTATAGTTTTTGGATTTTTTAATAAAGGCTATTCTAGCAGGGGTAAGGTAGTATCTCATTGTGGTTTTAATTTGCATTTCCCTGATGACTAGCGATGTTGAGCATTTTTTCATATGTTTATTGGCCATTTGTCTATCTTCTTTTGAAAAGCTTTTGTTCATGTTTTTTCCCCACTTTTTAATGGGGTTGTTGATTTTTTCTTGCTGATTTGCTTGAGTTCTTTGTACATTCTGGTTATTAGTCCACTGTTAGATGTATAGCTTGTGAATATTTTCTCCCATTCTGTAAGTTGTCTATTTGCTCTGTTAAGTATTTCCTTGACTGTGCAGAAGTGTTTTAATTTAATCAAGTCCCATTTATATATTTTGTTGTTGCTGTATTTGCCATTGGGGTCTTCTTCATAAATTCTTTACCTAGGCTGATATCTAGAAGAGTTTTTCCCACATTTTCTTCTAGAATTCTTGTGGTTTCATGCCTTATGTTTAAGTCCTATATGAATCTTGAATTAATTTTAGTAAGTGGGGAGAGATATGGGTCCTATTTCATTCTTCTGTATGTGGCTATCCAATTTTCCCAGCACCATTTATTAAATAGGGATTCTTGTCCCCAGTGTATATTGTTGATTGCTTTGTCAAAGATCAGTTGGCTGTATGTGGATGGTTTTATATCTGAGGTTTCTGTTCTGTCCCATTGGTCTATGTCTCTATTTTTGTGCCAATACCATGCTGATTTAGTTACTGTGTCCTTGAAGCATAGTTTGAAGTCTGATAATGTGATGCCTCAAGTTTTGTTCCTTTTGCTTAAGATTGCTTTGGCTATTCGGGCTCTTTTCTGGTTCTAAATGAGGCGTTGAATTATTTTTTCTAGATCTGTGAAATATGACGTTGGTATTTTCATGGGAATTGCATTGAATCTGTAAATCACTTTGGGTAGTATAGACATTTTAACAATGTTGATTCTACTGATCCAAAGCATGATGTGTTTTTTCACTTGTTTGTATCATCTGCAATTTATTTCCTCAGTGTTTCATAGTTCTCTTTGTAGAGGTCTTTCACCTCCTTGGTTAGGTATTTTATTTTCTTTGTAGCAACTGTGAATGGTATTGAGTCTTTGATTTGACTCTCAGCTTGACTATTACTAATGTATGGGAGTACTACTGATTTGTGCACATTGATTTTGTAACCTGAGACTTTGATGAATTTATTTATCAATTCAGGAGGCTCTTGGTGGAATCTTTGGGGTCTTCTATGTATAAGATCATAATTGTCTGCAAAAAGTGATAGTTTGACCTCCTCTTTCCCACTTTGGATATCCTTAATTTCTTCTTCTTGCCTGATTGCTCTAGCTAGAACTTCCAGCACTATTTTGAATATAAGTGGTGACAGTGGGCATCTTTGTCTTGTTCCAGTTCTTACTGAGAATGCTTTCAACTTTTCCCCATTCACTGTGATGCTGGCTGTGGGTTTGTCATATATGGCTTTTATAATTTTGAGATATGTTCATTCAATGACTAGTTTGTTGAGAGTTTTTATCATGAAAGGATGCTGAATTTTGTCAAATGCTTTTTCTGCATCTATTAAGATGATCATATGATCTTTGTTTCTGCTTCTGTTAATGTGGTGAATCTCATTTATTGATTTATGTGCCTTGAACCATCCTTGCATCCCTGGGATGAAGCACACTTGATCATGGTGGATTATTTTTCTGATGTGCTGTTGAATTCAGTTTGCTAGTATTTCGTTGAGGATTTTTGCATCTATGTTCATAAGGGATATTGGTATATAGTTTTCTCTTTTTGTTGGGTCCTTTTCTGGCTTTGGTATAAGGATGATACTGGCTTCATAGAAAATGTTAGGAAGGATTCCCTTTTTCTCTGTACTATAGAATAATTTCTGCAGAATGGGTACCAATTATTCTTTGTAGGTCTGGTAAAATTCAGCTGTGAATCCATCTGGTCTGGGGCTTTTTTTTGTTGGAAGTATTGCTGCTTCAGTCTCATTGCTTGTCATTGTTCTGTTCAGGAGTTCTATTTCTTCCTGGTTGAGTCTTGGGAGGTTGTGTATTTTCAGAAATTCATCCATTTCCTCGACCTTTTCGAGTTTATGTGCAGAGATTTTCATAGTATTCACAAATGGCATTTTGTATTTCTGTGGTATCAGTTGTGATATCATTTACATTTCTAATCGAGCTTATTTGAGTCCTTTCTCCTCTTTTCCTGGTTAATCTAGGCAGAGTTCTGTCAATTTTGTTTATCTTTTCAAAGAATCAACTTTTATTTCATTGATCTTCTGTATAATTTTCTTGTTTTGAATTTCCTTTAGTTCTGTTCTGACCTTAGTTATTTCTTTTCTTCTGCTAGCTTTGGGCTTGGTTTGCTCTTCCTTTTCTAGTTTCTTGAAATGTGTCATTAGATTGTTAATTTGTGATCTTTCTGTCTTTTTGTTTTGGGCATTTAAGGCTATGAAACTTTCCCCTTAGGACTGCTTTTGCTGTATCATATAGATGTTGATAGCTTCTGTCCTCTTTGTCACTACTTTTGAAGAATCTTTTGATTTCTATCTTAATTTCTTCTTTGATCCAATAATTTTTCAGCAGCAGGTTGTTTAATTTCCATGACTTTGTGTAGAATTGGGAGTTTCTCTTGGAGATGATTTCTAGTTTTATTCCACTGTTATCTGAGAAGATACATGGTATGACTTCCATTTTCTGAATTTGGTGAGCCATGCTTTGTGGCCTATGATATGATCAGTCTTGGAGAATATTCCATGTGCTGATGAGTAGAATGTATATTCAGTAGTTTTTGGGTAAAATTTTCTGTAAATGTCTGTTAGGCCCAATTTTTCTATAGTCCCATTTGTGTCCAGCACTTCTTTGTTTATATTCTGCTTGGATGATCTGTCCAGTTCTGCCAGTAGGCTGTTGAAGTCCACAGCAATTACAATGTTGCTGTTTATCTCTCTACCTAGTTCTAGTAGGGTTTCCTTTATGATATGGGTGCTCCTGTGTTAAGTGCTTAGATATTTAGGATTGTTATGTCTTCTTGTTGAATTTCTCCCTTTACCATTATATAATGACCATTTTTGTCTTTCTTTACTATTGTTGACTTAAAGTCAATTTTGTCTGATACATGAATGGATGCACCTACCTTCTTTTGGTTTCCAATTGCTGGAATATTTTTTTCCATCCCTTGACCTTGAGTCTGTAAGAGTCCTTGTGGGTTATATGTGTTTCCTGTAGATAACAAGCACTTGGCTCTTTTTTTTAATCCATTCAGCCAACCTATGTCTTTTGAATGGGGAACTTAAACCATTTACATTGATTGATAGAACTGATATGTGGGATGCGGTTCTGTTTATCCTGTTAGTTAGTACCCAATTGCTTTGTTTTATTTCTTGTATTATTGCTTTATTTGAGCTCTGAGATTTAGCTTTTGGGTGGTTTTACACTGGAGGATGACCATTATGTTGCTCTATGTATGATACAGTTTTGAATATTTCCTGCATGGCAGGTTTGGTCTTAACAAATTCCCTCAGTGTTTGCTTGTCTGGCAAAGTCTTTATTTCTTCTTCATATATGAAACATAGTTTTACAGGATACAAAATTCTGGGCTGGCAGTTGTTCTGTTTAAGGAGAGTGAAGATGGGTCCCCAATCCCTTCTGGCTTGTAAAGTCTCAGTTGAGAAGTCTGCAGTTAGCCTGATGGGTTTTCCTTTGTAAGTTACTTGACGTTTTCACCTTATGGCTCACAGAAATTCCTCCTTCATGTTGAATTTGGCCACGCTGATTGTCCCTTAGTGATGAATTTCCCAGTTGTCCATTGAGCTTCTTATACCTGGATGTCTAAATCTCTAACAAGACCAGGGAAATTTTCCTCAATTATTCCCTCAAATAGGTTTTGCAGCCCTTTTGTGTTTTCTTCTCCACCCTCTGAGATGCCTGTAACTCTAATGTTTTGGCATTATATATTATCCCATATTTCTCATAGGCTTTGTTCATTTCTCTCAAGTCTCTGTTCATTATTTTTGACTGACTGATTTAATTCGAAAGACTTGTCTTCAAGCTCTGAGATTCTTTCTTCTGCCTGGCCTAGTCTATTCTTAAAACTTTTCACTGTGTTCTGTATTTCCTTAAATGAATTTTTCATTTCCAGAAGTTCTATCTGGTTTTTCTTTAATATGTTGATCTCTTTAGTGAATTTTTTATTCATTTCCTATAATTTTGGGGGGGGTTCTTTGAGTTGGTTTTCCATTTTCTCTTGGATTTCATTGAGCTTCCTTATAATCCATATTTGGAATCCTTTATCTGTCATTTCAGTATTTTCATTTTGGTTAGTATCCATTGGGTAAGAACCTTTGGCTTGTTTTGTGGGTGCTTTGATGGCAATCTAGATTCTGGATAGAGGCCTTAGTAATGGATATACTTAGTGTTATGCTTTTCTCAGTGGCTCATTGTTTGTATGCTGTAGCACTTGTGAGCTATGTGTGTGGGCAGTTTCCCTATCTCTTTTTGATAAGAAAGGATGGAGACCTTTCAAATCCTTTCTCTATCCCCAGCCCTGTGGTCTTCTTAGCAGTGAGAATTGTTATGGCATGCCCAGTTTAATCACTGAGACAGTAGGTGGCACTTGAAGCTGAGAAATGACCTCACCTTGTATGATTGAGTAAGTAAATGTTGAAATGAGCCCTGCAAATTGACTTCTCTGTCATTAGGTGGCTTTTGCCACAAGGAGCAGGCTGCCATGTTGGTTTTGTGCCTGACTCTAGTCCCTCAGGAGGAGCACTCAAATGCCCTAGGTGGTGGTTGGGGCCCTGTAACTTCCAGATGTGTCCTTATTCTCTGCCTCAGTGGAGGCAGGTGGGGGAGTGAGGCTGGGTGTGGCTAGGTTGGGTGGGTTTGCCCTTAGGCTTCACAAAAGCTGGTAAGTTAGTTGTTTGGGCAGGGTTCAAAGGTCTGCTCCCAGCTTCTGTGGATAGCCACTTGGGAGGATTTGAAGTGGCCCCACCCAGCCAGAAAGTCTGCAGGTGCAGATGGGACCATCTGAGATTCACAATCTAACTGTCCAGTTCTCACATCTCGTCCTGGCCTGCATGTCTGTCCCACTAGTGTGTCTCTGCAAAATGCTGGAGGGCAAGGAACTCCAAAATTGGGCACCCTCAGTGCACTACAAGTCTATAGAAGAAGCAGTGTGGGCCCCGCTCTCTGTGGATGCCTCCACCTGGAGTGCACTCCCACCGGTGAGAGGGAGCCACTCACCTACTTCTCAGCACAAACTGTTCTGCCAGTTGGAATGGCTTGGGGAGGGACCGCCACATGCAGTCAGCCCCAGAGCCTGGAGGAACTGCATCTGGTTGCTATGATGCTGGGGATGTGCTGTAGAATCCACCCTAAACAAACAGGGCAGTTTTCTTGTTGGGGGGGGTGAGCTCTCTCCCAGCTTGCTGCATCTTGGAACCCCACAGTATTCTACTGTCGTATCTGTCAATGTGGGCTTCCTCACCACCCAAGACAAACTCACAGACCACCTCCCTGTGCCTTCAGCAACCTGCTCGTGTCCGGAGGGGGCAGGGTCTGTCCTGCTTGTCTGACTCACTGGTGTGTGACTCCACAAAATGCGATTTGACAGGGAATTTCTGAATCAGACGCCCCAGATCCACTGCAGGCCCTCAAAGTGAGAGGCCTGGGTCTCACTTTCCATAGAAGCCTCAGCCTTATTTTTAAAAAATAAAAAAAATAAATAAAAAGGACTTGAATAAATGATGAGATATGTTGTTCTCAGATGGTGTTACACAATATTAGTTAACTTCCAAATATTTAGGGATTTTCCAGATATCTTTATGATGTTGATTCTAGTTTATGTATACTTAGAGAACATAGTTTGTATGGCTTCAATTCTTTTAATTTGTTGAAACTGTTTTATGACCTGGAATATGGTGATTCTCTTTGTCCATGGTAATATTCCTTGTCTGAAGTCAGCTTTGTCTATTAATAAAGCCCCTGCAGCTTTTTTTTGAAATTAGTGTTTGTACATTTTCCCATATTTTTACTTTTAACTTACACGTCTTATATTAAAAAGTGAACTTCTTGTGGATGGCAAAAAAAAAAAAGAAGCCTCAGCTTGTGGCACGCCCCACTGGGGGGAGGCAGCTGCTCACCTACTTCTCAGCACAAACTGCTCTCTCAGCTGGAATGGATGGGGGAGGTGTTGCCACTCAGGTCAGCCCCAGCATCTGAATGAACCACACCTGGTTGTCTTGGCACCTGGGGCTGTGCTCTAGGCTCTACCTCACAGTGGAATCTGCCCTAATTAAACAGGGCAGTTTTCCTGCAGGGGGGTGAGTGTTCTCCTGGCTTGCCACGTCTCAGAACCCCAGAGTATTCAATTATCAGATCTACCCAAGTGGGCTTCCTTGCCACCGGAGTCCAACTCACAGACCTCTCCTCCGTGTCCCCAGCAACCCGCTCATGTCCAGGGGGGCCTGCAGTCTGGCCTGGTTGTCTGACCCACTGGTGTGCAACTTCGCAAAACACCTTCGCACGAGGAGTTCCCAAATCAGGCACCCCAGATCTTCTGCAGGTCCTGAAAGGGAAGAGTGTGGGTCCCACATTCCATGGAAGCCTCAGCCTGTAGCATGCTTCCACTGGGGGGGGGGGGCAGCTGCTCGCCAAATTCTCAGCCCAAACTGCTTTCCCTATTGCAGTGGGTGGGGGAAGGGCAGGGAAGGAAGCATCTGGATACAGGAAAGCTGGCTCTCTGACCTCTTGTGACACTTTTCCTGGTGGGGAGCTCCGCAGAGTGTCCAAGCTCTGGGATCATGCAAGTTCTCCCCACTATACCATGTTAGCCACCATGTCTGGGCTCACAGGGGTGGAAAAGCCTCCAAGAAACTCAGTAGCCTGCTGGCCGCAAGTGCCTGTGGAAGGGTGAGAGTTATCCCCCTTTACCCTTTCACTGGGCTCAGAGCTTCTCTGGGTTTGATCCTCACTGACATCTTTTTTCCTTTATCTTCTACCTTCTCTGCTTCACAATTTTCCTCCATGAGATCCCCAGCAGGCTCTGGCACCTCTCTCTCTCTATGATCCACACCCATTCTGTGCCTCTTCTCCTCTTTCCTTTGTCACAATTCATGTCTTCACACTGGCGTGGTCCAGCAAGGAATGTCTCTAGTTGGCCATCTTGGTCGTGAATCACAGTCCTGCCACTCTTTAGCTACTAACTAATCTAGCCTGTCTGAGCTTCAGATTCATTATCTGTAAACTGAAGTTGGTAGATTGGGTAACCTCTAAGATCAATGCATTTCTTACAATCATAAAGGAGATGAAGGACGTGGCTACTGAGAAGCTTTTGTCATCTACAAGGTAAGTAAAAATTTCTGGTGATAACAGAGAGGAAGCCTTTTTCATCACATGTTTGACAAAATTTAGGTCTGACTCTAAACTCTCATATATGGCTCCAGCATTAGCCACAAGCATTTGATTACATGGATACAATAAACATAGGTGTGTACTAATCATCTACCTAATCCCAATGTTAGAAGCAGGGTGTGAAGTGAGGAGAGTAATATCAGTTGAATACTCTATGTGGCAAATGCTGTATTGGACACTTTAAATAGGTTGTTTCTTTAGCTACTCACAATAATAATTCACTAACATAAGAATTATTGCTCACATTTTACAAATGAGAAAATAGGTACAGACACGCTAAGGGCATTTTTAAGGTAACAGAATTAATAAGAGGCATAATTGGAATTCTAACTCATGTTTGTCTGACAACCAAGCCAAAACTGTCCTTCCTCTACTATATTGTCTCATAAAGTGCACACAACTAAAACAATTACATAAGTGTTTTTCCTCAAGATGATCATCCTACTTTAATATATAGCAAAACACTTTATGTATACTTCCTATTTTATCACAAAGATATTAAAAGTACATATTCTCAAGGGTTGAGCACTAATAAAATTAATTTTAACTACTTCATAAAAGACATTTTTAAGTGAAGCTTTTTTTGTTTTCTTTCTTTTTCTTACTAAGATTATGTTCAGGTAAGGAATGCAATAAATGCTAGTGCAGTTCAGTGCCACAGCCTTGATTCATGCTCAGGTGTCTTTTTCACTATGTTGATATTTGCACTGATGATACAAAAGCAATAGAGGGTAAATCTAAAAATCAGATTGCCAATAAATTTGGCAATTTATATAAAATGATAAACATTCTTGAAAAATAAAACTATACAAATGGATCTAAGAAGAAATAGAAAATCTTAATAGTCTCATATTTATTAAAGAAAATAAATCTGTAATAAAAAAATCTATCCAAAAAGAAATCTCCAGAACCAGATGGCTTCACTAGTGAATTCTTCCAAACATTTCGAGAAGAAAGGATACAAATCATACATAAATTCTTTAAGATAACAGGAAAAAGAAAATGCTTCTCACCTTGTTTTATGAGCCCAGCATACTCTTGATACCAAAACTTAAGAAGAGCTTTATGAGAAAGGAAGATTACAGGTCAATACCTTTCATGAACACAGACACAAAAATTCAAAACAAAATACTAGCAAAGAATGGTATATTAATGGAACAATGCAGTATATATCCTTTCAAGAATGACTTTTTGGCTCATTGTGATTTCCATGAGGTTCATCCAAGTTACTGCATATATCAATTGTTTATTTCTTTTTATTGCTGAGTAATATTCCACAATATGGATGCACCACAATATAACAAGTCTCATGTTGTTAACAAGACACCTAGATTATTTCCAGCATTTGGATTTTTAGTAAAAGTGCTATAACATATGTGTCCAAATTCTTGTGTGAACACAAATTTTCATTTCTCAGGGATAAATACCAAGAGGTCAATTGCTGGGTCATATGGTAGTTGCATATTTAGCTTTTAAGAAACCACCAATTTGTTTTCCAAAGTGGCTTTACTATTTTACATTCCCACCAACAATGTATCAGAGTTCCAGTTTCTTCATATCCTCACAAGCATTTGCTGCTGCTATTATTTTTTAATGTTAGCCATTCTGATTAGGTGTGCAGTGATATCTCATTGTGGTTTTAATTATATTTCCCTAGTTGTTAATGATCTTGAACATGTTTTCGTGGGCTTATTACCCATCTGTATATCCTCTTCATGAAATCTCTCTTCATGTTTATAGTCAACTTTCTAATTGGATATTTTTTACTGTTTAGTTTTGAGAGTCTCTTATATATTCTAGGAAACAAGTCCTTTGTTGGACTAAATAATAGAGAGGGGGATTCTCTAAAAGAAAATGATGTTTATTCAGGGGAGAGAGACAAGATGGCTGACCAGAGACATCAGCTCCCATATTGTCTCAGAAAGAAGGAAAAGTTTTAGATGAAAAAGAAAAAAAAAAAACATAGATTGGGTGTAATTCTGGGGGAAAAGGGCCAGAACCTTCAAGTTGCAGAGCATAACAAGAAGGAGCAAGATATCAGCAGAGATCAACCCACGAGAGGCTTGGAGCCTGGTGAACAGGTTAGGTGGCGGTTTGCTTCTCCCTCACTCCCATCTCCAGCAGTCAGCAGGCTCCTGAGCTTCTGGAGAGCCTTTCTACCCTCACAAGCCCAAAAGTGTCTGCCGCCAGTGAACTGGGAGCTTCTTGAGGACAAAGCATCAGGCTGCCAGCCCCCTTGGGATTGCTTCCCATCACCACAGACCTGAGCTGAGACGGCATGTGCCATATTGTTTCTCCACCCACTGTGCGCCTTTGTCCTCCCCAGGCAGCTCCAATCCCTCAGTTTTCATCTCACTTGTTCCCACACAAACATTTTCCAACTCCAACCCAGACTGTGGGAGCCACAGGGGACAGTGGGTCCCAGGGCATCTATGTGACCCCAGAGCCTGGACATTCCTGGCAGGCGGCCTTCTGGAGAGAGGAACAGAGGTGACCAGAGAGCTAGCTTTCCTCCATTCAGACTCTTTTCGTTCCTGGCCCCTCCCCTGCCCATAGCTGCCAAGAGAGATGACTGAGCTGGGACTCTCAGAAGTGGCTGCTTCCCTCTGTTGGTGCGTAGGAACATATTTAACTAAGGAGGTGAGATACCTATATAGAGAGAACTATGAAACACCGAGAAAAGAAATTGCAGAGTATGTAAACAGATGGAAAACCCTACCATGCTCTTGGATCAGTAGAATCAACATTGTTAAAATGTCTATACTACCTAAAGTGATTTACAGCATCAATGCAGTCCCTATCAAAATACCAACATCATTTTTTGCAGATCTAGAAAAAATAATTCTATGTTTCGTGTGGAACCAGAGAAGACCCCGTCTAGCCAAAGCAATCTTAAGCAAAAAGAACAAATCGGGAGGCATCAATCTACCAGACTTCAAACTATACTACAAGGCTGTAGTAACCAAAACAGCATGCTACTGGCACAAGAATAGAGACATAGACCAATGGAACAGGACCAAGAACCCAAATATAAAACCATCCTCATACTGTCACATTGTACACTTTATATACAATTTATTTGTAAATTATACCACAATAATGCTGAGAAAAAATAAAAAATGGCTAAGTCTTTAATGTCTGCATTGTTATTGCTAACATAGTTGGGGTGGTAGCAAGCTCATTCCCTCAATCCTTCACATCACTCCACAGTATTCCAGAGTAGCATTTTCTTCCACTCTGTACCACAAATGAATATAGCTGTGAAGTGACCAATCCAAGGTGCTGCATTTACTGAGGTGCCAGGCACATAGACTCAGTTCACTAACACTCCAAGGTTCTAATTCCTTCTTCTTCTGAAAACTTTGTCTTGCTGGTGATCAAAGTACATATTTTTCTCCAAAATTTAACCTAAGAAATTAAAGTGAGGGGCATGGGTCAAGGAGGTACTGAAAAGGTGAAAGAGGGTTATGATGCTACCCAACCCATGCTCCACTTACATGGAAACAGTGCAAAGAACTTCTGTCTTTCCACCAGCTGAGCATATGACTCCTTCAAGCACACAGATAAAGCTCATATGCAATAGTGAGTTGTACATTTTCCTACTTATTGTGACATTTCCAATTATATTTATGCTATTTAGGGTATATCACTGGCATTTCTTTTATGGACAGAAATGTATTGAGTAAAAAGGAAACTAGCATATGCCGAGTGCTGACCTCACTGTGCCTGATGCTGTTTTGGCCACTTTATAGAGGATTTCTCCTTCACTCCTCACCACATTCTTCTGCTGTTTGTAGCACCCCTTTATTTATATGACTTCAATTAGACTCGGAGAGGTTTGGTACATTTTCTAAGGTCAACCTGTTCTGAAAAGGCAGCACAGAAATTCTATCTGGCCTCTTAAAACTATCTTTTCTGGTCTTAATTTATTTTTATTCTTGGGGAAAAATAAGAAAATAAATTGGGTGCCATAGGCTAATTAAAGTAATAAAACTTTAGGGCAAGCATGTCCCAAAACAGAAGGCAATAAACCAGGGTTTGTTGGCATTGTTAGTTTTATATAGAGTAATGGGATGTGATAAACATTTATCTTTGCTATCACTGCTTAATTTCCTAACATATTTTGGTGTTTTTATGGGAATAAATCTTTTATAATTTGATGTACATCTTGGCTAGTCATACTTGTTGTTTTTGAAGGTGTATTCGAGACTTAAATATCAGAAAAGGCAACCCAATGCCATAAAACATAAATATTAGAGGTCATTAAAATGACTAAAATTTCAGCCCATTCTAGTTTCATACCTGTTTCATGTTTTCTTATAAGAAAGAATTTCATGTTTTACAAACATTTCTTTCACTATGGGATTAATAATGTGGCATTTAAATGGAATTATATGTCAGTTAAAATTCAATAACATCTACAAACAACATTTTGGAATATGGTTAGACAGGTGGGCGAGCATGGTACCATTTAACCTCTATAGAGTGTCTATGGGTATGCAAATACATATATTTCTTTTGTTATCAGATCCAAGTTTCATCCGTATTTAAAATATTTAAGATTGTGGCTTGGAATGTCGTTCAGCTATTTACTCATTTATACTGGTATTCAGAAGTATAATATTAACAAAAATGTGAATGTGAATAGAAAAAACAATTGTCTTTTTCCCTGCCTCTCTATCACATCTTATTCTTACATGGTGTTCTTCCAAGTTTCAGGAATTGTTGGGTAAGTAGAGTCAGGGTATATATGTAATCACGTATGTGGGTATGTGTCATTATTATTTTGATCCATGTGGATATGTCCAGTTGGCAGATGGCTCTGAGGTTGAAAGTCAGAAGAGAGATCTTAGAAGTGGGTTTTGGTTGGCACTGCTGGGCACACAATACTCAACCAATAAATAATTGTTAAAATGGAGGACTAAAACAGAGAGGTAAAGGCAGGAAGAAGGAAGGAAAGCGTAAAGGGAAAAGTAAAGGAAGAAAATACGGATTTCAGAATCATCACCAAATGCAACTGAAAGCATTTTCAGACAGAATTGGGGTCACACTCTGCAGTTTGTTTCATGGCATGCTTTTTCAATAAGTGAAGTTCTCTGCTTTTTATTGTCTTTGAAAAAAATAATGCCTGCATGTTGAACTACATCTAGAGATTTTAAAACTGTAAAGAATGTATAAATGCCCTATAATTTTACCAACAGGAAATATTAACTTTTAATATTTTGGTATAATTGTGCAACTGTTTTTTCTACTCAAGATAAAATTGTGAATACATTTTTGCCCCCAACTTACTCAGGTATAGTTGACAGTTAAAAATTGTATATATTTAAGTTGTACAACTTGATGATTTGATACATTTATACATTTTGAAATATTCACCACAATCAAGCTAATTAACATATCCATTACCTCACATAGCTACCATTTTTGTGGTGAAAACACTTAAGATCGGCTTTCTTAACAAATTTCAAGCATACAACATTGCTAACTATAGTCACATTGCTATACATTAGATCTCCAGAAATTATTTATCATGCCTAACTGAAACTTTGTACCCCTTGACCAACATCTCCCCATATCATCCTCCCCCTAGCCCCTGATAACCACCATTCTACTCTTTCTATGAATTTGACATTTTAGATTCCACATATAAGTGAGATTATGCAGTATTTGTCTTTCTGTGTCTGGCTTATTTCACTTAGCATGATGTCCTCCAGATTCATCCATGTTGTCACAAATGGCAGGATTTTCCACTTTTTTAAGACTGGATTATATATGTGTGTGTGTGTGTGTGTATGTATGCACACACATACACACACATATAACAAACATATATAATTATATATATGCATATATACACACACACACATTTTCTTTATCCATTCATCTGTTGATGGACACTTAGGTTGATTCTATATCTTGGATATTGTGAATAATGTTGAAGTGAACATAGGAGTGCAGATATCTCTTTGAGATACTGATTTTATTTCCTTTGGAAGTAAACGCAGAAGTGGGATTGCTGGATCACAAAGTAGCTCTATTTTTAATTTTTTGAGGACCCTCTGTACTGTTTTCCATAATGGCTGCACCAATCTACATTTCCATCAAGTGTGCAAGGGTTTCCTTTTCTCCACATCCTCTGCAACCCTTGTTATCTTTTGACTTTATGATAATAGCCCTGCCAACAGGTGTGAGGTGATATCTCACTGTGCTTTTGATTTGCATTTCCCTAATGATTAGTGACATTGAGCATATTTTCATATACCTGCTGGCCATTTGTATGCCTTCTGTTTTGCAGCTTGATTTTTCACTTTACTAACCAATATTTTCAATATTGGTTAGTAAAGTGAATCCATTAAGTGAATATGAGGAAAAGGTGAACTTCCACATTTGTATTTATTTCCAGAAAATATGGGCTCATTTAGTACATATTTTTTCAAAATCTTCATTGCTTAAAATGGTATTTATTGCATTTTTTTTCTCTCCTTGCTAATATGTCTTTTCATTGAAGAAAATTTTTAAAAATAGAAGTAACCACCATCTGGTGGCCAGAAACAGAAATATATCTTGACCTTCCCAGATAAGAAAGCTAAATAAACGGGATGGGGGGGGTGGTCTCCTCCAAACCCTCATATAACTCTTTGTGAATATGAAACGTTGCACAGGACAATGCGACCACTGCCACCAGGACCTCTGAGCTTCATGGCAGGAAATACTGCCCCTGTTCTGGGTAGTAATATGGGAAGGAGAGATGTGTGTATGTTTGTATTTGTTGCATGTATATGTGTGTGTGTGAGAGAGAGAGAAAGAGAGGGGGGAAGAGGAGGAGAGAAGGAGAGAGAGCACATTTTAGGTTGTAGACATTGAGAATTTTAGATAGATAAAAATGGGCAAAATCTACTGTACAATAAGTGTATTTCTACAAAACGCTTATGAATAACTTTTTAAACAGTTTTATACATCCTGTATTTTAAGATGTGTTTCAGTCATTTTATTACATATAATTAGATATAATAAATTCAGGTTATAGAACAAATTTTTTAAAAGACGCATATAGAGATATTCATGTTAATAGTTTGGTATAAATTTTTCTATATGTATTTGTCTGTGTGTGTTTCTGTGTGTATGTGTGTATTATTTAAGGGCTTTATAACAACTTATTTCAAGGAGAAAACTTCTCCCAGTAAAACATATTTAAGAGAGTATTTGCTGATTGCCCTATTTCCTCCACTAACTTCTCCCTATCAGGATGTAAAAAATCTCAAATTTTCATCTTGATAATTTAATCTTTCCCCTTCTGACACACACAGAATTTTCCTCACCTCTTTATTCTTCTCCAGCTGATGCCCCCTCCCTTTCCCCCTCTTAGCAACCAAACTTCTCCAAAAAGTGGCCTACAGGCACTGTCTCTAACTTTTCACCCTCTACTCACTCCTCGAACCACTCTATCTGTCTTCTGTTCCTGTGGCTCCACCAAAACTACTTTCAACAAGATCACCAACAACATCATTAGCAAAGGGATATTTTTCAGCCTTATCTCCAGTCTCAGCCCATATTTATTATTTTCCTTTCTGATCATACTACATGCTTCTTTAAAAAATGAAATATTTGGAACAGAATGTGAATGCCTTTTTAAATCTTCACTTCTGGAAATCATGACTGTTAACAGTTTTGTGTATTTCATTTACATTTGTCTAGGTATATTTTAATATAATTTATGCAGTACTTATATTTTTTAAAACTTTATCATAATAGGTATACTATTCTTTTTGTTTATTTGTTTGGTTTGTTTGTTTGTTTGTTTTTGGAGATAGGGTCTCAGTCTGTTGCCCAGGCTAGAGTGCAGTGGCATCATCATAGCTCACTGCAACCTCAAACTTCTGGGCTCAAGAGATCCTCCTGCCCCAGCCTCCTGAGTAGCTGGGACGACAGGCGCACATCACCACACCCAGCTAATTTGTCTATTTTTTGTAGAGATGGGGTCTCGCTCTTGCTCAGGCTGGTCTCAAACTCCTGGCCTCAAACGATCCTCCTGCCTCAGCCTCCCAAAGTACTAGGATTACAGGTGTGAGCCACTATGCCAAACCTGGTATACTATTCTTAAGCCTGAATTTTTCAGTTAGCATTAATACTCACTGCTTTATTATCTGATTTTTTCTCCCTAAAACTCTCACAATAAAACAAACCAAAACAAAACCTTAAGCCAAAAGTCAAGGTATTAATGGAAAAAAAAAGTTAAGAAAAAATCTATTTATATTTATGTTGCTAATGAAGAATTTTCACAATTACTGAACATTTTTGAAAAATACAGCTAAACAGAATAACTGCAAAAATGGAACAAGACAATAATTACAATATTTATTGCTATCCTATGTCTGTATGACACCTTCTCATTAAATTGCTTTTCTTGATGAGACAAAAAATAAAAAATAAATTATCTATATTTTTCAACAGAAAAAAAAGAAAAAATCTATTAACATAACACAAAACATTCTGAGGAATGTAATATATTGTTTATTCCTCTTGGGAAGTCCATCTTTATCTTCCTAACAATATAATTATAAATATGGTCTAGCAAAACTTCTGTTTCTCAATCTTTCTCCCTACAATTTTTGCCTTAAATGTTTTCCAATCTGAAGATTGAGATACCAGCATAGCACATTTCTATCCTTTTTGGCATCCATTTTGATGAGAAACTTATGTTCCTCAGTGCCCTCAAATAGGAAGTGGTAAAAATTGTTAAATAATATTGCATACTTCCTCGAGGAGGAAGGGCCTTATGCACATATAAATACTTGAATACACAGCTTTAGGATTATTGTGCATTTTTCTGGGAGAGGTCACAGTCATGGTAAATGTATAGATGAACATTAAGAGTAAATGAGAAAAAGTTAATGTTCCCTTTCTTTTTCATTATTAAGAAAAAGTGTCTAGTTTACAATATCAATTGAAGATGCTATTTTAAAAATATGGATGTTTATTAAGAAAAGGATACTTATATTTTTGGACAATTTTCCATGTCAATAAAATGCAACTCATTGCTTTTAACTACTGTTGCATAGAACTTCACTGTAAGTCTGTACTGTAACTCACTGAGTAAATTCCGTAATGATGGACATGTTTGTTGCTTCCTGGTATTGGTTCTTACAAACAATGCTGCAATAAGCATCTTCACACATATATTTATGTGGGCAAAATTTTTGGAACAGGATATCCTAGATAAGGGCATCAACCTTATAAAGTTAGTGGATGTAAAACCTTTCAAATGATAATTATTATATGAATATATAATCATTTAAAAATTGTTGGATCAAGTTTGAAAATGATCATTATTTTCATCTGTATTTTACAAAATTTAGACGAGCATGATGTTAACCATTAGTACACATCCATAAAGGTAAAAATTTGTTTTCCCACTGATTTGAGATGACGTGTAATCTCAAATCTAGTGGAACCAAGCCTTGGGTAATCCAGAGTGATCTGACCCCAAAGATTATGTTCCTAACCATTAAGATAAAGGTTTATTCTATTTTAGATATTTAATATAACACCTGTAGAGGGGATCTGACTTACCTCAGGTCTTCTATTCAGCTAAACTGTGGGATCTCAAACTTTGGACATTTATTCCAGTGTTCTGTTCAGCAGAGCCAGTATTAAGTTGTTTTCGTTTTTTTGTTTCTCCTGTCATTAAAGAAAATGTGCTTCCGTGATATGAATCTGGAAGGTTAATTAAAGGGATAAAAGACCATAGTAAATGAAAATAATTAGGTGATAAATTTATTCTGCTGCCCCAAACTCCACTACATAGTACTTAAGTCACACAGAAATGAAGAGATCATACCCTTCCCTTTCCCCAGCCCCATATAATGGAAGTGGAGGTGACCGACTCCTGGACCAAGGGTTGCCTCGATCTTTCTCACTCGCTGCTTCTTTCCTGTCACCTTCTCTCCCAGCTTTGATGATTCTAAGTTAGTGTGTGTTGAGGCACATAGGGAAGGGTATAAGAAGATGTACGGTGGAGATTGTTTTAGATGAGCTTTCAGAAGGGAAAATGTGAGGGGGGACAAACCCATAGCTCTAAATTAGGAAGAATAAAAATTAGGACTACGTGTGTGAAAGTGCCTGTTCTTCTACAGCCTTGCCAAAATGATCATCATCAATTTTTTTTAATCTTTGTCAGTCTTAAAGGTCAAAAAAATCATTTCTTATTGCTCAACATAATTCATTTTAATGGTTGCTTATAATTCCATCATTCATTTAGATATTCCTTACTTAATTTAAGAAATCTCCTATTCTGGCTAATTTCTTTCAATAATTTCCCTGTTTTAATGATGCTATGTTAAACATTTTTATAGTCAGTTTTTATTGAAAAAGGAAATGGTTTTGTGTGTAGGCTAAATGAGCTGAACTAAACTCTATGTTTGGCCTTCCTTGTCCCCAAGAAAAGTCACAAAACAACAAGCCTAATATAAAAACCCATGAGCAACTTAATAGCAAATAACTGAGCAGTGGGCACATCAGCCTGGAGGTTCTCTATTGGTGCTACCATCAATATGTAGGTACCAGGGTGTGTGTGTGTGTGTGTGTGTGTAAGAGAGAGAGAGAGACCTTTGGGAACTCTTAATGAGAGTGTGGGTTCCTTGAACAAGGTTTCTCAACCTCAACCCTATTTCTATTTTAGGCCACATAATTCTTTATTGTGAGGACTGTCTCATGCATGTAGGAAGTTCATTAGCATCACTAGTTACCCAATAGATTTTCACAGCACAGCTTCCATCCCCATCTGGAACAACCAAAAATGTCTCCAGACATGGCCAATATCACCTATGGAGATGGAGATCAGCCCTTGTTTGCCACCATCAATAATGTAAACCTGGATGGTGGACTAGAAGCAGCCTGCCATCATGCTGCTCTCAAGGAAAGAACTGTAAATTGCAGGCAGATGCCTACCTACAGATAGTTCTTCTAGGAAGGAACATTGTGAAATCACAGAGAAGCAACGTGGGACACTCAGTGTGAAAAAGAAGATGATGGGGCAAAACATTCAACAAGATCAAAGTGTTCTGTCTACATGCGGGGAAGAATAGGAGGATAGAGTGCTGCGGTGCCATGCTCACCCCACAGGCACTGTGGCCGAGTTGTGAGAGGGCTCCCTCCACTGCCACAGGCCTCTGCCTGGATGGACCAGGGACCTGCCTGGGGTATGTGTGGTGTCACTGCACTGGACAACAGGTGTGGTGCAGATCAGGCAGCAGCTGATCCCAGTTTTCTGCAGCTGAACCCACCCTGTGCTCTCAGGTGCATGGCACCAGGTTGGCATGGGACTCAGCATTGTGGTGGTGGCCTTCACATCACCCCCACTGGGCTGGGAAAGAAGCAGACTATTTCTACGAGGAAGGCAACATCATTTCCATTTTACAGATGACCAAACTCAAGCTCTGAAAGGGTCATACTTTTCTAAGGTCAAACATCTGTGGGTAATAGCAATGGGTATCTATCTCTTGCCCACTCCACAAGATACTCAGGAGCCACAGTTTCAGACAATAAGCTTACTGGATTGAGGATTATTAATTTTAAACACTATTGTGATGAGGAGGGCAGTGGAGATGAAATCTTTCCCTTTGGGCCAAGAGGCCCAGATGTGGGGCTAAAGGATTAGCTGGTTCCTGAAGGGTTGTCTGGGGCTCAGACACAAGCAAATGTGCTATTCTGTCCTGAAAAAAAAAACAGGAGAGAAAAAAGTCACAGGACATTTTTAAGCAAGAGGTGCTTTACACTTTATTTGCTTTAATCTTAATAACTATCTCCTAAAATGCTACCTATGATAATCCTCATTATTCAGATCAGATTTTAGGAGTTAGGAGGTGGTTAAGTAAATCAGGGAAACAGTCTTGTAACCTCCTGTGCAATAGTTAAAGCTGGAATTACTCTAAAGCTTTTCCCATTGTATTCTGAATCCTCAGGGCTCTGAATGCTCTAATCTCCCTGGGCAATTGATGCTGGCCAGGGTAATGCTGAATTTCTACTATAATGACCTGTATTGTTATGAAATCAAAACATTGTCAAAAAATTTTAAGCACAGTTTGTTTGGCAAAATAAGTAAAAGTTGGCTGAAAAGTCAAGAGAAAATATCTACAAATAGCATAAGGCTAATAGCTGTAGTTCATGAAACATGCTTACTATTAAACAGGGAGATAAGGATAGATGATAACAACAGAGTATTCACATGATCAATATGTATGCCCAATAAATATCTAAAAGTATGCTAGAGCGTATTAGCTAATGAAATGCAATTAAAATCTCCAGAAGAATGATGATATTCCAATATTGAAAAAGAATATGTGAATATGAATACATATTTGTTTATAGTTTATATGTAAACATAAGTTAATATATTATTTACAGAGAAACACATCTGGTGAACATGTACCAATCTATGGATAATGGACAACTTTAGGTCAGGGGTGGGGATTAGGCAGGTGGTGGATACAGGATAATTTCATTTTATCAATATATACTTCTATATTTCTTGAAATATTGTAATTAGAAAAATTATTAAGATAAAAATTCAAAAAACATAAAATAAGAGAGATGTGCTCATGATGTTATTGCTTTAGAAGTACATTGAAAGTAAGTTTTATGGGGAAAAGAAGCAAATTTAACAAATTTATCTGAAAACAGATATTTATGTGTGATTATTTAGCTGTGTCTGTTTCTCTGGGATTTGACGTGTGTGTGTATTTGCATGTGTATATTTCTATGTCTCAAAGTCTTTTACCTCAAATATCAACATACTCACATATGTAGTTTTCTCTTCAGGGCTGTATTTCACATCTTGAGTTTAAACATCTCAGAAAGTCATGGATTCAGAAAGATTGCTGCCAGTGGGTGGAAAATTCCAGAAAGCTCTGCTGATGTTATGAAGCACAGACCCTTCCCTCACTTCCACCACTTGCTGGACTCCTGGTCTGAGACTTTCCAAGCTGCAATTGTGGCTTTGACTTCCAGGTGACATCAATCTCCATTTTCTTCCGTTTTCTACATGTTTTTTTCTCCCAGTGAAAAGGCATAATATTTAGAAAGAGAAACAAAGTGATATTTCTGAACCCAAATTTTCACACAGTACTTATAGAAGAGTTCACAATTCTTTTTGAACAAGTGCTAATATATAACCTTCTCTGATGGGATCTCACTCCATGTGGAGCTGGATACAGAGTAAAGGACAAGGCAATCCTTGGAGTGTTTTGATTTTTGCTGATCCTCAAGGGCTGGAAGGAGGAGTTTTAGATACCCTCTCATTTAGAACTTTGCTACGTCGCAGTGGTAGATTTCTGGACTGGCTTTGTGCCTGTCTTAACTCTAGAAGGGTGACTTCTTTCATTTGGTCTTCCAATTATACTTCAAGGGTGAAGTTTCTTCTTGATATACCATCTCTTCTTCTAGGCATGGGGTCTGGGCACAGATAGTCACACAGATGAGCCTAAGGGAGAGAGTAGGGCCTGAGTGCCTGGCTGGAAAAGACAGTAGGACAGTGACCACAGTCCAGCAGGGCCCATTTCCAGTGACACACAGTTACACTACATCATAGCATCCAACTTTCATCTCACAGCTGCAAAGAGCTTCCTTTGTAACCCATCATCTCCACAAATGAACAACAGGGAGGAATGTTCTGGAAATCATCCCACCACCCCAAGGTTTTAGTACCTCTGCTATTACCAATAAAGGCTGATTATGCTGTACATGTGAGTGTATGTTTATGATCAGGTCCTATTTCATCCAGCTGCAACCAGTGATTTTCAGCAAAAAGGGCTGAAAGATAGGCTTTCAAAGGCCCATTGTAAAATATCTCTCTGCTGATGAAATAAAATTCTCACCTGCTATGTCTCCCACCCTACAATGAGATATTAGTGAGATCTCTACTTTCTGGGTATTTGCATCAGATTCTTGAGAGCCATTTCCCAACAGTTGTCAACACAGAGACCTCAATTCAATGCCCAGAATGGAAGGCAGGGGTGTGTTTGGACTTCCTTATGGGGCCTGATTCTAGGTCTACAGGGGAAAGAAGGGTTGAGGACTCCTGAAGAATGCTGTCCTTTGACTCTGGAGCAGACAACATCCAACAACCAAAGGGCCAGAGGTGCTCAGACCCTGCTTCCTTGCAGACCCGTGCCCAAGAATGTGGGTGCTCACCCAGAGACTGAGTCCAGTAGTCACTTTCATTTATTCATAACTGCATATTGAGTGGCCTGGTTTGTACTAGGCAGGGTATTAGGCAGGGCAACAATGCCTCCTTAGGCCTGAGGCTCAGCCAGCCCCTACTGCTGTGTCTCTACATTTCAGGGGCCATTGAAGTCCCCACTCCACACCATATACTCTGGGCAGATTTTCTCAATTACCCCTAAGAACAGCTCTGTAGGGATGGTATGCTCAGTTCCATTTCACAGATGACCAAGCTCAGACTCACAGAGCGTAAGTCACCTCCCCAGGTAAGTGGCAGGACTGGAATGAGGTTCCACCCCTCGCCCTCCCTAGAGGACCCTGAGCAGCCCCCCTTTAGAAGATGGGCCTCCAGGGCTTGAGAAATGGTCAGATCACACTCCCCTGCTATCGTGGCCCCATGGGGCCTCCCT
The DNA here is from genome assembly GCA_023783475.1 of Daubentonia madagascariensis. Classification (NCBI taxonomy): domain Eukaryota; kingdom Metazoa; phylum Chordata; class Mammalia; order Primates; family Daubentoniidae; genus Daubentonia; species Daubentonia madagascariensis. The sequence goes on along the minus strand of JAKFHU010002205.1, from coordinate 1,984,153 downwards.
CAACTACCCCTCTGGGTGATGAAGATGACAGAGGAGATGAAATCCCACCCTTTGTGCCAGGAGACCTGGGAGTAGGGCCCCATGAGTTGCCTGATGCCTAAAGTGGTGAGTGGGCTCGGGCAGAAGCTCAGGTATTGCCCTTGGGACAGGTGAGCTGGAGGGAAGGAAAGTAATATGTACTGAACTACTATAGGCAAATGTACTTTATATTTCATCTCCCTTAATCCTAACAGCTATTCAAGTTACCCATCATTATGCCCATTATTCAGATGAGAGTACTATCTTTAGCAGAGCTTAAGCAAATTAAGGGAACAACTTTGTTATCTCCTGATCAACAGCTAACCCTGGAATTATTGTAAAGTTTTTCCAATTTTATCTTCACTCTTCCTGGTCTCTGAATGCTGTAATCTTCCTGCTGTTAAATTCTCCTGTGGTGTTATGCAACTTTTTAAACAAAAATTACAGCCTATACAGTTTTTAAGTCACAATATTATAGTAATTTAAAGATATGATCTAAAAGGAAAACAAACCACTAAGAATTGTGTGAAAACCGGGGAGAAAACATTTGAAAACTCATATAATAGGTTAGTATCCATGGTTTTTGAAGCACACTTACTAACAAACAAAGAGGTTAGGGAGTAATTTCAACATAAAATCCATATAAAATATACATGAACAATAAATATATTAAAATATACCAAAACACAAGAACTAATAAGATGGAAGGATAAATCCTGAGAATTAATATTAACTAGAAAAGAACAGTTGTAATAGAAGCTGGATACTGTGATCGTGCTTTTGTTAGAAGACTATGTGTGTGTAGGTGAACATATTGTTGTGCACCTCACCTACATGGACGCATCTGGTGAGTATTCACCATTCTATGGACAACAGATGCTTGGGGTTGGGGGTAGGAGTCAGGCCATTAAGAGATGCATGTTAATTTCAATTTACAAATATACTTTTGTATATTGTTTGAAATTTTGTAATCAAGAAAAAAATATTTTCATAGAAATTTGAACACAGAAAATAGTTGTGAACAGATTAATGAAAGTAATTTCTGTATACATATTACTTTGAAAAAGCATTCATTGTATTAGGTTTTATGGCTAAACAAACTAGATAAAAACAATTTTTTTGATAGTGTAGTTGTGTGTGTGTGTGTTTCTGTGTCTCCTCTAGCTCTATCACCCCACATACTCAACACGCTCACAGGTGCAGCTATACCTTCACTTCAGAAAGGGCCTGGACTTCCAGTCTCAGGTTAGATAGCCCAGAAAATGATGGATACAGAGTGATTACTGCCAGGTGATGAAAAATTCCAGAAAGCTCTGGCTGATCCCAAACTCCATTCTCGCCCTTCCCCCTGCGGAGCCTGAGGTCTGAGATTCTCGGAGCTGCAATCCTGGTTGTTGCCACCAGATGGCATCAGTCTCTATTTTTGCTTTTTCTTTTTAATGAAAAGGAGTATATTTTACAAAGAGTTAACAAATGCCTTGGAACGGCTTATTTACTACGACACCAATTCTGTTTAGGAAATGCATATGTATATTAAATCCGTTCCATTTGCTGTTGTCCCAATATCTGCATCGCGTTCACTGATTTATGTCTTCGTTCACCAGTGTGGGTTGAGTTGTCCACACTGTAGAAGGGCATTCACCCTCCATAACCCCTCCCCTGTCCAGGCTTCCCAGACCTTCTCCCACGCCCTCTCAGTCATCCCTCTCCAGGGCACTATGGACACAGTTGCCCAGACCCCTCTCCAGCTCCCCCATCCTCTCTAAGTTACCTCTTGCCTACCCTGTGCTGCCCTACGTCTGCCCTCAGGTGACTGCCAAGGTGTGCTAGAGCTACCTGGTGTTCCATCCTATGGGTTAGCCACGGTTTATAATTTTTAAGTCTTTCTTTAAGCATACTGGTTTTTCTGACAGAATTAATCATTCTGTTCATAGGTTCTTTTAAACTGGGTTTTAAGTGAGGTAGTGTGTATTTCTTTTTTTGCTCCTTGCCTGCACTTATTTGTAGAAAAGTTTCATAATAGTGGTACGTTGGTGCTCCCTGGTGACAGAAGCATGAACTGCAGTTTGAACATCACGGAGCAGGAAGGTAGGAAGGAGGGACTGTGGCTCAAACCCTCCAGACAGAGCTCTCTGGAAGTCTGAGTGGAAAAAGGGCCATTCTCAGGCTAAAGGGACGCTGATGGTCTCCAGACAGAAAGTGCAGTCACATTCTGTGCTGAAGAGAAAGCCCTATGTGAATGAAAATAAAAGATTATTTTTACTCTGAGACCTTTGAATAAATAGACTTTTGTAAACAAAAATAGATTTGTGTCATTTTCAACCTTGGTAAGCTCCCTTCGTCCTTATGATGATTATCTATGTAAATACATTTCTATGATAATATTTTAAATTACTTCACAAAAAAATTTCAGTTTTTTTTTTTTTACATCGACAGTGTTTTATGGTATGGAAGCCTCAAAATTTATTTCATAGTGATAAGAATTTGGTTCTGTTACCATATATTCTATTACTAACAATGGTACACTTTGTAAGCATACCTGTATAATAGATTCCTTAAAGTGTTCTTTCAAAACCATGAAATCTATATTTTATATTAATACTTTACATTCAGAATGCTATTAGTAATTTATATTCTCAACAGTATGAAAGTGGCTGGTTTTCCACACATTGGAAATAATGTGAATCATTGCTAATCTGACAGGCAACAAATCATTTCTCATCATTTTCTTATTGTAACTCACTTTTATTATTTTTTAATGCTTTAGTTTATTTTATTAGAAAAGGTAAAGTGTACATAGCAAAATGTGTGTAAGTTGTTAAATCTGAGTGTTTATGGTATCATTTTCATAATTTTTGTAATTACTAAAGAAAACCCCACACAGAATACACAAAATAATACATGTACATATATACACATATATATAGTATTTTGTACATGAGTTTACTCGTCTCCTTATACATATATATAAAAGTTTAAAAAGTGAATTGGTAGTAGGCCCACTAAATGCATCCTATAACTGCCTCTCTGAAGATGATTAGAATGAGTAAGTAGAGTACAGAAGAACTTTAGCCTTTTCTTTTTTTAAATTTCAGAATATTGTGGGAGTATGAACACTTCAGTTACATAAATTGCCTTTGCACTGCCCGAGTCAAAGCTACAAGCATGCCTATCCCCCAGGCAGCACACACCGCACCCATTAGGTGTCAATTTACCCATCCCCCCACCTGCCCAACACCTGATGAATGTTACTTCCATATGTGCACATAAGTGTTGATCAATTAGTACCAATTTAATGGTGAGTACATGTGTTGTTTGTTTTTCCATCCTTATGCTACTTCACTTAGAAGAATGGGCTCCAGCTCCACCCAGGATAATAGAAGAAGTTATAACTCATTTTTAATCCTTGCCTAGGATTCCATTCTATGGATGTGACAATCAGTTTTCACAACCCTATGTTATTTAGAGTGTTCTGATATTCCCTATTATCTACATGTGGATGACATCTTTTCAGAGTCTGTACAATGCTAATGGGCGCAGGTCAGGACATGATTCCAGTGGCTATAGGCACTGGTCAACTGAATGTGTCTTTTTTAAGCCCAGCATATTTTCTTGGGAGAATTCTAGTACTGTGATGACTGAACCAGGTAGGTGTATGAGTGTGTGAGTCTGTGTGAGTTTGTGTGTGTGCTGACAACCACATTTCCTTCTTCCTCCTTCTGCCCCTTCATGGACTTGCATCCCATTTGGTCTCCCTGCTTAAATTCAGACCCAGAAGTGAAGGAAGGGAAATATCAGGATGGTGGTCCTTATAGCCAGATCTTTATCCACATCCTTCACTATGTCCTGAAGGTAAATTTCTAAAAGGGAAATTGTTGGTGCAAAGGGCATGCACCTATGTAGCCCTTTCATGAGTATCACCATACTGATACCCAGAGAGGTAGTTCCAATTTAGTCTCCCCAAACCGGAGACATGTGAAGAAGTCTGGAGAGAAGTGAATAAAGTAATAGTGTTGACATCCTGTCACAGCGGGCATGCCCTGGACTCTGTCATGGACTCACTCTCAAGCCACTGTCATATTGGAAGACGTGAAAGAAATCAGAAGAAAATAGAATTGTGCACACAAGTGCAACATGAGGTAGCATTATGGGGGGAAGGTCATTACTTAGGAGAACACAGGACATACAGTCAGCAGGACTGGGATACAGTTTTATATAAATTCATATTTATTCATTTATGAAAATATGAATTTATGTAAAACATGTATATCCAGGACTTGGTATGAAAAAGACTGATCATTGTTGTGGTACAACAAAAGATCAGGCCAACATCATATTTTTAACAGTTTTATTGCAGTATAATTTACAAACAATGAAATTCACAGATTTTAAAAGTAAAAATTGATGATTTTTAGTAAACTTTTAGAGTTGTACAACTATCACCATAATCCAAGGAAAAGTTTTGAAAGGATACACAGAAAAATCTTAACAGTATTTAACCTTAGGTGGTGGAATTTGGGGTTTTATTTGTGCTTTTGGTAATTTTATGTAATTAACATTATTACTGTGCAATTAAAAATAATAGCTAACAATTATTAGATTATTGCCATGAGCCAACCACTTATTCTAAGTGCTTTCCAATGTATTCTCACAACAATCAGATGAGGTAGGTCTTTATCTACCCTCACAAGTCCAAGGGCTGCTACTGCCAGTGAACTGGGAGCTTCTTGAGGACAAAGCACCAGGCTGCCAGCCCCCTTGGGGTCACTTCCCATCACCACAGACCTGAACTAAGACAATAGGCACCATATTGCTTCTCCACCCACCGTGCATCTTTGTTCTTCCCAGGGAGCTTGAGCCCTTCAGTTTTTGTCTCAATTGTTCCCACAAAAATATTTCCCAACTCTAGCCCAGACTGTGGGAGCCACAGGGGCTGGTGAGTCCCAGGAGATCTGTTTGACTCCCAGAGCTTGGACATTCTGGGTGAGTTGCCTTCCGGAGAGAGGGACAGAGATGACCAGAGTGCTAGCTGTCCTCCATTCAGACTCTTTTCTTCCCCGGTCCCCTCTGCCCACTGCTGTCAAGAGAGACAATTGACTGGAGACTCTTAGAAGCAGCTGTATTCCCTCTGTTGATGTGTCCACCACACCAAGGCTTCCACAGAAAGTGGGGCTCATACCTTTCCTCTTAAAGACCTGCAGTGGACCAAGGGGTGCTCAGTCTGTGACTCCCTGCCCGCTGGCCCTCCAAAGTGTTGCTTGCTTGGCTGGCCATTAGAGCAGGGCATATCCCAAAGCAGAAAGACATCAAACCTGCTAGAGCACTCCATAGGCAACTCAGGACCAGCACGCTTCTCCCTGGAACAGTCAGGTATTGAACTTAGGGGACCTGGGAACAGGCCTGCAGTCCAGTTCATGGACAGGATCATGTTTCTCAGTGGCATGGAGGGGAGATCTGTGAACTAATCTTGGGAGGAAAGGGAGCCCAGGTGGGCAGAACTGAGAGGAGAGTGTGGTGTGGGTCCCAGCCACAGCACACTCATACAGCACCCTCTCCCCACAAGAAAGCCACACTCAACACCAGGTGGGATCCTGGACAAGGAAGCTCCCAGCCTGAAGCATCATTGATGGGGAGCTCAGCTAGATCAAGATCCTGCCTGTGGCCAGATGCCAGAAGGGGACCAAAGGGCAGAGGAGGGGAGAGAAAAGCAAAACCCACTCCTGACAGCCAGATTATGAATCTCAGATGGCCCTGCCCCACAAGCAAACTTTCTGGCTTGTTGGGGCAGCATCAGCCCCTCCCTGGTGGCTTTCCCCAGTAGCCTGGGAGTGGATCCTCGACCCACGTGGAGACATCTCTCTTACTGGCCCTTGTGGAGCCTGAAGGCAGGTTCACCTGACCCAGCCCCACCCAGCCTCACTCCTCCACATACCTCTGCTCTGTTGGAGAATAAAGACTCACCTGGAAACTCCAGGGCCCCACCCACCACCTGCGGCATTCAAGTACTTCTCCTGAGGGGCTAGAGCTGGTCATAAGTTCCAAAAAAAAAAAAAAAAAAAAAAAAACAACACTGCAATAAGTTATTTCTGTCAAGTGCAACCTACTGGCAGGGAGGACAATTTATACAGCCCTTTACAGCATTTACTGACTTGATCATATAGGGTGTGTCTCATTCTTACTCTCAAGCACCACCTACTGTCTCAGAGATTAAACTGGGTGTCCCAATATAATTCACGTTGTTAAGAAGACCACAGGGCTGGAAAAGGAGACAGGATTTCAAAAACCTCCATCCTCCCTCATCAACAAGAGACAGGGAATCTGCCCACACACATAGCTCACTACTGCTACACCCTACAAACAATGAGCAACTGAGAAAACCACCACACTAAGGATGTCTATAACCAAGATATCCCTTCAGAACCTAGACCCCCATCAAAGCACCCACAAGCAAAGCCAAAGGTTCTTACCCAACATATGCTACAGCCACATCACTAAGAGTGAGGGGGGGAAAAGCCACATCTAAACAAAAGAAAATCCAAAAACAAGAAGTGACAACTGCTCCAGATGAGAAGGAATCAGTGCAAGAACACTGGAAGCATGAAAAATCAGAGCAAAAGGACACCCCCAAAGGGGCATACCAGCTCTCTAACAATGAATCCCAACCAAAATGAAAATATTGAAATGACAGATAAAGAATTCCAAATATGGATTGTAAAGAAACTCAATGAAATCCAAGAGAAAATGGAAAACCAACACAATGAAACCAGAAATGCAACTCAGGAAATGAATTAAAACTTTACTAAAGAGATAGGTATATTAAAAAAATACAACTTCTGGAAATGAAAAATTCATTTAAGAAAATGCAAAACACAGTGGAAAGCATTAAAAATAGACTAGACCAGGCAGAAGAAAGAATCTCAGAGCTTGAAGACAACTCTTTAGAATTAACTCAGTCAAAAATAAAAAATAAAGAACCAAGAGGAACAAATAAAGCCTATGAGAAATATGAGATAATGTAAAATGGCCAAGTATAAGAACCATAGACATCCCTGAGGGTGAAGAAGAAAAACCAAAAGACTAGAAATCATAATTGAGGGAATGATTGAGAAACACTTCCCTAGTCTTACCAGGGATTTAGAAATCCAGATTCAAGAAGCTCAATGAACACCTGGAGATTCATTGCAAAGAGGCAATCACCAAGATGTATAGTCATCAGACTGGTCAAAGCCAACAAGAAGGAGGAACGCCAGTGAGCCATAAGGCAAAAACATCAAGTAACTTACAAAGGAAAACCCATCAGGCTAACTGTAGACTTCTTAGAGGAGACCTTAAAAGCCAGAACAGATTGGAGCCCCATCTTCACTGCTCTTAACCAGAATAACTGCCAGCCTAGAATTTTGTATGATGCAAAACTAAGTTTTATATATGAATGAGAAATAAAGACTTTTCCAAATAACAAACACTGGGGGAATTTGTCACAACCAGACCTGCCCCGGAGGAAATACTCCGAACTGCATTATACATGGATCAGCAAAATAGACAGCTACCAGTATAAAATCAGCCAGAATCCAAAGCACTCAGCTAATATAAAACAATAGCATAAGAAGGAAAACAAAGCAACAAAGTACTACCCAACATGATGAACAGAACAGCATCCTACATATCAATTCTATCACTTAACATAAACAGTCTTAATGCACCAATCAAGAGACATCAGTTAGCTAAATGGATGAAAAAATACAACCAAAAATCTGGGGAAAATGGCAGTCTGGTAGAGGCCTCCTACCTCACCACTTGCAGGGAAGGAGGTGAAGAGCACCAGCTCTGCCTGTGCATGATCACTCACTCTGAAAACAGCATTGTGAAATTTCAGAGAAACATCATGGGACACTCAGTGCAAGAAAAAAGGTAACAGGGAAATATATTCACAAAGATCAGAGAGCAAAGGGAATACAATAGAGATCAGAGCATGGGAAGGACATGCTCGCCAGGGCAGCACAGTGCGACCTGATCTACAGGTTGTCACACACCATCCCCATAGACTTCCCATCCACTCAGTCAGGGACAAGCCCAGAGTTGGTGCAAAGATGTTGCACGAGACAGCAGGATCTGTCAAGAGAAAGAAATTGTGGGAACCATATGGAACTCTTGGGTGCACTTTACAGGGACTGCACAGGGCCAGGTAGGAACTGGGCTGACATACAGCTTCCCAGGACAGTACACTGGAATCTGGAGACAGGCACCTTGCCCCTGGAAGTCAGCGGGACCAGGGCACAGGAGTTGAATGGAGAGCAACAGGATACACCCTTGGTGGCTGCCGGCAATTGCCTCTGTGGGACCCAGGTGGGTTGAGGAGAGCTGCATTCATGGTGTGAGCTGAACCCTATGTATGCCAGACTGGCAGTCGGCAGCCATATTTAAGGTCTTCCGCCTGGAGCTGACTGTTAAATAGGTGTCTAGCTTCACCCCACCTGGCTCAGGGGCTCTCCCACCTGGGCACAACAGGCTGACAGCTGCCTCCATGGGTTCCAGGTGGGATGAAGTCCCTGACATGTATCGGTGGGACCTTTGTGTATTGGAAACAGTTTGCAGCCCATCCATCCGGTCCCGTCTCCCCAGTTCTGGCCTTCTCCTACATGATTGGCCCTAGTGCCTGTTCTCCAGGTCCCCGTCCATCCCTACCCCACAGAACGGTCATATTAAAGGTTGCTGTGCCATAGTGATGCAATTTGTATAAGTACTGGTTCCCATGGTAACCAAATGCCTCAGGTGCCACAGGCTGAACCAGAACAGCTGCCCCAACCCTACTCAATTTATTAGGGAGTGTTGCTTGATCCAAGATTGCCTTCACCTTCCACTATTTCCCCCAGTGGGAACATCCCCCTGGCAGAGACTTCTGGGGATAGAGAGGCCCACCTGCCTCACCTTGGAGTCTAGTGGTGGAAAAGGGGTGCACAATTGGAGATCACCCTATCAGCCAGTGACATGGGGAGACATGCATCAGAGGGCCAGACACATGAACTGTGGGGAAGCTCGAGAGCCCACAAGAGGTCCAATTGGAGGGGAAAGGGCCCAAGCTTGTGGACAGGGAAGAAAAAACCTGGCTAGAGACCTCAGCAATCGTACCAGTTGGTGATCAGAAGAAGCCTTTGAAGCCCAGAGAAAGAGAGCTCTGCACGCCATAACAGTGGCCTTCCCTGGCGGCCAGATAAGCAACCTCTGACCTTTGTAGAAGTTTACTCACCCTAGCCCTCACACTGCAGCTGCAAGCTATCTTGATCCTTTTCCCCACCTCAGGGGGAGCAGGATCAAAGTAACCCCTGAGAGCTACAAGGCCCCTCCCAAAGCTTGGTGCTTTTTTATACCCCACCTGGGGGACAACAGCCAGCCACAGGCACAACAGATTACCTAGGGAACTGGCTCCTCCATACAAACTACAATCAATGACAGTGGGAACAACCCCATAGCTAAAAATATTGCCTTCCATCTCAAGCTATTAGGGAGGAGTGGATTCATACCCTCAAGTACAATCCACCAGCTTGGAGCTCAAGCTGGGAGAAAAAACTCACTACACTCCACTAGGAAGAGATGAAAACCACAGGCCAGAGATAACCCAAGAGGTCCACCAAACTTGCTAAAATACACCTAAGGCAATACATACCAGTACTCCTCTCCCTGGCTGTGCCAGGGAACGATTCTCAGGGTCCTGGAGACAGGGTGATAAACTAGCCCTAGCACCCCCAGCTCTTGACTGAGAGGCCAGATGAGAAAGAATCAGCTAAAGAACACAGGAACCATGAAAAATCAGAGCAAAAAGTCACCCCCAAAAGAAACCATAAGCTTCTCAGGAACAGATATCAACTTAAATGAAATGGGTAAGATGACAGAGGAAGAATTTTGTTTATGGATTATAAGAAAGCTCAATGAAATTCAAGAGAAAATTGAATATCAGCACAAAGAAACCACAAGAACAATGCAAGAAATGAATGAAAAATTCTCTAAAGACATTGAAGTATTATGGAAAAACCAAACAGAAATATGGGAAATGAAAGGCATTCAAGGATCTACAAGACATAGTGAAAAGCCTTAAGAATAGGCTGGATCACACAGAGGAAAGAACCTCAGAGCTGGAAGATAACTCCTATATGCTAAATAAATTAATCAAAGAGAAAGAACACAAAAGCAAGAGACATGAACAAAGCATACAAGAAACGTGGGATGATGTAAAGAGGCCAAACATAAGAATCATAGGCATCCCTGAGGGTGAGGAAGAAAATTCACAGGGGCTGGAAAATCTATTTGAAGGAATAACAGAGGAAAATTTCCATGACCTAGCCAGAAATCTTGATATCCAGGTACAAGAAGCACAAGGACTCCTGGGAGACTCAATGTGAAAAGGCAATCACCAAACCACATAGTTATCAGCCTGGACAAAGTAAACATGAAAGAGGCACTCCTTCGAGCAGTAAGGCAAAAACGGTAGGTAACTTACAAAGGAAAACCTATCAAATTAACTGCAGATTTTTCAACTGAAATCTTACAAGCCAGAAGAGACTGCAGACCGATCTTCCGTCTTCTAAAAAAAATAATGGCCAACCCAGAATTCTTCATCCTGCAAAACTAAGCTTCTTATATGAGGGAGAAATAAAGACTTTTCCAGACAAGCAATCACTGATAGAATTTGCACAGAGCAGACCTGCCCTGTAGGAAGTGCTCAGACCTGCATTGTACACTAACCAGCACAACAGATACCCACAAGTGTAAAATTACCAAAAACCTAAAAGTCCAGAACCCAGATTCCATAATGGCTTGAGAGGTAAAACAAAACAAGAGTCTACCAAACAGGGTAAACAGAAGTCAACCCCAAATATCAATTCTCTCATTAATGTGAATGGCTTGAATTGCCCATTGAAGAGACATAGGCCGGCTGAATGGATAAAAAAAATATAAGCCAAGTATCTGCTGTCTCCAGAAAACGCATCTTACACATAAGGACTCCTGTAGACTCAAGATGAAGGGATGGCGTACAATTTTCCAGGCAAGTGGAAACCAAAAGAAAGCTGGGGCAGCCATTACTATATCAGATATCATAAACTTCAAAGCAACAAAAGTAAAGAAAGACAAAGATGGTCACTATATAGTGGTGAAGGGAAAAATCCTACAAGAAGACTTAACAATCCTAAATATTTATCCACCCAACAAAGGAGCACCCAGATACATAAAGCAAATTCTGCTAGATCTATACAACATACCAAACAGCAAAGCCACAGTATCTGGGGACTTCAACACCCCACTGACAGAACTGGACAGATCCTCCAAGCAGAATATAAGCAAACAAACAATGGACCTAAACAAGACTCTAGAACATTTGGGCCTAACAGGCATCTACAGAACATTCCACCCAAATAAAATTGAATATACATTCTTCTCATCGGCTCATGGAACTTTCTCTAAAATTGATGACATCCCAGGCCACAAAACAGATCTCAACAAATTTAAAAAAATATAAATCATACCACATACCTTTTCAGACCACAGTGGAATTAGAAATCAATTCTAACAGAAACACGCACCTCTATAAAAACATGGAAATTAAACAATTGATTGCTAAATGACTATTGGGTCAAGGAGGAGATTCAGATGTAAATCAAAAGATTCTTTGAAATAAATGATAGAGGGGACACAAGTTATCACAATCTGTGGGATACAGTAAAAGCAGTCCTGAGAGGAAAACTCATTGCTTTAAATGCCCACATCCAAAAGACAGAAAGTTCACAAATCAGTAAATTAATGAATCATCTCAAGAAAATGGAAAAGGAAGAGAAAACCAACCCTAAACCCAGCAGAATAAAAGAAATAACCAAGATCAGAGCACAGCTAAATGAATTCAAGAACAAAAGAACTATCAGAAGATTAATAAAACAAAAAGTTGGTTCTTTGAAAAGATGAACAAAATAGACAGGCCACTTGATAGATTGACCAGTAGCAGGAAGGAAAGGATTCAAATAAGCTCAATTAGAAATTAAAAAGGAGAGGTCACAACCGACATCACGGAAATACAAAACATCATTTTTGAATGCTATAAAAATCTCTATGCCCAAAAACATGAAAACGTGGAGGAAATGGAAAAATTCTTAGAAACACACAACCTCCCTAGGCTCAATCAGGAAGAAATAGAATTGTTAAACAGACCAATATCAAACACCGATATTAAAGCAGTAATAAAAGATCTTCCAACAAAAAAAATCCTGGACCAGGTGGGTTCATTCCTGAATTCTACCAAACCTACAAAGAACTGGTGCCTATACTGCAGAAATTATTCCGTAACATCAAGAAGTATGGAATCCTCCCAAACTCAATCTACAAAGCCAATATCACCTTGATACCAAAGCCAGGATAGGATACAACAAAAAAAGAAAACTACAGAGCAATATCCCTTATGAATATACATGTAAAAATTCTCAATAAAATCCTAGCAAACTGAATTCAAATGTACATCAAAAAAATAATTCATCACGATCAGGTGGGCTTCATCCCCGAGATGCAGGGATGGTTCAACATACACAAATCTATAAATGTAGTTCACCACATAAATAAAAGCAAGAACAAAGACTATATAATCCTCTCAATAGATGCAGAAAAGGCTTTTGACAAAATTCAGCACCCTGTTATGATAAGAACTCTTACCAATATAGGCATAGATGGCTCATTCCTCAAAATTATTAAAGCCGTATATGATAGAACCACAGTCAATATCATACTGAACGGGGAAAAATTGAAAGCATTCCCGCTTAAAACTGGAACCAGACAAGGTTGCCCACTATCTCCACTTCTATTCAACATCGTGCTGGAAGTCCCGGTCAGAGCAATCAGAAAAGAGAGAGGAATCAGGGGTGTCCAAATGGGGGCAGAAGAGGTCAAACTTTCACTCTTCATGGATGATATGATAGCGTATCTAGAAAACCCCAAAGATTCAACCAAGAGACTACAGGAACTGATAAATGAATTCAGCAAAGTCTCAGGGTACCAAATCAATGCACACGAATCAGTAGCCTTCACATACACCAATAACAGTCAAGCCGAGAAACAAATAAAAGGTGTAATACCTTTCACAATAGCACCAAAGGAAATTAAATATATAGGAACATATCTAACTAAGGAGGTGAGAGACCTATATATAGAGAACTAGGAAACACTGAGAAAAGAAATTGCAGACGATGTAAACAGATGGAAAACCCTACCATGCTCTTGATATTGTAGAATCAACATTGTTAAAATGTCTTTACTACCTAAAGTGATTTACAGAATCAATTCAGTTCCTATGAAAATACCAATATCATTTTTTGCAGATATAGAAAAAATAATTCTACACTTTGTGTGGAACCAGAGAAGACCCCGTCTAGCAAAAGTAATCTTAAGCAAAAAGAACAAATTGGGAGGGATCATTCTACCAGACTTCAGACTATATTACAAGGCTATAGTAACCAAAACAGCATGGTACTGGCACAAGAACAGAGACATAGACCAATGGAACAGGACTGAGAATGCAGATATAAAACCATCCTCATACTGTAATCTGATCTTAGACAAAGTAGACAAAAACATACACTGGAGAAAAGAATCCCTATTCAATAGATGGTGCTGGTAAAATTGGATAGCCACATATAGAAGACTGATACAGATCCACACCTCTCACCTCTCACAAAAATCAACTCACAATGGATAACAGACTTAAACCTAAGTTGTGAAACCATAAGAATTCTAGAAGAAAACGTTGGAGAAACTCTTATACATGTTGGCCTAGTCAAAGAATTTATGAAGAAGACCCCCAAAGCAATCACAGCAGCAACAAAAATAAATACATGGGACCTGATCAAATTAAAAAGCTTCTGCACAGCCAAGGAAACTACCACTAGAGTGAACAGACAACCTGCAGAATGGGAGAAAATATTTGCATGCTACTCATCTGATAAAGGGCTGATAACCAGAATCTATAAAGAACTTAGGAAAATATATAAGAAAAAATCAAACAACCCCATTAAAAATTGGGGAAAGTACAGGAACAGAAACTGTTCAGAACAAGACAAAATAATGGCCACCAAACATATAAAAAATTGCTCAACCTCTCTAATCATCAGGGAAATGTAAATCAAAACCCCAATGAGATATCACTTAACTCCATTTTATCCAGCAATCCCACTACTGGGTATTTACCCAAAGGAAAAGAAGACATTCTATAATAAAGACATCTGCACTAGAATGTTTATAACAGCACAGTTCACAATTGCAAAGATGTGGAAACAACCCAAGTGCCCATCAATACATGAGTGGATTAATAAAATGTGGTATATGTGTATGATGCATTACTATTCATACAGAAAAATCAATGGTGAATTAACACATCTGGTATTATCCTGGATGGAGCTAGAGCCCATTCTTTGAAGCAAATTATCACAAAAATGGAAAAACAAGCACCGCTGCTACTCACCATCAAATTGGTACTAACTGATCAGTACTTATGTGCACACATGGAAATAATATTCATCAGGGGTCAGGCAGGTGGGAGGGGCCTGGAGGGGATGGAAAAACTCACACCTAATGGGTGTAGGGCTCACTGTCTGGGGGATATTCACAGTTGTAGCTCTGACTTCGGCAGTGCATAGGCAATATATGTAACCAAAGTGTTTGTACTCCCATAATATTCTGAATTTAAAAAAAAAAGAAAAAAGTAAATAAAATAAAAAATACAACCAAAGTATCTGCTGTCACCAGGAAACACATCTAACCCACAAGGTCTCATGGAGACTCAAGTTGAAGGGATAGAAAAAATATTCCACACAAATGGAAGCCAAAAGAGAGCAGGTGTAGCCATTCTCATACCAGATAAAATTAACTTTAAATCTACAATAATAAAGAAAGACAAAGTTGTCCATTATATACTGCTAAAGGGAGCAATTCAACAAGAAGACATAACAATCCTAAATATATGTGCACCTAACACAGGAGCTCCCAGATTCATAAAGCAAATTTTACTAGATTTTAGCAAAGAAATAAATAGCAACACCTTAATTGCAGAGACTTCCACACCCCACTGACAGAGCTGGACAGATCATTGAAGCAGAAAATAAAGAATCACTGGATTTAAATGGGACTGTAGATCAAATGGGCATAACAGATAGTTACGGAACATTTTACCCAAAAACTACTGAATATACATTCTTCTTATCATCACAGGGAACATTCTCCAAGACTGATCATATCTTAGGCCACAAAATATGTCTCAAAAAATACAAAAAATAGAAATCATACCATGTATCTTCTCAGACCACAGTAGAGTAAAATGAGACATCAACTCCAAGAGAAACACTCAATTCTACACAATGTTATGGAAATTGAACAAGTTGCTGCTGAACAATTATTGGGTCAATATTGAAATTAAGATGGAAATCAAAAGATTCCTCCAACTGAACAACAAAGAAGAATCAAGCTATCAAAATATATGGGATTCAGCAATAGGAGTCCTAAGGGGAAAATTCATAGCCTTAAATGCCAACATCAAAAAACACAGAAAGTTCACAAATTAACAACCTAATGACACATCTCAAGGAACTAGACAAGGAAGAGCAAACCAAACCCAAAGCCAGCAGAAGAGAAAAAATAACTAAAGTCAGAGCAGAACTAAACAAAATTGAAAACAAACAAACAAAAAAAACAATACAAAGGATTTACAAACCAAAATGTTGGTTCTTTGAAAAGGTAAATAAAATTGATAGACCTCTTGCTAGATTAACCAGGAATAGAAGAGAAAGGACACAAATAAGCTCAATCAGAAATAAAAAAGGGATATTACAACTGATATCACAGAAATACACAATATTATCTGTGAATACTATGAATATATGTATGCACATAAACTAGAAAACATAGATGAAATGGAAAATTTTCTGGAAACACACAACCATCCAAGACTCAACCTGGAAAAAATAAAACTCCTGAGTAGACCAATAACGAGCAGTGTGTTTGAAGTAATAATTAAAAAATCCTCAAAAAAAATAAAAATAAAAACCCCAGACCAGATGGATTCACAGCCAAATTCTACCAGACCTAAAAATAGCTGGTACTCATACTGCAGATATTATTCCATAACATCAAGAAGGAGGGAATCCTCCCCAACTCAGTCTGCAATGCGAGTATCACCTTGATACAAAAGCCAAGAAAGGGCACAATAAAAAAAGAAAACTACAGACCAATATCTCTTATGAATATAGATGTAAAAATCCTCAGTAAAATACTGGCAAACTGAATTCGACAGCCCATCAGAAAAGTAGTCCACCATGACCAAGTGTGCATCATCTAAGTGATGCAAGGATGGTGCACCATATGTAAATCCAAAAATGTGATTCACCACATAAACACAAGCAAAAACAAAGACCACAAGACCATCTCAATAGATGCAGAAAAAGCATTCGAAAAAATCCAGCACACTTTCATTAAAAAATCCTCAACAAACTAGGCATAGAAGGAACATATGTCACAATTATAAAAGCCACGTATGACAAATCTACTGCCAACATCATACTGAATGGGGAAAAGTTGAAAGCATTCCCACTAAGAACTGGAACATGACAAGTGTGCCCACTGTCACCACTTCTGTTCAACATAGTGCTATAAGTCCTAGCCAGAGCAATCAGGCAAGACAGAAAACTAAAGGGTATTCAAAGCAGGAAAGAGGAGGTCAAACTATTACTTTTTTCTCATGATATGGTCTTGTATCTAGAAAACTCCAGAGACTCCTGGATTTGATAAATAGATTCATCAAAGTCCCAGGTTACAAAAGCAATGTACACAAATCAGTAGCATTTCTATAAATCAATAATTGTCACACTGAGAATCAAATCAAAGGCTCAATACCATTCACAACAGCTACAAAGAGAATAAAATACCTAGGAATATTCTTGACCAAGGAGGTAAAAGATCTCTACAAGGAGAAGTACAAAACTTTGAGGAAAGAAATTGCAGATGTCACAAACAAATGGAAAAAACATATCATGCTCATGGATCGGTAGAATCAACATTGTTAAAATGTCCATACTGCCCAAAGTGATTTACAGATTCAGTGCAATCCCCATGAAAATACAAAAGTCATATTTCACATATCTAGTAAAAATAAATCTACACTCCGTTTGGAACAAGAAAAGAACCCTAATAACCAAAGCAATTTTAAGCAAAAAGAAGAAAGCTGGAGGCATCACATTACCAGATTTCAAACTATACTACAAGGGTACAGTAACCAAAACCGCATAGTATTGGCACAAAAATAGAGACATAGATCAATGGAACAGAACAGAGAACCCAGATATAAAACCATCTACAAACAGCTAACTGATCTTCAACAAAGTAGGAAATGGCATACATTGGGGAACAGAAGCCCTATTCAATAAAAGTTTCCTATATAGAAGAATGAAACAGGACCCCTGTCTCTCACCACTCACAAAAATTAATTCAAGATGGATAAAATACTTAAATGTAAGGCATGAAACCATAAGAATTCTAGAAGTAAATGTAGGAAAAATTCTTCTAGATATCAGCCTAGGCAAAGAATTTATCACTAATACCCCAAAGGAAATTACAGTAAAACAAAAATAAATAGAGACTTGATTAAATTAAAAAGCTTCTGCGCAGGTAAGGAAATTATCAACAGAGCAAATAGACAACCTACAGAAGGGGAGAAAACATTTGCAAACTATACATCTGATAAAGGACTAATATCCAGAATCTACAAAGAACTCAAACAAATCATCAGGAAAAAGACCAAACAACCCTCTTAAAATGTAGGCAACAGACATGAAAAGAAGCTTTCCAAAGAAGATACACAAATGGTCAACAAATACATGAAAAAAAGCTCAGTATCACTAATCATCAGATATGCAAATTAAAACCACAATGAGATATCACCTTACTCCTGTTACAATGAGCTTTATTTAAAAGTCCAAAAATAATAGATGCTGGCATGGGTGCACAGAGAAAGGAATGCATATACACTGTTGGTGGGACTGAAAATTAGTACACCCCCTATGGAAAACAGTATGGAGATTTCTCAAATAACTGAATGTAGATGTACCATTTGATCCAGCAATCCCACTACTGGGTATCTACCAAAAGGAAAAGAAGCCATTTTATCAAAATGCACCTGCACTTGAATGTTTATTGCAATACCATTTACAATTGCAAAGATGTGGAATCAACCCAAGTGCCCACCAATTCATGAGTTGATTAACAAAAAGTGGTTTATGTTTACCATGGAATATGACTCAGCCATAATAAAGGATGAATTAATGCCTTTTGCAACAATTTGGATGGAACTAGAGACCATTATCCTACATGAAGTATCTCCAGAGTGAAAAAGAAACACCACATGTACTCTCTAATAAATTGGAACCAACCTAGGGGCACACATGTGCACAGAAGGAAGTAAAAATCACTGGCAATCAAGCAGGGGGGAGGGAGGAGGAGGGATGGGCAAAAACCAACCTAATGGGTACAATGAACACCATTCGGGTGATGGGCACACTTACAGCCCTGACTCAAGCATTACCAAGCTATACATGTAACAAAAAAATTTGTACCCCCTTAATATTTTGAAATAAAAAATAAAAAAATTAAGTATAGAAGTCCAAAATTTTACTCATGGAAGAGAAAGTAAAAGGAATAACAAACTTATATAACTATTTTAAGTGGTTACTTAACAAAATTTACAGTTTAAAAATTGGATATTGAAAGGGGAAAATCAAGTATTTGTCTTGCATTTGCAAGGAGAAGCTAAACACAGTGTAGCCAAATAAAACTTTGATGAAAGTTACACTTTACAGAAGAAAAACAGCTAAAAAATGTAGATGAACTGATTGAACAAAATTATTGTTTTACAATGCTTAATTTGGCAAGGATTAATGATTGCTGTTAAAGACGTTAGGTGAATGGTTGATGGGGATCTGTACACTCATTTGGTAGCAAAGTAGCAGCAAATCTATGTTTCTTGTCTCAAAAGGGAAAACACAACTGCACAATGGCAGGATCAAGCTATTGTCACCCTAATTCAGTGATCAATCCTGGTGTCACTAGTGATGAGAGTCAGAAGTCATGCTTTTCCTGGCATGATGCAATGTTTCTCCACCATCACCTCTGAAATGTTGCTGCCAAAAACATGTTACCTCACTCTCATCAAGCCATTGGAAGTAACCTGCAGTTTTCAAGAAATGCAGGAGACTAAGGATCAAGCTAAAGATCAGCCAGAAGAAGCAATCATCCAAACCCAGAAAGTGGCAACACTCTATAGGACAATACCTTGTTTGCTTAAAAAGTCATGGTCATGGAAAAAGAAACTGGTCCATATTAAAATTGACACAAGGCTTATAGTAACCCAATGAATTGTGTTATCCCTGATTGGATTCTAGTTTAAATTGAGGCCAGCTGGGGCAATTTAACACATTAACTGCCATGTGAGTTGTATTTAACACACACTAGTTTTGAGCCCAGGGCCTCATGAAGCATATGTAACTCACACGTCTCTTTACCTTGGAACCTGTGTGAACTACTTTTCAAGTTGCATATAACTCACACAAAAAAATAATAAAAAATAACAAATTTTTCATTAAATTAGAAAGGATCGTTTTGTTTTCAAACTTTTAATTCTATTTTCATAATAAAACACCATGGCCCCAAGGAAAAAAAAAATTTTCTAGTGTGGCATTCAATGTGTTAAATATTGACTGATTTGTTAAAGAATTATTATTCATTTTGCTAAGTGTAACAATGTTATTTTGGCTGTGTAGGAACAATGTCCTTATTTTTTTCTTGAGATGAATGCATAATGCCATGATGTCTATAATTTACTTTAAAATAACCCAGTCAAAGGGGGTTAGGGAGGAACACGTGAATGCACAAGAAACACAAAGATGTTCATCAAGTAAACTCAATATATGTTTGATAAGTGACATTAGAGATATTTCACAATATGTATCTCTGTCTATACAGATCCAAACAAAGCCTCCTGAATAGAAACAAGCTCATCTGCCTAAAGTTGTCCATCTGTCAATAGTGCAGCTACAAACTGACACCAGCACTGAACAATGAGTGTCAGATTGGAGTTTGGTGACAGTGGAACTAACTTCTTACTGACTTCACTCACTGCCTTTTACCAACATAATAGTCCATCTTAGGCCCTGGGTGGGTGGGTAGTGTCTGAGTTAAAAAAAATACTCTACATCCATCCAATGATAACTACTACATACAGTATCAAATATAAATCAATTGGCTTTTTTCTACATGTATATACAATTTAGATTAAAATAATGTGCATGATTTGATTATAGGTAGATTCAGATATTTGTGACAGAAAGCTCAAATAAAGAGTGGTGTAAATGCAAAACCCAATAATCTCTCACAGAAAAGAAATCTAGAGGTAGGTGATCCAGAGATAGTCCATTGGTTTTAAGAAGTAGCTAGTGGTTCAGGTTCCCTGCACTCACTGTTGGGAGGCAATTCTTTACAGCATTTCTACATGTCTTATGACAGATTTTGTCTCCAACTATCTTCTCAAGGATGTTTCAAAGCAAACAGCCTTCGAA
The DNA here is from genome assembly GCA_023783475.1 of Daubentonia madagascariensis. Taxonomy (NCBI): domain Eukaryota; kingdom Metazoa; phylum Chordata; class Mammalia; order Primates; family Daubentoniidae; genus Daubentonia; species Daubentonia madagascariensis. The sequence goes on along the minus strand of JAKFHU010002205.1, from coordinate 1,963,511 downwards.
GACAAAGACAATGTCTCCCTCCAGGTCAGAGGGCAGATTTGATTCTTTGTGCTGGTCAAAGGTTGGTCAGATTTTCCAGCCATCTTCTTATAAAATTGTGATTTTCCTAAGCTCAGTGTTCCTCAGCTGTGACAAAGATCTACTGTGTATGCAATATGCACCTGGCTGCTCTGCAGACCCCCCATGGGACTTGGGGGACAAAGGAAAACAATGAAAACATAAAGCTTATGCTACATGTTGTGCCAGAAGTGATAAACTGTCTAAATCCTTTTGAATTCCTGTCTCCTCACCTAATCTATGAAAGTATTCCCAGCGAGCATAGCACCTGCAGTAGTTTCTACTGCATAGCAATTGCTTAACCATTTCAAAGTCACCGCACTGTCACATATGGAGTGTAGTACTCATCCTCATGGTTGAAGTGATCTAATCCAGGTATGAGGATGGAAGAAAGGGAGAGGAAAAGGCAATAGCACATGCCAGTCAAGGGGCTGTCTTGGAGCTGCCACACAAGGCTTCTGCTTACATCCAATAACCCAAAATTATTATAAATATGTATTCAGAACATACCAAGCTCTTAAAAGTAGACATCTCCGGGAAGTGAGAATATGGGAATGGGGAGTGTTTCTTCATTATCTACGTTTTACATTCTCTGTATAAGTTGAAATGTTTCCAGCAAACATGTATAATATTACTTTCATACTCTGCAAAAGCACCGGAGTTATACCCTTTAAAAAAAACATTAAGGAAACTTTAGGAGAGTCACCATGCTGAACATTAGGTCTCCAGAATGTATTCATCTTAAAACTGCAAGTTTGTACCCCTGACCCCTGAAAAACACCATTCTGTTCCCTGTTTTATGAGTTTGACTATTATTTTTATTCCATATATAACTGAGATCATGCGGTATTTGTCTTTCCATCTCTGGTTGATTTAACTCAGCATAATGCCTTCCACGTTCATCCATGCTGTCGCAAATTATAGATTTTCCATTTTTTAGGCTGAAAAATATTCTATTGTGTGTGTGTGTTTGTACGTGTGTACCACATTTATAAACCAATCATCTGTCAATGGACAATTAGATTGATTCCATGTCTCGGCTATTGTGAATAATGCTTTGATGAACATGGAAGTGGACTTATCTCCTCAAGATGATTGTATGTCCTCTAAATATATATACCCAGAAGTTGGATTGTTGAATCATATAGTAATTTTATTTTTAATTTTGTGAGGAACCTCCATAGTGTTTACCATAATGGCTGTACGGATTTACATTCCCATCAACAATGTATAAGAGTTTCCTTTCCTCTAAATCCTTACCAACATTTGTTATTTTTTTACTTTTTAATAGCCACCCTAATGGGTGTGGAGTGATATCTTATTGTGGTACTGATTTTCATTTTTTAATGATTAGTGATGTTAAGGTGTTCATGCACCTATTGGCCACTTGTACATCATCACTGGAAAACTGTCTATTCAAGTCCTTTGCAATTTTAAAATATGATTATTTGGTTTTTTTCGTGTTGAGTTGTATGAGGTCCTTATATATTTTGGAAATTAACCCTTATCAGCTATATACTTTTCAAATATTTTTGCCCATTCTGTAGGTTTCCTTTTTATTTTGTTGATTATTTCCTTTGCTGTTCAGAAGCTTTTCAGTTTAAAGTAATCCCACTTGTTTATTTTTGCTTTTGTTGCTGGTGCTTTTAGTATCATAATAAAAAAAAATAGCCAGGACCAATATCAAGGAATTTTTCCCTAGTTTTTTTATAGGAATTTTACTTTCTCAGGTCTACATTTTGTATCCTGCAACTTCACTGAATTTATTTATCAGATCTAAAAGTTTTTTGTTGGTGTCTTTAGGTTTTTCTATATATAAGATCATGTCATCTGCAAAGCAGGACAATTTGACTTTCTCTTTTTCAACTTGGATGCCTTTTATTTCTTCCTCTTGCCTGATTTCTCTGGCTAGGACTTCCAGTAGTATGTTGAATAAGAGTGGTGAAAGTGGGCATTCTTGTCTTGTTCTAGTTCTTAGAGGAAAAGACTTTCAGCTTTTCCCCATTCAGTGTGATGTTAGCTGTGGTTATGTTATATATGACTTTTATTATGTTGAGATATATTCCTTCTATGCCCAATTTTTGAGAGCTTTTATCATGAAGAAATGTTGAATTTTATTAAATGCTCTTTCTGCATCTATTGAGATGATCATATGGTTTTTGTCCTTTGTTCTGTTGATGTGATATAACACATTGATGGATTTACATATATTGAGCCATCCTTGAATCCCCGGGATAAATTCCACTTGATGATGGTGTATTATTTTTAATGTGTTGTTGAATTCAGTTTTCTAGTATTTTGTTAAGGACTTTTGTACCTATGTTCATCAGAGGTATTGGCGTGTAGCTTTCTTTTTCCATTGTGTCCTTGTCTGGGTTTGGTGTCAAAGTAATTCTGGCCTTATAGAATGAGTTAGGAAGAATTCCCTCCTCAGATTTTTTGGAATAGTTTGAGAAGAATTGGTGGTAGTTCTTCTTTATAAGTTTGGTAGTATTCAGCAGTAAAGCCATCTAATCCTGGGATTTTCTTTTTGGGGAGAATTTTTATTACTGATTCAACCCATTACTCCTTATTGGTCTATTCAGGTTTTCCATTTTTTCCTGGTTCTATCTTTGTAGGTTTTATGTGTCCAGGAACGTCCCCTTTTCCTCTAGACTTTCTAATTTGTTAGAGTATCATTGTTCACAATATTTTCTAATGATTCTCTATATTTCTGTGGTATCAGTTGTAATGCCTCCTTTATCATTTCTGATTTCATTTATGTGGGCCTTCTCTCTTTTCTTTCTTTGTTAGCCTAGTAGTAGTTTATTGATTTTGTTTATCTTTTCAAAAAAAGCCAATTTTTCATTTTGTTGATCCTTTGTATTGTTTTTTATTCTCTATTTTGTTTAGTTCTGCTCTGATCTTTATTATTTCTCTCCTGATAATTTTGGGTTTGGTTTGCTCTTTTATAATTCCTTGGGGTACATTGTTAGGTTATTTCTTTGAAATCTTTCTACTATTTTGATATAGGCATTTATTGCCATAAACTTCCCTCTTAGTACTGCTTTTGGTGTATCCCATAGATTTTGGTATGTTGTGTTTCCATTTTCATTTGTTTCAAGAAAATTTTTGATGTCCTTCTTAATTCCTTTATTGACTCAATGGTCATTTAGGAGCATATTTTTTTAATTTCTATGTATTTGTACAGTTTCCAAAGTTCCTCTTATTACTGATTTCTAGTTTTATTCCATTGTGGTCTGAGAAAATATTTAATATGATTTTGATTTTTAAAAATTTGTTAATTTTTGTTTTGTGGCCTAACATATGAGATGTCTTGGAGAATGTTCCAGGTGCTGATAAGAAGAATGTGTATTCTGCAGCTTTTGGATGAAATGTTCTGTAAATGGCTGTTAGGTACATTTCATTCAAAGTGGTCTAAAGTCTGATGTTTCTTTATTGATTTTCTTTCTATTTGATCTGTCCAATGCTAAGACTAGGATGTTGAAGTCTGAACTATTATTGTATTAGAGTATAACACTCCCATTAGGTCTAATATTAATAATATTTGCTTTATATATATATATATACATATGCACTCTGGTGTTGAGTGCATATATAATTAGAATTGTTACATCCTGTTGCTGAATTGAGCCCTTTATGATTACATAATGACCTTCTTTGTCTTATATTACAGTTTTTGACTTAAAGTCTGTTTTATGTGCTGTTTCTGTTTGCGTGGAAAATCTTTTTCTATCCCTTCCCTTTCAGTCTATATGTATCTGTACAGGTGAAGCAAGTTTCTTGTAAGCAGCATAGATTGGATTATGTATTTTTTATCTATTTAGCCAGACTGTATCTTTCAAGTGGGGAATTTAATTTGTTCATATTCAAGATTATTACTGATAGGTGAGAACTTATAGCTGTCATTTTGTTAATTCTGATCTGATTTTTTTTGTGTATTCTTTATTCCTTTCTTCATCTCTTATTGTTGAATATTATGATTTGGTAGCTTTCTGTAGTGGTAACATTTGAATCCTTTCTCTTTCTCATGTGTTTGTCTGCTCTGCCAGTAAGTTTTATACTTTTGTGTGTTTTCATGATGGTAGACATTGTCCTTTCACTTCCAGATGTAGGACTCCCTTATGTATTTCTTATAGGGCTAGTCTAGTAGTGATGAATTCCCTCAGTTTTTCCTTGTCTGGGAAGAACTTTACTTCTTCATTTTTTGAGGGATGGCTTTGCTGGGTATAGTATTCATAACTAGCAGCTTATTTTTATTTCTGCATTTTTAATATATCATCCCATTCTTTCCTAGCCTTTCAGGTTTCTACTAAGAAGTCCACTGTTAGCCTGATAGGGATTCCCTTATATGTGATGTGCCTCTTATCTTATGCTATTTTTAGAATTTTCTCTTTGTCTTTGTCTTTCAACAATTTGACTATAATGTGCCTTGGAAAAGACATTTTGGGGGATATGTCAGCTTCCTGTATCTTGATATCTGTATCCTTGTAAGACTTGGGAAATTTTCAGCTATTATTTTGTTAAATAGGTTTTCAATGCCATTGCCCATCTTTTCTTCTGGAACTCCCAGAATTCAAATATTTGGTTGCTTTATGGTTTTGCATATGTCACATAGGCTTTGCTCCTGCCTTTTTATACTTTTTTTTTTTGTCTGACTGGCTTATTTCAAAAGACCTGTCTTCAAGTTCAGAAATTCTTTCTTTTGCTTGATCTAGTCCATTGTGTTTTTTACTTTATTCATTGAATTATTCATTTCCAGAATTTCTGTTTGGTTTTCTTTTGTAATGTCTATTTCTTGTTGAATTTCTCATTGAGATCATGAATTTTTTTCCTAATTTCTTTTTATTGTTTCTCTGTGTCTTCTTGTATCTCACTGAGTTTCTTTAATATCATCATTTTGAGTTTTCTCAGGCATTTCATAGATTTCTTTTCATAGGCATCTGTTGCTGGAAAATTATTGTGTTCCTTTGGAGGTATGTTTTGCTCCTTTTTCATGTTTCTTGTGTCCTTACATTCATATCTGTGCATCTGGTGTAACAGTCACTTCTTCCAATTTTATGGATTGGCTTTCATAGGGAAAGACATTTTCCTATACATTTATCTATAGTGTTGATTGGGTAGGGCTCTTTGGCTATGATTCTGGGTGGGTGCAGTAGTGTAGTCTCCATATGATTTCTTTGGCTGTAATCAGCATCACTGGTGTCTCTGTGTTCCTCAGTGGCTTAGGCTGTGGTTGTTAGTGGAGGCTGTAGTGATGCTTTGCTGACGACAGGGACACCAAGTGGGCTGGGCTCCAGGCACTAACGGTTGTGGTGGCTGGCCAGGTGTGTCTGTCCTTGGGCCCATATGCGACATATCAAGCACCAGTGGTAGCAGGTCCAGGCAAGCCAATCCCTGGCATATTGCTTGGTTGTTGGTAGTGACAGCAGTGAGCCAAGCATGTGGTCAGGTCCTCAGGTCCGGTCCCTGGGTGGTGTGCATGGCATGAGTGCTTTCAGTAGTGGTGGTGTGCCAATCCTTGGGCCCCCAAGTGGCACATGCGAGCAACCAACAGTGCTGGCAGTGGGCTAGTCGGGCCAGTCCTCAGATCCCCTGTTGGTACATGTGGGTGGGTGCTGGCAGAAGTTGGCAGAAGAGGATGAGTCTGTTGGCAACAAGCTCAACAGACTCATCCTCAGGCCCCCAGAGGTGTGTGTAGGATCTGGTGGTGGTGGGAAGAGTGGGTCAATCCTCAAACTCCCAGATGTTGTGACCAAGAGCTGGTGGTGGCAGATAGGGTAGACCTATCTTCAGCCCCCACCAAAGGAACACATGAGTGCCAGAGGCAGTGGGTAGAGTAGCTTGATTCCCAGGCCCCTGAACAATGCACATAAGCACCAGAGGGAATAGTGCCAAGCAGGGTGGGCCTGTCCTTGGGTCCCCAATGATGTGCACAGGCATTAGCATTGGCAAGTGGGGCAGGCTCCTTGATGACACTACTGAGGGCCGGCAGCAGTGGCCATGGGTAGAGCAGTTCTTTCCTCAGGACTGCAGATGGTGTTAATTGGTTGCTGGTGGTGACAGGCAAGGCAAGCCTGTTGTCAGGACTCCCCACAGTGCCTGTGGGCACTAGCAGTGGTGGGCAGGGAGGGTTGAACCCCCAAACATCTGGACAATGCACCCTGGCAGTGGAGGCAGGCAGGGCCTGTCCTCAAATGTCAGGTATGGGTGCTGGCAGTAGCAGGTAGAGCAGGCCTGTCCTCAGGCCCCCTGAAAGCACATGCAGGCGTGTGGTGCCCCTGCCTTTGGAAGGAGTGGGGTTGCTGTCAATGACAGCAGTCCCAGGCAGGCAGCTCTCAGGCTCTGGAGAGTACACACTTCATCTCCCTTTGTCCCAGTGGGGAGCCTCCTGGTGTGTTTCACTGCCCATTCCTTGGGGTGTAGGACACTGCATGGGCTAGAGTCCTAGGGATTCAGCCACACCACTGGATCCAGTTGGTGTCACAATGCTGCAGCCCTCTGGGTGGACAAGGGGGGATGTCAGTGAGGCTTCAGAGGTGTGGGAATGCAGGGCTGGGTGTATTATGTTAGGGGCTGGGCTCTCAAAATGGCAGCATTCTGCACCTGCTTAGGTCTTTGGGGGTGTGTGAAACCTAGTACAAACTCCTTCTCTGGAACAATGCCATTGTGTGGACCCCAGGCAGCTCCTTATACTAGTCTGAGGGCCAAGGACCTAGGTACTCTTTAGTATTGCATGAGTTTGTGGTGATAATGTGGACCACTGGCGACCTCTCACTTACTTTTTCCCCACATTGGAGAGTTTCTCCTGTCTCTGAGCCAATCCTGGCAGGCCAGTTCCTTCATTTCCCTCTCATTCCTTGACTCATAAGTTCCCTGTCACATCCCTGCTGAATTCCAGCACTCTCTCCATGAATTTTTGTAGAATTAAGTGTTTCCCTTGGCATTGATGTCTTTATTCCACTGTGTTCTGAGAAGATACATGGTATGAGTTCTATTTTTTTTAATTTGTTGAGACATGTTTTGTGGCCTAAGATATGATCAGTCTTGTAGAATGTCCCATGTGCTGATGAGAAGAATGTATATTCAGTAGTTTTTGGGTAAAATGATCTGTAAATGTCTGTTAGGCCCATTTTTCTCAAGTCTCATTTAAGTCCTGTGTTTATTTATTTATTTTCTGCTTGGAGAGTCTGTCCAGTTCTGTCAGTAGGGTGTTGAAGTCCCAGCAATTATGATGCTGCTCTTTATCTCTTTGCTTAGATCTAGTAGAATTTGCTTTATGAATCTAGGTAATCCTGTGTTAGGTACATAAATATTTAGGATTGTTATGTTTTCTTGTTGAACTGCTCCATTACCATTATATAATGACCATCTTTGTCTTTCTTTACAAATGTTGATTTAATGTCAATTTTATCTGGTACGAGAATGGCTACACCTGCTTTCTTTTGGTTTCCATTTTCATGGAGTATTTTTTTCCATCCCTTCCCTTCACCTTGAGTCTATATGAGTCCTTCTGGGTTAGATGTGTTTCATGGAGACAACAGATACTTGGTTTCTATTTTCTAATCCATTCAGCCAGCCTATATCTCTTGAATGGACATTCAGACCATTCACGTTGATTTGTAGAATTGATATGTGGAATGCTGTCCTGTTCATCCTGCTGGGTAGTACCTTATTGCTTTGTTTTAACTCTTGTGCTATTGTTTTATATGAGCTCTGAGCTTTAGCTTTTCAGTAGTTTTACTCTGGTGGGTGTCTATCGTGCTGATCCATGTGTAATGACATTCTGAGTATTTCCTGCAGGGCAGGTCTAGTCTTGACAAATTCCCTCAGTGTTTGCTTGTCTGGAAAAGTCTTTATTTCTCATTAATATATGAAACATAGTTTTGCAGGATACAAAATTCTAGGCTGGAAGTTGTTCTGGTTAAGAAGACTGAAGATGGGTCCCCAATCCCTTCTGTCTTGTAAGGTCTCAGTTGATAAGTCGCCAGTTAGCCTGATGGGTTTTCCTTTGCAAGTTACTTCATGTGTTCATCTCACAGCTCACAGGAGTTCCTCCTTCTTATTAATTTGGCCAGTCTGATGACTATATGTCTTAGTGATTGCCTTTTTGCATTGCATCTCCCAGGTGTTCATTGAAGTTCTTATACATGGATGTCTAAATCTCTAGCAAGACCAGGGAACCTTTCCTCAATTATTCCCTCAAATAGATGTTCTAGCCCTTGTGTGTTTTTTTCTTCACCTTCAGGGATGCCTATGAATCTTATATTTTGCCATTTACATAATCCTATATTTCTTGTAGGCTTTGTTCATTCCTCTTAATCCTCTGTTCTTTATTTTTGACTGACTGAGTTAATTCAAAAGAATTTTCTTCAAGTGCTGAGATTCTTTCTTCTGCCTGGTCTGGTCTATTAAAACTTTCTACTGCTTTTTGTATTTCCTTAAATGAATTTTTGATTTCTAGAAGTTCTATTTTTTTTTTTTTTTAGTGTGTTGATCTCTTTAGTGAATTTTTCAATCATTTCCTGAATTGTTTTTCTGGTTTTTTTGAGTTGGCTTTCCATTTTCTCTTGGCTTTCATTGGGCTTCCTTATAATCCATATTTGGAATTCTTTATCTGCCATTTCAATATTCTCATTTTGCTTGGTATCCTTTGCTAGAGAGCTGGTGTTCCTCTTTGGTGGTGCCCTTTTGCTCTGATTTTGCATAATTCCAGAATTTTTTAGCTGATTCCTTCTCATCTGGAGCAGGTGTCACTTCTTATTTTAGGATTTTCTTTCATTTAGATGGGGTTTTATCCCCCCTCACTCAAAGGGTGTTTCTGTAGAGTATGTTGGGTAAGATACTTCAGCTTTGCTTGTGGGTACTTTGATAGCAATCTAGGTTCTGGATGCCTTGGTTATAGACATCTGGAGTGTGGTGGTTTTCTCCATCACTAGTTGTTTGTAGGCTGTTGCAGCAGTGCACTATGTATGTGGGCAGATTCCCTTTCTCTTGCTGATGAGGGAGGATGGTGGTCTTTGAAATCCTTTCTCTTTCCCCAGCCCTGTTGTCTTCTTAACAGTGTGAATTTTATTGGCCTGCCCAGTTTAATCTCTAAGACAGTAGGTAGTGTTTGTGTGTAAGAATCAACCACACCCTGTATGATTAAGTCTGCAAATGTTGTTAAGGGGTGTGTAAATTTATCTCCCTGTCAGTAGACAGTGCTTGCTGGAAGGAACCAGCTGAAGTGTTTTTGTGGGACCTGTGACCAGCTCTAGCCCCTCAGGAGAAGCACTCAAATATCCCAGGTGGTGGGTGGGGCCCTGGAACTTGCATGTGAGTCCTTATTCTCCACCACAGCAGAGGCATGTGGGTGAGTGAGCCAGGTGGGGCTGAGTCTGGTGACCCTGCCCTCAACCTCCACAAAAATCTGATAAGGTAGGTGTTTCAATAGGGGTCAAAGGTCCATTCCCAGGCCACCAGGGAGGGGCTGAGGTGGCCCCACCCACCCAGAAAGTTTGCTTGTGGGGTTGGCACTGAGATTCACAATCTGGCTGTTAGGACTGGGTTTTGCTCTTCTCATCCCTCCTATGCCTAGTAGTTTCCCTCTGGCATCTGCCAGCAGGAAGGAGCTCAAACTTGCTGAGCTCCCCAACAATGGTGCTGCAGTCTGGGAGCTTCCCTATACAGGATCCTGCCCTGAGCTGAGAGCACGGCCTTCCTGTGGAGGGAGGGGTGTTCCATGAGTGTGCTGTGGCTGGAACCCATGCTGCACTCTCTTTTCAGCTCTGCCCATGCAGGCTGCCTGACTTCCCAAGATCAGTTCACAGATCTCCCCTCTGTGCTCCTGAGCAACATGATCAAGTCCTGAGGATACAGGATCTGGCCTGTGGATCTCTCCCCAGGACCCCAAAGATCAATCCCTGACTGTCTGGGAGAAGTATGCTGGCCCTAAGTTGCCTATGGAGTGCTCAAGCAGGTTTGATGTCCCTCTGCTTCAGGGTGTGCCCTTCTCTGATGGAGCAGCTGGGCAAGCAGTACTAGGGAGGGCCAGTCATCAGGGAGCTCACAGTCTGAGCACCCTTAGTCTGCTGCAGGTCTTTAAGAGGAGAAATTTGAGTCCCATTATCTGTGGAAGCCTCGGTGTGGTGGATGCACCAAGAGAGGGGAAGCAGCCACTCCTGAGAGCTCTGGTTCAATCATCTCTCTCAGCAGCCATGGGTGAAGGAAGGGAAGGGGAGGAAAATAGTCTGAATGGAGAAAATCTACCACTCTGATTGTCTTTGTCCCTCTCTCCAGAGGGCAGCCCACCTGGAATGTCCAGGCTCTTGGGTCATGCAGATCCTCCGGGACCCACCAGCTCCTGTGGCTCCCACAGTCTGGGCTGGAGTTGGGAAATATTTGTGTGGGAAGGAGTGAGGCAAAAACTAAGTGACTGAGGCCCTATAGGGAGGACAAAGGTGCACAGTGGGTGGAGAATCAATATGGCACCTGCCATCTCAGCTCGGGACTGTGGTGATGGGTAGCGACCCAAAGGGGGCTGGCAGCCTGGTGCCTTATCCTCAAGAAGCTCCCAGTTAACTGACAGCAATAGCTCTTGGGCTTGGGAGGGTAAGCCTCCCCAGCAGCTTGGGAGCCTGCTGACTGCCAAAGATGTGAGGGAGGGAGAAAACAAATCACTCTACCTACCCTTTTCACTGGACTCCAACCCTCTTGGGGGTTGATCTCTGCCAATATCCTGCTCCTTCTTGTTCCGCTCTGCAACTTCTTCCTGTGGGATCTCTGGTAGGTTCTGGTACTTTTCGCTCAGAATTACACCATTGTTTGTTTGAATTACACCCTCTAAAACTTTTCCTTCTTTCTGAGATGGTCTAGCAGCTGGTGTCTCTGGTCACCCATCTTGATCAAATCTCCAATTCCATAAAGGTTTTGTCCTTCATTTTGTTATTGTGTTGTATCACATTTATTGATTTGCATGTTGAACCATCCTTGAATCCCTGGGATAAATCCCACTTGGTCATAATGTATAATTCTTTCAGTAGGCTGTTAAATTCAGTTTGCTAGTATCTTGTTGAGGATTTTTACATTTATGCCTATCAGAAATATTAGCCTGTAATTTTCTTTTCTTCTACTGTCCTTCTCCGGCTTTACTATCAGGGTAATGCTGGCCTCATAAAATGTGTTATAAATGTTCCCTACTCTTCAATTTTTTGGAAGAGTTTGAGAAGCATTGACATTTATTCTTCTTTAAATGAAGAATTCACCAGCGAAACCATCAAATCCTGAGCCTTTTTTTTATTGGAGACTTTTAAATACTAATTCAATCTCCTTACTCTTTATTGATCTGTTCAAATTTTTTATTTCTTCATGCTTCAATATTGGTAGGTTGTATGTTTCTAGGAATTTATCCCTTTCTTTATCCTATTTGTTGGCATATAATTGTTCATAGCAATCTCTTATGACCCTTTGTCTTTCTGTAGTATCAGTTGTAATATCTCCCCTTTCATTTCTGATTTTATTTATTTGTCTTTCCTCTTTTTTTCTTGGTTAGTCTAGATAAAGTTTTGTCAATTTTGTTTATCTTTTCAAAAAACAACTCAGTTTCATTGATCCTTTCTATTATTTTTCTAGTCTCTAATTCATTTATTTCTGCTCTAATTTTTGTTATTTCCTTCCTTCTACTAACTTTGGGCTTAGTTATTTTTTTCTAATTTCCTGAGGTGTAAAGTGAGGTTTTATTAATTTGAAATCTCTGTTTTTCTTCATTTGGGCTTTTATCACTCTAAACTTCCCTCTTAAAACTGCTTTGGCTGCATTTCATAAGTTTTGGTATGTTGTGTTTCCATTTTCATTTGTCTCAGAATATTTTTAAATTTCCCTTTTGATTTCTTTTTTGACCCTTTGGTTTTTCAGGAGCATGTTGTTTAATTTCTGAATATTTCATAATTTTAAATTTTCCTCCCACTATTGATTTCTACTTCCATGTTGGAAAAGATACTACATACATCTTCAATCCTCTTAAATTTTTTAAGACGTTTTTGTGTCCTAACATATAATCTATCCTAGAGACTCTTCCATGTGTGCTTGATAAAAATGTTTATTCTGCTTCTGTTGGATGAAATGTTTTGTATATTTCTATTAGGTCCATTTTGCCTAATGTATATTTTAAGTACAGTGTTTCCTTATTGATATTCTGTCTGAATGATCTCGCCATTATTTGAAAGTGAGGTATTGAAATCCCCTACTATTATTGCATTGCTGTTTATTTCTCCTTTCAGTTCTATTAATATTTGCTTTATATATTTTGGTCCTCCAGTGTTGGGTGCATATATTTAAAATGATTATATCCTGTTGACAAATTGTTCCCTTTATCATTATACAATAACCTTCTTTGTCTCTTGTGACAGTTTTTTTGTTTGTTTGTTTGTTTGTTTTTATTTCAGAATATTATGGGGGTACAACACTTTGGCTATATATATTGCCCATGCAATGCCCGTGTCAGAGCTACAATCATGGTCATCCCCCAAACTGTGCTCCCCGCATCCATTCAGTGAGAGTTTTTCCCATCCCCTCCACCCCCCCGCCTGCCCACCCCCTGATGAATATTATTGCCCTGTGTGATGTAGGTGTTGATCAGTTGGTACCAATTTGATGGTGAGTACCAGTGGTGCTTGTTTTTCCATTCCTGTGACACTTCGCTTTGAAGAATGGGTTCTAGCTCCAACCAGGATAATACCAGATGTGTTAATTCTCTTGTGACAGTTTTTGACTAAAATCTATTTTGTCTGATACCAGTATAGCTGCCTCTGCTCTTTTGGTTACCATTGACATGGAATATCTTTTCCTTTCTCTTCATTTTCAGACTAGGTGTGTCCTTAAAGCTAAAATGAGTCTCTTTTAGGTAGCATATGGTAGGTCTTGATTTTTTTTTAATTTGATGCATTCAGCCTATGTCTTTTGATTGGAGAATTTAATCCAATTACATTTAAGGTAATTAATAATAGGTAAACACTGATGCCATTTTGTTAATTGTTTTCTGGTTGTTTTGTAGGTGTTTGTTTCTTTCTTTCTCTCTTGCTGTCTTCCTTAGTGATTTGGTGGTTTTTTTTTTTTTATAGTGGTATGGTTTGATTCCTTTCTCTTTATTTTTGTGCATTTAATATAGGTTTTTACTTTGTGGTTACTATGAGGTTTACATGAAATATTTTATAGTACCAGTTTATTATAAGTTGATAACAACTTAACTTCCATCACATAACTCTACACTCTACACATTAACGCTACACTTTTACTACCTCCCCACACATCTATGCTTTTATCTCACAATGTACAAATCATTGTACTGTGTATCTGTTAAGAAATTATTGTACCTATAGTTACTTTTAATATTTTTCTTTTAACATTTGTATTATAGTTATAAGTGATTTATACACCATCATTACAATATTAGAATATTCTGAATTTGTCTATATTCTTACTTTTATCCATGAGTTTTTTACTACTATATGTTTTCATGTTACTAGTTAACACCCTTTTGTTTCAGCTTGAAAAACTCCCTTTAGCATTTCTCTTAAGGCAACTCTAGTGGTAATAAACTCCCTCAGCTTTTGTTTGTTTAAGAAAGCCTTTGTCTCTCCTTTATTTCTTAATGACAGATTTGTCAGCTAAAGTATTCTTGGTTGGCCATTTTTTTTTTTGTTTCAACACATAGGATATATTATCCCTTTCTCTCCTGATCTGCAGAATTTCTACGGGGGTTTTATCGTGTATGAGGACCTCTTTTTTCTTGCTGCTTTCAAGAGTTTCTCTTTGTCTTTGATTTTTAACAGTTTGATTGTAATATATCTTTGTGAAGTGACCTTGGGTTGAGCCTAATTGCAGATCTTTGAGCTTTATGTACCTGGATGTCCATATCTTTCCCTAGATCGGGGTAGTTTTCAGCCATTATTTCTTTACATAAGTTTGCTATACCTTTCTCTCTTTCTTCTCCTTCTGTGATGCCTATGATGTAAAAGTTAGCTCTCCTAATGGTGCCCCAAAATTGCCATAGGCTTTTTCATTCATTTTCTTTCTTTTTGTCCCCCCCCAACTGGATATTTTCAATGATCTATTGTCAAGTTCAGATTCTTCCTTCTGCCTGGTCAAGTATGCTGCTGATGCTTTCTATTGCATTTTTCATTCCATTCATTGTATTCTTCAGCTCCATAATTTCTGTTTGGCTCTTTTTTATGATTCTTATCTCTTTATTAGACTTCTCATTTTGTTCTTGGACTGTTTTCCTCATTGTGTTGAGTTGTTTGTCTGTGCTTTTTTTGTAGCTTTCTGAGATTCCTTAAATGATTATTTTGAATTATTTGTCAGGAAATTTATAGATCCCCATTTCTTTGGGGTTCATTACTGGAATATTATTATGTTTCTTTGGTACTGTCATGATTCCTTGATTGTTCATTTTGCTTAAAGGCTTGTATTGTTGTTTTTTGCATTTGAAGAAGCAGTTACTTCCTCCCATCTTAAGTGACTGTCTTCAGGACAGAAGCACCTTCACCAAATAGCCCAGCTAGGGATTCTGAGATTCTCTCAGACCTTTTGCATGGTTGTATCCACTTCGCACCTTTGGTTCCCACTTGAGGGTGGGGGATTTTTGAGATTGTATTCTTTCTCTTGATCCTTCAAAGCTAGTCTGAATACTGAGAGCCTCCTGTTTGTTTTTCCTATGATGTGCCCTGAAATGCTCGAGTCTGTGTGTCTTCTCCCAATCCCACAGAGTCAAGTCAGCTGTCTGTATGAGATATTTTCATTCACTGTCCTCAGGAGTGCACTTGGGGAGCCAGCCTGGGAGTGAGGGTGAAGCAGATGGAGTGTTTGGAATGCCTGTGGGCCAGTTGGAGAGGGGGGGTCTGCAAGTGAGGCATCTCAAGCAGCTCATGAACAGTCTTCTTGATGGAGAGTTGTTAGTAGGTTTTGTAGCCATTCTTCCCTGCTCCCTGCCTGTCCCAACTACTCAGCCATGCCAATCACCTCAGTATTCTGGGTGAGGCAAGAAAATCTGGGACTCTTGAACAGTGTCCCACATGATTGAGGGAGCCAGGAGCTCACTCATGCTCTTATTTTTCCATGTGGGAAAAAATCATGATTCAAGAAAGCCTTTCTTGGCACTGAGTTATGCTGTCTTGCAGACAAAGTGAAACTGTTCTTCTTACCCTTTTCAATGCATGTGTTTTTAGGTTTTATGATCCAATGGTGTGCTGAAATTTGTCTTCTGGACTACCAGACTCCCACAAAGGTGCCCTTATCCATGGATAGTTGTCCAAATCATTGCTTCTGCAGGAAGATGATGGTAGAAAACTCCTATTCTGCCACCCTGCTGATGTCAATTGGAACACTTTCTTTTTGTCTTTCACTTATTAAATGTTAGATTTTCTTTACATTCTTGAAAAGAATCACACTAAAGTCATTGCCAAGTACATCAACCACAAAGTAGCTACAGATCAATGGAATCCAAAAGACATTTTAAGAACCATGTCATTTTCCAAAATAAGTGTTACATTCAACTTAAGCAATGCTTTCTCATTTTTTTGTGATTTATTACTGTTGAATTGCCTGACAAACCAAAAACCAATTAGGTATCACACGGGATGCCTGTTGTTTCCATTTTCTGCACAGGTAGCTTGACATTTTAGGAAGCATGAGCTTACTCTCTGATGAACCAGGTTTAATTTCAATTATGTTTATCTCCTGGAAGCTTACTGAGATTGACTTTGTACTTGTTTAGGGACTGGAATTAAACATGCACTTTTCTTCCAAGCTTCACTGTATCAGCTTCTGAAAGAGCATTGCCTAAGCAATTACAGCATTTTTAATTAAATCTTCTGGAGATTACCCTATAGATAAAATTTGAGAATAACCAAAGGGACACCGTCTTAGTATATTTCTACTGCTATAACAAAATACCTTAGACTGGATAAGTTATAAAGAAGGGAAAATTTATTTCTTACAGTTCTGATGGCTGGGAAGTGCAAGATCAAGGCACCAGCAGTTGGTGACTTTGAGAGCCTTTTTATTGCATCCTCACATGGCAAAAGATTAGAAGGGCAAAATAAGGCCTAGCTAGTTCCCTCTAGTACTTTTAAAAAGCACTAATCCTATTCATGAGAGCAAAGCACTCATGTCATAATCATCACATTAAGTCTCCACCTCTGAACACTGTTGCACTGAGGATCAAGTTTCAACATGAATTTTGGAGGGGACACAAATATTCAGACTGTACTATTCCACCCCTTGCCCCCCCTGAAATTCATGTCCTTATCACATAAAAAATACATTCTTTCCCTCCAAGTAGCCCCAAAAGTTTTAACTTATCCCAGCATCAACTTTAAAACCTAAGTTCAAAGTCTCCTCTAAATACCATCTAAATCAGCTATGAGTGAGATTTAAGGTGTGATTCATCCTGAGGAAATTCCCCCTCCAACTGTGAGCCTGTGGAATAAAAGAAGTTATGTACTTCCAAAATACAATGGTGGGACAGGCATATAATAGAAAGTCCCATTCCAAAAGGGAGAAATAGGAAGGAAGAAAGGGATAACAAGTCCCAAGTAAGTCCAAAGTCCAACAAGGCAAACAGCATTAAATCTTAAGGCTTCAAAATCATCCGTTTTTGATTCCATGTTCTGCCTTCCAGACAATGGGGTGTAGGTTGGGTCCAGAAGCCTGCCCTTGTGTCTTTGCTGAGTGCAGCCCATGCAGCAGCTTTCAAGGGTTGAAGTCAGGTGCCTGCAGCTCTCCCAGACTGGCATTGCATGCTTGTGGATTTACAAGTCTGAGGTCTCAAGGGGCAGTCCTGCCCCTACAGCTCCACTAGGCATTGCCTTTGTGGGAGCTCTTTGTGGTGGCCCCAACCCCACAATCTTACTGGGCATTGCCCTAGTGGGGTTTTTGGCAGCAGCTCTGCTTCAGTGGCAGTTCTCTGCCTGAGTCCTGTGAACTAAAATAAAATCCTAAGCCCCCTGCTGACTGAATAGACCCCCTTCTCAGCCAAGGGGACCCTGAGAAAACTTAAAACTGAGTTCTCAGCCATGACATGATGGGAGGTCAGACACACCTCATTATACTCCCTCCCTTGCTAATGGCCATCGGGCTTTTTTTCTTAAGGGCTAAACAGAAATCTATCTCATGATCCAGACCAGCATTCTTTCCTGATAAGAAACCACCAACCATGAAGTGGTTATAACCAGACTACAGAGCATGTGCAGAGAGGGTTTTCATGTCCTTGTGTCACCTTTTTGACATAAGAAGGCAGACGTTTCTGAACATGGACCCCATAAAAAGGCATAAAGCTTGATTGTGCAGGCACATGCTTTTCCTTTCATAAATATTCATGACTCCTCCTATACCTTGTTAAATATTTATAGTTGGCCATCCTGCTCAGTATAAATTCCTGTTTCCATTATCTCTGCCTCAAAGCACATGTTCCTGGCTTCTGGCTGGAGGTTTGGCTTTCCAGCCTGTTGGAATGGCAACACACAGGATGTAACCCTTTATGAGAAATAAAGCTCACCTTTCCAAATTATGAACCTCATTATTTATTCAGCTAACAGTCCCAAGTTTCTCCAGGACACCCTGTGAAATCTAAGTGGAGATATCCATGCCTCCATAGCTCATGTACTTTGTGTGCCCGCAGAGTTAACACCACATGGATGCTGCCAAGGCTTACTGCTTTTGCCCTCTGAAGCTGCAACCAAAGCTGCTCCTGGGCCCTATTGAGCCCCAACTGGGGTGGCTAAGGAGGGCTGTGCTGAAATGTGTGGAGCAGAAACTTGAGAAGGCCAAGGGCAGAAAGCCCCAAGGTCCCATGAGGCCTTGGCCCTCTCTCTTGAAACCATTTTGCTGTCAAGACCCAGGTATCTGTGGCTTTGATGGGAGTGGCTGCCCCAAAAATATTCAAAATGCCTTCAAAATTATTCCTCCATTGTTTTCATGAATAGCATCTGGCTTCCTCATATATATATTAATCTCCTTATTAAAGGGTTGCTTGTCCATGCCCCTGATGTTTTCTTCTGAACACATTTTTTCAATTTTTACTGGCTGAGAATTTTCCAACCCTTTAAGTTCTGCTTCCCTTTTGATTATAAATTCCCTCTTTAATTCATTTCTCTTTTCTTACATTTTAGATAAAGAGTAGTACCTTGAACACTTTGTTTAGAGATTTCTTCCACCAAATATCCTGGTTTGTTGCTCTTAAATTCTGCCTTCTACAAAGCACTAGAACACAGAAACAATTCAGTCAACGTCTTTGCCACTTTGTAATAATGATGGCCTTTCCTCGGGTTTCCAATAAGATATTTCTCATTTCTGTCTAACACCTCATCAGAATGGCTCTTACTGTCCATGTTTATACCAGTATTCTGATCATGACCAGTTATATAATCTCTAAGAAGATTTAGGCTCTCTCTGTAGCTCTCTTCTGAGCTGTCACCAGATTCACCCTTAATACTCCATTCACAGCAATCTAGGCTTTTTCTAGTTTGCACCTCCAAATTCTGTCAACTCTCCTCATTACCAAGTTCCAAAGCTACTTCCACATTTTCAGGTATAATACCTCACTTCTCAGTATCAAGTTCTGTCTCAGTCCATTTCTGCTGCTATAACAAAATACCATAGTCTGGGTAATTTATAAAAAACAGAAATTTATTTCGTACAGTCTGGAGGTTGAGAAGTCCAAGATAAAGGCACTGGCATTCAGTGTCTGGTGAGGGCCTTCTTGCTGCATCCTCACATGGTGGAAGAGTGGAATAGTTAAAAAAAAAAAAAAAGGGCCTAGGTGGTTCCCTCAAGCTCTTTTATAAGGCACTTACGTGAGCTGAGCCCTCATGCCCTAATTACCTCCTAAAAGTCCTATCTCTGAACACTGTTGCATTAGAGATTAAGTTTTAACACGAATTTTGAAGGGGACAAATACATTCAAACCACAGCAGATAGTGATCTTCATAGACAATCCTGTAAGTGTCCTCAACTTGTCCATGTGGATATGTCATTAGTGACATTTTTTTAAAACATAAACTTAGTGTCTTTATGACTATTTTTGAGAAGAGGACCAGGTTGTCTCACTTAGTACTGAGAGATGAGGACATTGGGAAAGTCAAGCATAAGAGCATTAAGCAGGTTTTGCTCCATCTCTAGCCAGGTTTATCTAGGAAACAAAATTCTTCTCATAGTCTAGCCAACTCCACTCAAGACAAAATTTTGGGATTTCAGGCTTTAAATCCAGTAACAATGAGGTGTCCCTTTATGGGTCACAGATGAGTTATTTTTTGAGGGCAGGGTAATTTATGTTCAGTCCAAAGTTTCTGCCCCCTCTATGTTATCCTTATGCTACTTAAAAACTGAACACAAAAATCTGACAGCCACATTTCTGGCCAGATCTCATTATCCTCACTTATTAACTCTCATAACAATCCCTCCTCCTAACATCATTCAAATTTCAACACCATGCACATGGTTGCCACCTGTGCTGCCCCCAGCATCAATAAGTATCTCACTCTGCACCAAAGTCCAGCACACTAATGGAGTTGCAGCCACTGCTGTCTTGTTTGGGCTCTGACACACCACACGGGGCTGATATCACTGCCTCTTTCACACTGACACTCTCATTACCTCACTCAGACTCCAACATTCTGCTCCTGGCCATTTCTACTCTCTCTCACTACCTACGTGGCCAACTGGTCTGCTCAGTCTCTCTCTTTCATCGTTTTTATTTTTAAAGACTTTTTATTTTGAAATAATAATGTACTCACAAGAAGTTGCAAAAATAGTACAGAGAGGTACTGTGCACACTTCCCCTAGTTTCTACCAATGGTACCATCTTACATAACTATAGTACAATATCAAAATTGGGAAACTGACATCAGTATAATAAAAAAACATATTCAGATAGAATCAATTTTACATGAAATCATTTGTATTGTGTGTATAGTTCTGCACAGTTCTACCCATGTGTGTATTCATTAACTACCCCCACAATCAAGATACAGAACTGTTCTATCACCACAAAGGTCCCTCATGCCACCCCTTTACAGTCACACTCATCAGCCCCTCTCCATACTCCCATCTTTAACCCTTGGCAACCACTAGCATGTTCTCCATTTCAATAATTTTTTGTTTCTAGAATGTTATATAAATGCAGTAATAGAGTATGGAACTTTTTAAAAATTGAAGTAAATTTTACATGACATAAGATTAACCATTTTAAAGTGTACAATTCAGTACCATTTAGTACATTCACAATGTTATGCGATCATCACTGGTATCCGGTTCCAAAATATTTTCATCACCCCCAAAATAAAACATTAAGAAGTCACTCCCTGTGGTAAGTTTGGGTACTTTGGGGATTGATCAAAAGAGACAAGGCCATAAGAGGCAGTAACACACAGCTTTATTGGGGTGGTGCTTGGATAGAGTTGCATAAGAAGGGAAGCCCTTCCTGGCAAGACACCTTTCAGAGACAATGACACAAGGCTACCACCCAGAGGAGAATAAGGCAAAGGAACTCCTATAATAGAAGGAGAAATCAGAGAGGAGACTTAATGTCTACATAATGTCACTCAGCAGCAAAATGGGAAATCTCTGGGACAGAGAGTTATAAAGGGCAGCAGTGACTAGGGGTCTTTTTATAACTACAGGATTTGTCTTGTCAATGGTTAACATATGTGAGATGCAGTTTTATGGGGTATGTAAAGTAAATAGATCTCAATGGGCTAAATAAATGTTTTTGGACTATATTTAAAGCAATTGGATGTGTGCGAATTTGATTTTGGCACCATGGGCTTTGGACTAATGGTCATAGCCTGCTGTAAAGAAGAAAACAACATGGGGGCCATTTTAGACTAATACACAGAGACCATCACTGACCCATTTATACAACGTTCCCCTCCTACTATCCTGTGACAACCTCTAGTCTGTTTTCTGCTTATATAGCTTTACCTGTTCTGAATGCTTCATAAGTAGAATCATACATTATGTGAATTTTTGTGTCTGTTTTCTTTCACTTAATTTTTTGAAGTTTGTTCATTTTGTAGTATGTATCAGTATTGCATTCCTTTTTATGGCTGAATACTATTTCATTGTAGGAATATACCATATTTTGTTTATCCATTCATAGTTATATGGGATTTTGGGTTGTTTTTTGAGCTATTATGAATAGTGCTGCTGTGAACCTTTGTGCACAAATATTTGTTTGAATACCTGTTTTCAATTCTTTTGGGTATATACCTAGAAGTGGAATTGCTGGGTCAAATGGTAATTATATGTTTAACTATTTGAGGAACCACCAAATTGTTTTCCACAGCAGATACATCATTTTACATCTTCACCAGCAATGTATAAGAGCTTCGATTTTTCCACAACCTTGACAACACTTGTTATTTTCTGGCATATTTTTTTTGTTTTGATTTTTGGGGTTTTTTGTTTTTTTTTTTTTTTTAATATAGCCATCCTAATGGATGAAAAGTGGTACCTCATTGTGGCTTTGATTTGCATATTCATAATGACTGAAGACATTGAACATCTTTTCATGTGCCTCTTGGCCATTTGTATATCTTCTTTAGAGTAATGTATATTCAAGTCCTTTATCCATTTTTTAATTGGGTTGCTGGTCTTTTGTTGTTGAGTTGTAAGAGTTCTTTATAGATTCTGTATAATAGACCCTTATTGGATATATAATTTTTAAACATTTTCTCCCATTCTGTAGGATGTGTTTTCACTTTCTTCATAGTGAACTTGGATGCACAAAAGATTTTAATTTTGATGAAGTCTAGTTTATCTAATTTTCTTTTGTTGCTTGTGCTTCTGATATTATTTTTAATAATCCATTGTCAAATTCAAGGTCTTGAAGATTTACCTCCTTTTTTGTAAGAATTTTATAGTTTTAGCTCTTACATTTAGCTCTTTGATAAATCTTGAGTTAATTTTTTATATAGTGTGAAGTACGAGTCAAGCTTCACTGTTTTGAATGCAAACATTCAGTTGTCCCAGCACCATTTGTTGAAGAGACAAATCTTTTTCTGCTAAACAGTCTTATCAACCTCATGGAAACTCAATTGACCATAAATGAAGGGGTTTATTTCTAGACTGTAAATTGTGTTCCATTAATCTATATGGCTATCCTTATGTCAGTATCACACTCTTGATTACTATAGTTTTGTAGTAAATTTTGGAAGCAGGAAGTGTGTGTCTTCCAACTTTATTTTTCTTTTTCAGATTATTTTTGACATTCAGGTCCCTTGCAGTTTCATATGACTTTTGGGATCAGTTTTTCTGATCTACAAAAATGATAATTGTGATTTTGACAGGAATTGCATTGAATCTTTGGATCACATTCGTGGTGTTGCCATCTTAAAAATATTAAATCTCCCAGTCCATGAATATTGGCTGTCTTTCCAATTATTTAGTTCTTTATTTTTTTCAGCAGTGTTGTTTTCAGTGTTCAAATCATGCATCTTATTGGATAAATTTAGTAGTTTCTTTTTGTGGTATATTTAGGATCTGCAACATGTAGGATCATGTTATCTGTGTATGGAGATAATTTCACTTTTTCCTTTCCAATTTGGATGCCTTTTCTTTTTCTTGCCTAATTCTTTTGGCTAGAACTTTTAGTACAATGTTGAATAGCAGTGGTAAAAGTGAGCATTCTTGCCTTTTTCCTGATCTTAGGGGGAGAGGTTTTAGTCTTTCCTCATTGAGTATAATGTAAGCTGTGGGTTTTCTATAAATGCCCTTTATGTTGTTGAGGATATCTCTTTTATTTCTGGTTCACAAGTGTTTTTATCATAAAAGTGTGTTGTATTTTGTCAAATTTTTTTCTGCATTAATTGAATAATCATGAGGTGTTTTCCCCTCCATTATATTAATATAATGTATTGCATTCATTGATTTTTGTTTGTTGAACCATCTTTGTATTTTGGGGATAAAATATACTGAGTAATGCTGTATAATTCTATTAATATGTTGCTGGATGTGGTTTCCTAGAATTTTGTTCAAAATTTTTGCTAGTATTTGTTCAAGATCTATATTCATAAGAAATATGGATCTATTTTTCTTTTCTTCAGATGTTTTTATCTGGCTTTCATATCAGGGTAGCACAGAATGTGCTATGAGATGTTACCTGGTCTTCTATGCTTTGGGAGAGTTTGAGAAAGGTTGGTATTAATTCTTCTTTAAGTGTTTGATAGAATTTACCAGGGAAGCCATCTGGTCTTGGGCTTTCCTTTGTTAGGAGATTGTTGATCACTGATTGTATATCATAACTTTTTAAAGGTCAGATCAGATTTTCCATTTTTCTTGAGTAAGTTTTATTCACTGTAGCTAAAGACTTATGAATTTTGTTGATATTTTCAGAGAACTAATTTTTGGTTTCATTAATTATTTCTATTGCTTTTCTATTCTCTATTTTATCTTCACTCCAATCATTATTTCTTTCCATCTGATAGCTTTGGATTTAGCTTGCTCTTCTTTCTAGTTCTTTAAGGTGTAACATTGAGTTACTAATTTGGGATCATTCTTCTTTTCTAATGTAAACATTTAAAGCTATAAATAATCTCTCTAAGCACTATTTTCATGGTATCCCATGGGTTTTGATTTGTGCTGTTCTCATTTTCATTCATCTCAAATTATTTTCTAATTTCATTTGTAATTTCTTTTTTGAACCATTTGTTGTTTATGAGTGCTCTATAGTACATATTTGTGATTTTTTAATCACAAATTTTCTTTTACTGATTTCCAGTTTCATTTCATGTAGTCAGCAAGATACTTAGTACAATTTCAATCTTTTAAACTTTAAAGACTTGTTTTGCAGCCTAACATATGGTCAAATATGGGCAATGTTCCATATGCACATGTAAACAATGTATAATCTGCTATTGTTGGGTGGAGTGTTCTCCATATGTTCATTGAAATCTGACTAGTTTGTAGTATAACTCAAGTCCTCTGTTACCTTTTTGCCCTTCTGTCTAGTGTTATATCCATTATTAATACTGAGTTATTACAGTCATGAACTATTATTGTAGAATTGTCTATTTCTCCTGTTAATTCTTTCAGTTTTTTATTTCAAAATATTAAGGGGGTACAAATATTTTTGGTTACATGGATCGCTTTGGAATACTTGAGTAATGGCTATAGCTGTGCCCATCACCCAAATAGTGTTCATTGTATCCATTAGGTAGATTTTTCCCCTCCCCCCTCCTCCCTCCACCCTACTTGATTTCCACTGAGTTTTACCTCATTCTGTGAACATGTGAGCTCATTGGTTAGTTCCAATGTAATAATGAGTACATGTGGTGTTTGTTTTTCCAATCTTGAGATATTTCACATGGGAGAATGGTCTCTAGTTCCATCCAAATTGTTGTGAATGGCATTAATTCATTCTTTCTTATGGCTGAGTAGTACCCCACATACATATACCACATTTTATTAATCCACTAATGAATTGATGAGCACTTGAGTTGATTCCACATCTTTGCAATTGTGAATTGTGCTGCAATAAACATTCACGTGCAGGTGTCTTTTTGATAGAAAGAATTCTTTACCTATGGATAGATATCCAGTAGTGGGATTTCTGGATTGAATGGTAGGTCTTACTATATTGCTCAGGCTGGTCTCGAATTCCTGGCCTCAAGTGATCCTCCTGCTTTGGCCTCCTAAAGTGCTGGGATTGCAGGCATTAGCCACCATGCCTGGCACTAGAGAAATATTATAAAAGAATTTGAAAAGGGAAATTGCTGCCCAAGAGGACTGAGAAAAACATCCCTGGAAGCCTAGACATCTGTGATGGCACCTCATTAATTACCTCAATTTCTTCCATTCTTCTTAGTCTTTCAGGGTTTGGGGGGAGGTGTTAAATTTTTTCACAAATTCATATATTTTATCAATATTTTTGAATGTATTTGTATGGATTTTAGAGGGGTATCCCTTTAATTTTAAAAGATTTCCTATTAAATTATTCTTTTCTTCTCCCTAAGGAGATTACTTAGAGGTGTAATTTAATATTTTTTTTTCTGCCAACAGCTTTCACATTCATTCACCAACTTCACAGTTGAGGGTATTATTCTAGGATCTACGCGTTGCCAAGAAAGCAATTTTAAACTTGATAAATCTTGAAGGATGTATTGCATGTATGTGTGTACACACACACACACACACAAAGTCGTGTACCACATAACGACATTTCAGTCAATGATGAACCACATATACATCAGTGGTCCCATGAGACTATAATGGAGTTGAAAAATTCCTATCATCTAGTGATGTTGTAGCCAATGGCAAACAACTTTAACCTGAGTGTGGAAGAAGATGACATTGAAGAACTCCTAGAGGTGGTTCCTGAGGAATTGACTGAGTTTTTGAAACTGGAGCAAGAATGCATAGCTAAAGAAGAGGCAAGAGAAAAGGAAACTGCAGGAGAAGAAAAAGAAGAACTCTCAAGAAAATTCAGAGTGAAGGGTTTAGCAGAAGCTTTTGCAGACCTCAACAAGCTCCTTAAAAAGTTTGAAAACCTGGACCCCCCAACACCAAAAGGTTTTCATTAATAAAGAGGAATGTTCATGGTGCATTTTCTGCTTACAGGTAAATCTATGATAAAAAAGAAACAAACCAAGCAAGCCACCATGGACATATTTCTGAAGAGTGAAGGAGGAAAACAGTGATATTGATGATCCTGACTGTGTAGGCCCCAGCTAATATGTGTGTTTGTGTCTTGGTTTTTAACAAAAGAGTTTAAAAAGTGAAAAAAATAAAATTTTTAAGACTAGTATATAGTAATGTCCTAGGCTTTCAGATTCACTCACCAATCATTCACTGACTCACCCAGAACAACTTCTAGTCCTTTAAGCTCCATTCATGGTAAGTGCCCTATACAAATGTACCATTTTTTTATCTTTTGTAGCACATTTTTACTGTACCATTTCTATGTTTAGCTATGTTTAGATACACAAATACTTACCATTGTGTTACAGTTGCCTATAGTATTCAGTACAGTAACATGCTGTACAGGTTTGTAGCCTAAAAGCAATAGGCTATACCATATATCTAGGTGTGTAGTAGGCTATACCACCTAGGTTTGTGTAAGTACACTCTATGATGTTCTCACAATGACAAAATCTCCTAACACATTTCTCAGACTGTATCTCCCTTATTAAGAGATGTAGGACTGTATATACATATATATTGTGTGTGTGTGTATATATATCTCCATTTTTGTTTTTGTTATCTGTTTGGTAACTGTATTTTGCCATTTATCCCTTTACCTATTTAGAGAGGTTTTTGATAAGAACTAGAGGCAGTGGCTGGTCAGCCACGTCCATGGTTTTCCAGAAGCACTATGCTTCTCCAAGTCAGAGTGCTCCTCCTCAAGCCAAGGTAGCCTGGGACCCAGATAACTGTGGATTCTTGTATTGGAGGACAAATGGCCCAAATGTAGCCAGCATCATTCCTCTAGCATTATGGACTTGGGTTATATGGAGATCAGACTCTTTCAAGGGGCTGAAGCTGACATCTCTACAACATTGCTGTTGTGGGGACATCTTTTCAAGGTGCTTTTGGTAGAGGTCACAGGAAGCTTCTAGGCTTCTTGCCTTCTAATTGGTGCATAGAAAATAGGAATATCATTCAATCACATCTAACATGGTGTGGTTTGTTGACAGGCTTTCCTGCATTGCATTTTGTCTGATCAGATATTGAGTTTGCTCAAGACCTCATTTGAACAACAAGGCCTATAAATGGGCCCCACCTTGTCATCAGGGACCATTCTCTTTTTTCTAAGGTACTGGAAAGGTGTCTGAGCTTTCTATTAACTTTTCTATGTTTAGCAGGAAGTATTCCAAGAAAGCCACCTCTAAAACCCAGTAGGGAAAAATAAGTGAAAGAGATGTTGCCACTGAGGGAGTTACTCCACCAATGTCTACAAGGTTCTGAAGCAGGTTCACGCTGACATGGGCATTTCATCAAAAGCCCATAAGCATCATGAATTCTTCCCTTGACAATATCCTCGAATGCATCTCAGACAAGACCTCTCACCTGGCCTGTTACAAAAGGTGCTCTACCATCACCTCCAGGGAGATCCAAACAGCTTTTCACCTGCTGCTGTCCATAAAGGTGGTTGATCACACTGGATCTGAGGGCACCAAAGCCATCACCAAGTACACCAGCTGCAAATGAGCCACCCTCAGAAAGATTTGAGTAGCAAAATCCAAAGGCTTTTTTTTCAGTCATCTACTTTTTTTTTTTCAGAATATTATGGGGGTACACACGTTTTGGTTATGTAATTTACTTTTTTGCAATTTGAATCAGAGTTATAGGTGTGCCCTTCACCCAGATAGTGTGCATTGTACCTGTTAGGTGTGAATGTACGCATCCCCTCCTCACCCCTCCCACCTGCTTGATTTCCCTTGAGTTTGACTTCCATATGTGCACATAAATGTTGACTGATTAGTTTCAATTTAGTATTGAGTACATGTGGTGTTTGTTTTTCCATTCTTGTGATGCTTCACTTAGAAGAATGGTCTCCAGTTCCATCCAGGTTGTTACAAAGATACTAGATCAACATTTTTTTTATGGCTGAGTAGTACAGCTATGGTATACATATGCCACATTTTATTAATCCACTCGTGTATTGGTGGGCACTTGGGATGTTTCCACATCTTTGCAATTGAGAATTGTGCTGCTGTAAACATAATAAGAACTACAGCCCACTAAAGTTTTTTTCTTTTTAATGGCTACCCTTTATTGAATACTTCCTATGTGCCAGCCCTGTGGTAAAAGCTTACATGCATGAAAACCATTTTGAGGGTAACCTTAATCCAGTAAAATTTTATCTATTTTATTTTTTGGACTTGTGACATTCTGATTTTAAGATGTCATTCCTATAATGAGCTAAATATTGTCATTTTGTGTTTAATACATCTGTAATGAAATTTGTTCAAAGGAAAATAGTGGATTGTCTTCAATAATGTTCCATTTTACTCTTTACTAAAAGGTTAGTCTGGTAGTTATTTTTCTAGGTAACCCTTTCAGGAGTTCTGTAAGGGCAAAACTATTTTTATAACATCATTATTATTTTTTTATCCTTATTCTCCCTCAAGTGTACAGTGGAATTCTTCAGATGTACATTATGTGTGAGATGTCAATAGATTGAGTGCAAAAGCAAATATAAAATTCTTGTGGACTTCTACTTGGCCAAGTAGTAAAAAGATTTTCAAATATATAAAACAATGTTAATGTGCTCACTGCTTTATTTTAGGGAAATACATTTTTCATGTGAACTTGCATTTTGTTATCATGTAATTAGGCTTGCCAGATTTAGCAAATACAATCGCAGAACACCCAGTGAAATTCAAACTTCAGACAAACAATGAATAATTTTTTGTACTAGCATGTTGCATGCAATATTTGGGGCTTAATTATACTAAAAATTATTCATTAATTATTAGAAATTCAAATTTGATTGAATATCCTGTATTTCATTTGGCAACCCTAGAGTGCAGATCTCCAGCAACTTCCAGAGGATGGGTTGCCATCAAATTCAGCTTGAGTGACACCACAGTGACTTCTCTGACTTTCAGTGAGCCATGGCTATGTCCTCTCCAACAAGGTCTGGATCTCAGCCTTGGGAGATGAGCTCTTCTTCTGGGTGTGTACCATATATTATCATGCCATTTGTTCATTCAAGAAGTATTTAATAGACTCATATTAAGGGCCAAGACCAGCCAGTATGTATCCCTGTGATCACTGGACATGTCTCTCGTGACCTCCAGACATTGTTGTCTTTGTAAATACCTTCCCACATATGCATGAGCAGGCAAGAATATCTGACCAATCTAGTTTATTCCAACCTGTACATGAACCTTATTTTTCAACCTCCTAAAGCAAAGCCATGCAGAAGAATGGGAGAACACAGAATTGGGAAGCAATCAGAAGTGAATTAGAATCCATGCTCAGACACTGTCCAGGTTGTGTGTCCTTGGAAAATGCACCTAATCTTTCTGATGCCTATATCATGGGATTGTTGTGGATCCATGAAGATACCTGTGAATTGGTCCCAATTCCCTGTGACTCGCATTCTTCCTCCATTCTACCTCTTCCCCTAACCCTAATGTCTTTAAAAGAGCATTTGCATATTCTTATTAAGTAATATGAGGGATAAGGCAGAAATATGTAAGGGTGCGTTAATTTCCCAGAGCTTCCATAAAAAGTACCACAAACTGGGTGGCTTAAACATCAGAAATTTATTGTCTTACAGTACTGAAGGCTAGAAGTCTGAAATCAAGGTGTCGGCAGAGTTGGTTCTTTCTGAGGGCTGTGAGGGAAGGATCTGCTCCAGGCTTCTTTTTTTGGTTTATATATGACCATCTTCTCCTGTTTCTCTTCACATCGTCTTGTCTCTGTATCCAAATTTCCCCTTTTCATAAGGACACTAGTGATATTGGATTAGGCTCCACCCTAATGACCTCATTTTAACTTGATTACCTCTATAAAGACCCTTTCTTCAAATACCATCATGTTCTAAGATATTAGGGATTGGGATGTCAACATATATTTTTGAGGGGACAAAATTCAACCCATAACAGGGCATAAGTATCAGATCTCAGATCATAAAGTGTGAATGGGTAAAATAACCTGATGACAAAGGCCATCTCCATGATCTTTATATATGATGAAAACAAAGCTCATCAGTGGAAGGAAAGGAACATGGACCTAGGCCTCCAGAACTGAAAATTAGTATTCTGGTGAAACCATACCATAGAGCAATAGGGCAACATCTTTCCTCCATCTCTTAGACTTGTAATTGACAGCTAAGGGACTAAGGGATGGAGATAAAAACACGTGAATTTGGAATGATAGCCTTGGTACCAACCCCAGGTTTCCTACTGTAGGATCTTAGAAAAGGGACTTCACAATTCTGACTCTCAGAGAATGGAGATGATATTTCCACATCCCAGAGGACTGTGATGAACTGTGAAGAAACCTAGATCAGGAACATACTCAGAGTTCCTTGGTTCTGACAAGGTAAATACCTGGTAAGCAGTCTCTGCTTTGGAGGCATGTATCAATGGGCTTTAAAAAAATAGTCTTAACAATAACATTGATTCCAATGATGACTTTTCTCAAGTATAAGTTAATTTTTAATTGAAACTTTTAAACAATAATGTCAGTATCAATTCATAGTCATTCTTCCCTATTTAGTGAGCCTTCAACCTCTCAATTACAATTTTATATTGGTGCTTATACTTATGGTATCATGTCTAAGAATCCATTGCCAAAATCCAAGGTTGTGAAGATTTATTTCTATGTTTTTTAGAAGAGTTTTATAGTTTTAGCTCTTATATTTAGGTTATTGATCCATTTTGAGTTAATTTTTATATTTGATGTGTGGTAAGGGTCCAACTTCAGTATTTTGCGTATGGATATCCAGTAGTTCCAGCACCATTTGTTAAAGAGAACACTCTTTCCTCATTGAAAAGTCTTGCCAACCTTATTGAAAATCAATTGGCCATAAATGTATGGACTTATTTCTAGAACTTGTTTTATTCCATTGGTCTGTATGTCTATCCTTATGCCTGTACCACACTGTTTTGATTACTGTAGCTTTGCAGTAAGTTTTGAAACTGGCAAGTGTGAGTCCTCTGACATTATACTTTTCAAAACTATTTTTGGTACTTGAGGCCCCTGACAATATCATATGAATTTGAAGATTTGTTCTTCCGTTTCTGCAAAAACGTTGGGTGGAATTTTCATAGGGATTGCATTCAATCTGTAGATTTTGATCTTAACAACATAAGTTTCTAATCCATGAACCTGGGATGTCTTTCCATTTATTTAGGTCTTCTTTAATTTCATTCAGCAATGTTTTCTAGTTTTCAGTGGACAAGTCTTACATCTCCTTGGTTAAACTTATTCCTAGGTATTTTATTCTTTTTGATACTATTGTAAATTGAATTGTTTTCTTAGGAAGTTTTAGTACCTGTTCATTGCTGGTGCATAGAAATACTACTGATTTTTGTGTGTTGATCTTATACCTTGCAAATTTACTGAATTTATTTATTAGCTATAGTAGACTTTTTGTAGATTCTTTGCAATTTTCTGCATATAGGATCATGTTATCTGTGTATAATTTCACTTACTCCTTTCAAATTTGGGTGCTTTTTATTTCTTTTTCTTGTGTAATTGCTCTGTCTAGAATTTTCACTACAATTTTGAATAGGAATTGTGAAAGCAGGCACTTTTATCTTGCTCCTATCTTATGGGGAAATCTTTCAGTCTCTTACCATTGAGTGTTGTGTTAGCTGTATTATGAACTATAAATGATGTTATAAATGATATAAGAGGAGTAAAACCTCTCTTCCACTATTAGTGGGAATGTAAACTGATATACATATTTTGATGTTATTTATTGGCAAAAAAAATCTTGAAATATAAATAAATGCATAAGCTTTGCTTGAAAAAAATTACCTTTTAAGAATTTATCCTCAGAAAAAGGTGCAAATAAATGCAAAGAATGTATTTATGATTATGTCTATAGTGCCATGATTTGCTTTCCTTGTTTAGGTGTTTGTGTGGTGAGATTATTAGCCTTTTCCATTTTTATTATTATAAAAATGACTATTTAAGGCTCTTAGAGGTGACCTTTTCAATACTAAAAGGAAAATAACCCATAATAATAGTTCCCTCTTCCATGGAAGCCAGGTTTTATTTCACAAAGGCCCAGGGAATCCATGACTTTGCACTGGAATTCAGCCTTCTCAAGAGGTGAGGCTGATAGCAGAGATCTTGACTGTGGAGACATTATCCAGGCAGACAGATGCTCTTTCCAAGACTTACATTTTGCCTGGGAGAAAGAATCAGAAACCCTCCTGGGTTGCCCCTTTCATCAAGTTCTTCCTAATGCATCACTTAAATTAAGCAATGAGTGTGGTGGCTCATTCCTGGACAGGGAGCCAAGTGATGAATTCAAGTCTTTCTTAGGTTCCTGACTTGCTGCATAACACTGGCATTACTTTTCTCATCTGTGCAAAAAATATATCTAAAATGGCTTTATAAGTAGTATAGCAAAATATAGATGTAAACTGCAAACATACCTAAAAATCACTCTGTTCTCTTGATTCAAATCAGAAAACACTCTGTCTTTGGTGTTATTTAGGCACAATTAAGAAGTACCTATAGTCTTGATAAAAGCAAGTCTACTGCATTTTTTTAACAGAATCTGCATGGCAGAATTGGAGGGGTCTTCAACCCTATAGAGTCTATTAAAATCAGATTCCTGGACCCCATCACAGACCCATTCTGATTTTCTGAGGGTTGTTCACAGGAATACAGATGCTGCCAAAGATCCCAGATGATTCTGACATGGCAAGATTTTCTTATGTGGGAATGATTCATCTAAGCCATGGTCCCCACATGCTAGGGCTTCTGGAGCCTTCGGGGAGCCTAGAAAAGGGCTGGGAGCAGTGGGTATTTATAAAAATGACTTATTGAAGAATAACTTTCCATTGTGTGTTCATACTATAGTTGGTTTATCCATTCATCAGTTGATGGACATTTGAATTGTTTCTAATTAGGGACAATTATAACTAAAGCCATTATAAACTTTCATGTGTAAGTTTTTTGTGCAAATATGTTTGTATTTCCCTTGAGTCTCCTGGCCCAGAGAAGAGCCACCACATATACTGCTTAATTTAAGAAATATATTAGGAAGAATATGCTGAAAGAGGCAACCCAAGAGAGTTATTGATTCTTCCTGCTAGGCAAAGTTTAAGTCCTAGAGTTAACTCTAAGTTTAGAATTTTAAGGAACTGCCAAAATATTTTCCAAAATGGCTATACTTTTTTACATTGCCACTAGCAATATATGAGGGTTTCAATTCCTCCACATCCTTGCCTATACTTGCTATTGGCTTTCTTTTCTAATATAGCCATTCTAGTAAGTAGGTTTTCTTTTCTAATATGGCCATTCTAGTTATCTCATTGTGGTTTTCATTTGCACTTCCTTGATGACAAATGATGTTGAGTGTTTTTTCATATGCTCACTGTACATTTGTACATTTTTTGGAACAATATCTCCTCAAGTTTTTGGCCCATTTTTAAGTGGGTTATTTGCCTTTTTATTGTTGACTTATAATGTTCTTTATACATTGTGGTTGCTTATCCCTTATCAGATATATCATTAGTAAATCTTCCTCCCATTCCTTAGGTTGTCTTTTCATTTACTTGATAATGTCCTATGCAGCACAACATATTTTAGTTTTGACGTTCAATTGAACTATTTTTCTTTTGTTTATTATGCTTTAGGTGTCATAACTAAGAGAGCATTGCCTAACTCAAGGTAATGAACATTTACCTTTATGTTTTCTTCTAAGAGTTTTATAGTTGTAGCTCTTAAATTTAGGTCTATCATCCATTTGGAGTTAATTTTTTGTATATGATGTGAGGTAGGGATCAACTTCATTCCTTAGTATGTGGGTCCCTTTTATCTCCATGTGAACTTTAGAGCTACTTTGTCAACTTACAAAAACATCAGCTGAGATGTTGATAAGGACTGTGATAAATCTGTAAATCACTTTAAGTAGTATTGCCATCTTAACAATATTACATCTTCCCATTGATGAACATGGAAAAATTTTCATTTGCTATTGAAAGAGAAAGCAAATTCTTTTTCTCAGCCACCTTTCATATTTGCTATGTGCCAGCTATTATTCTAAGAAATTTATATGTATAATCAAGTGTATCCTCACAAACTCATATAATACAGAATCATCAATATCCCCATTTTGCAGAAGAATAATTTGGCAAAGAAGATTAAGCAACTTGCCTAAGGTCACATAGACCCTGGTAGAGCCAGGATTTGAATCCAGGTAGTACATGTTCTTAACAACTATACACTACTGCCTATCACCAAATTTAAGGACCTTTTTGTGAAAGCCAAGTTTCTTTAGAGATAAAAAGCAAGGCCACCCTACAGAAGTGGCAGATTTACATAAAGAGAACCCTGATTACACCTCTTTCTGAGGGCTAGAAGGATCTTTGCCCTTCCAGGGTATTACTAGTCGAGTGTCTGGTCCAGAAACATAAATCACTCTAAGTATTTTAGGAAGAGAGGGATTTAAGGCAGAGAATTGGTTGCAGGTTGTAAAGGTGTTAAAAGAGAGAAGAGGATGTTTCTCAGAGATAAGGAAGCTGTTACCTCTCTTTCCTGCTAGGCTCTGGAAATGTCCCACCACTACTGCCAAGCAGGTACTTACTCTACCAAGTTCCCCACAGTCCCCACTGCTAACACTGCTTGAAGCCGTTGCTTCCACTGCTCCTGGAGGGGGTCAAACTGCTTACTACTCCCCCAAAACACACATTCCTATTACATATATCCCATGACTTTATTTTTCTGTTGTTGTTTCATCATAACATTTCACTGTTTCACATTGTATACTTACTTTATACTTACTATCTTAGTTTCCCGTTATCTATTCTCCACCTCCATCTACAACAACATGGATTCTGTGAGGACAGCAACTTTATCTGTTTCGTTCACTGATACATCTTCCATGCCTAGAGGAATCCCTGACACAAAGCAGGCAGATAATAAATAATTTTGAATAAGTAAATGACAAATTTAATAAAATAGACTTCTGCATTCCACAGAGAGTCTAACATATAACTTGTTTGTAACAAATTAGTAAGTGATTGATGTGTACTCCTTATCTAGAAGATTGAAGCCAACTAAACAAATGGACCTTCCCATAAAAACTTGTTGGTGTGCCTGTCAGGGACTGAAAAATGGGCTAGTTGGATGTAGTAATTAATACAGCTGCTTGTAGGACACAGAAATCAACCTGAGCTGTTGTGCTCAGGGTATATACTCTCCACTATTCCAGCTTAATTGAATATCCAAGGCTCAGGGCTCCATCTTACCACATTGCCACATATCTACACATCCCCATTGATCTTAGAACTGTCCTGAGGACCCTTGGAAAAGTACCTTTTTGTGATAACCAGATGGACAAGAGCAAAGGCAGTAGGCTGGAAAGGGTGCCTGATGATCGTGGTGCATCCCTGTGAAGACTGGCAGGGCCTATGTTACGGACCATGTGAGTCTCCACTCAGATGAAAACTGGAAAGTTGATGGCAAGAATTCTGATCCAGCACTATTAGTAGCACTTAAGCTTATTGAATTAATTTGATTCAATAGGTCAGAAGCAGAAAGCAGCTTTATTCGTTTTCCTACTGAACCTTTAAACCTACTTAAAGGAATTATTCTTTTCCATCCCTTAGGAAATCTTGGAGAGATCTCACGACTTTTGGGGTTCCTTTCACATATGAAAACAGTTTGATTTCTGTCACTGAAAGTTACATGAAGTGTAATATCAAAACTGAAATCATTAATTAGTTTGAAACTTTTCCCTCTTATTCCTCCCATCTAACTGAAATTTTGTACCTTTGATCAACATCTCCCCTTTCCTTAGCTCTGGCCTGCTTCAGAAGAAGAATCCCACAGTTAAGGAGAGGGGTGAAATTGGCCTCTTCACTCTTTTCTTTCTCCACCTGTTTCCCTACTAACTAAGTAATCCTTCCAGCACCTACAGGAATGGAGAGGAAAGAGGAAGAAACATTATGCGACAGAACAGGACTTGGTGACTGGTATAGTTGCCATCTGACATCAGGATCTTCAACACAGCAGATTTTTAAAAATTGGCAACTCCTTCTCTCACAGGTTGCTTAAACATGTTCTGTCATGATCCCTCGCTGGGAACATCTGGCTATGGACCATGCCCCCTTCAGCTGTCATTTTTGAGGCCCTTCTCAGCCCCTGGGCTTCTGATGGTCTTCCTTTCTGATGGGATCTTGGTGCTTTCTGGGCAGTATTCTATGGGGTCCATTTTAATATTACCCCAGAACAACCCTTTCTGTTGGAATCACACTGTACACAGGAAAATTCACACCTTTATCACACTTTCAGTGAAAGTTTGGTTTGTTTCCAGCATAAGCATAGTATAGTTTTGCCACGAGGCTGGGGCTGCTTTGGTCACAGCTTGAGCCCTTCGGTCTTCCACAGATAAGATTCAAATAGTGATCCCTTTCAACCCTCAAACTCCAGAGATAGTGTGAAGTTTTTCAAGTGGTTCTCATGAAACCACCTTGGGCTGAAGAGTGGATGTCCAGAACAATGATAACTCTCCCATGCCAGCCCTCAATACAGGCCTCTTTGTCTTAGTTTGTTCACATCCTTAAGGTTCATGCTTAGCTAAAAATGTCAGGGAACCAATATTATTACCTCTTTTCTTTTAGGTATTTATAGTGTACCTATGTTGATTCATGTGATAATATGGATCATCATTGTTAAATGCAGTAAGTATTCCACTTTATGACTACATAAAAATTATCCATTTCCCTTATTGAGAAACATTTGATAGTTTCCAAATTTTTGATAAAGCAAATATTTCTGCAGTTAACATCCATGTAAATATGTGCACATGTGTGATTTTTTTTTCTAAAATATATGGCTAGAAGAAGAATTCCTAGTTATGTCAACACACCCTAGTTGACCCCTTTGTATAATTTTCTCACCTTGGGTTTGGGCAGAACTTGTAACTTGCTTCTAGCCAATAGAATATGGCAAAGGTGATGGGATCATCACTCCCATAATTACATTACATTATATAAGACTTGGTCTTAGACTAGAGAAATTTTATTTCTGTCCTTGAAGACGTAAGCTGCCATGTTGTAAGAAGACCTGTGAGAGAGCCAGGTGTCAGGAATGATGGATGGCCTCTAGGAGCTGAGAGAAGTCCATGGCTGACAGCAGACAAGAAAAGGGGGATTTCAATTCTGTAACCACATGAAACTGAATCCTGCCAACAACCACATAAGCTTGAAAGAGAACTTCTATCTCCAGAAAAGAATGCAGTCTGGCTCACGCCTTGATTTTGGCTTTGTGAGACCCTAAGCAAAAGAGCCAGTTAAGCTGTGCTTCAGACTGCTAACCCAGAGAAATAGCAAGATAATAAATGTATGTTCTTTTAAGCCACCAAGTTTGTGATAATTTGTTAAACAGCAATAGAAAATTAATAGTAGTTTTATATGGATCATAGGATATGCTCGTTTTCTGTTTTAATAGTCAATGCCACCTTGTTCTCCAACGTGGCCATATGAAATTTACACTGAACCGTCAGCATACAAGATGGTTCCATTTTCCAACAACTCTGTCCACACTTGATTATAAAACTGGAATTAGCACTATTTTTAAAAAAATACTTAAATTATAGACTAAACTTCAGTGATTATACTTTCTGAAACTAAAGTTGGTGTGAAATGTCTGACACCTACATGATCTTTACCAACTCTCTTAAATCATCTAGGCTATATGGCTGGTTTACAGTAAGGTAATCTTATTTATTTTTATGCCAGGGAGTAGTTTAGGACATCGATTAGATTTGTAATTAGGACAAAAGCTAGAAACCTTTGAACCATGAATAGTGACATTGGGGATGCTACAATATTGTACAGAAAAAAACCCCATCTGTTGGTACTTTCATCTCCTCATGAATCAAAATAGCAAATCAATTTATTTTCAATAATGTTTGAATTCAGGTGGGTTTTCTATTATAAAAGTAAAAACTAGTTAACTTAGAAAATTTGGGGAAAATATATGTATCACCACACAAAGATAGGCACTGTTAACATTTCAGGATATCTTAAAATCATATTTTAATTTGTTTACACTACATAGTTAGGATCATGTGATAGAAATAATTCCTGTATTTTTTCACTTAACAATTTAGGTAACTTCTATGCTGCTGTACACTCTTCATGAATATAGCATTTAATAGCTTCATACTAAATTCATATATAGATTACTTAGGAAATACCACTTAGCCATTATTTTATGACTGAAGCATTTAGGTTGTTTCCTTTTTTTAAAAAGTGATAACCACAGATTTATTTTTGTTTTGTTACCAAAAGTTCAGCACTTTTTCCCATGGCCACATCAGAAGAACTAGGACAAGCAGTTTGAGGAGAAGGAAAGAGAAGTTTATTAATTTGCTGGCAAATGAGGAGAATGTCAGACTCTCGTCTTAAAGTACCATTGTTCTATCTATAAGCGGAAATACAGAGCTTTTAATGGGAATTTTCAGCTTTGGGCCATTGCTCTTCAACTTGATGAATCCTGATAGAATCAGTTGATGGTGCTGATGGATCAATTGATGGTCCTGATAGACCCCATCTTTGGAGAAGACAATCTCATGACCTCTGCCCAGATAATTCTGTTGAGCCATCTCCAGTGGTACAAAAATCAAAGAACACTTCCCTGCCCCTTGGATCACTGGCCTCAGGCAGGAATGCAGGTTTTAATTCCCCAAAAGGGTGAGGAGATTTTAAAGAGACAACTTGTAAAACATTTTACCCTTTTTCAGGCCATTCCCTGTGTTACATATTCCCTATTGTCAATTTTACCCTTCCATATCTATGGGAGGAGGAGCAGTGTAGTCATCAAGCTACTTCCTGCTGAATTGGAGTGATGTTTTTAGGTGGAAGGTTTATACTTATTTATGCCATTGCAAAGCTTTGGCAGTAGATCTACAAAAATAAAGACTGCAACAGATTACCAGGTGAAAAAAGGCATAAGCAATAACTACGACCATAAGGATTGACAAGGTGAAATGGAGAATACCTGATAAGAGAGATACCCTGCTTGGTATCTAAGACACCAGTAGGACTGTGGGTCCTTACTGTCACCTTGTACATAATGTCTGATACAGGGCTGGGCAAGAAAGAAACATGGGACCTCTGAGCACACAGCTAGTAGTCACCCCCTGTAGGTGATCCAAGAGATGGGCTTCTGCAAATTCAGAAATCATATACAGGAATACTCGCACCAAACGAGGTTTAGGATGACAAACCCAGCAGCGAGACAGATCAGCAAAAGAGGTGATAGCCCAGGAAATCCTTACTAAGGATTTGTCTCTCTATCCTGTAGACAGAACAAATAACCAAAGAAAGGTTAGTGAAAATATCAACATTTTAATTTTTCCTTCTTCTTAAACAGATACTTTAGATTGCCTAAAGGCCAGCCCATCCTCTGGGGGCTTAGGTCCTCTTCTTCCATGGGACACCTCTTTACTCTGGTATGATGGACCCAAGATTTTACTCTGGACAATTTCAATGAGGTAGGAGTTGTTAGAGGCACTTCATAGGGTCCCTTCCACTTCTCTGCCAGTCGTTGTTCAGGTCACCCAGTCTTCTGGTTTAAAGGGGTGGAGGGATGCCTCCAACCAGGGTGAGGACCTGAAAGAGGCAAACTCATGCCTTATGGTTAGAATCTGACCCAGTCATTTGACATATTGCTTTGCTCTGCTTTCTTTACTCATGGTTATATTACCATACTTACCTCAGGGTGCTAGGAAGAGTCTCCCATAAACTATTTCATAGGGGCTTAACTTAATCCTGCTTCTAGGAGCTACCTTTATCTGGAAGAGGGAAAGCAGCAACACCTTATCTCACTTTAGATGGGTTTCCTGCATCAATTCCAGGATGCATGCAATTTCTATTCTAGGTGTAGGGCTTTGCTTACTTGCTGGGTTACCTCCAATACAAGGGAGGGTCCTTTATCACTCTGTATGAGGGAAAGGAGACTATGAACGTCTTGATGACCTACAGAATCATTGAGTCCACCATGTCCAGCTCCTTGGAGAAGTGATTCACTAGGTTCCCACTGGGAAGTTCCCTCGAAGAAGCTCATGGGAGACCACAGGATATTGTGCACCACAGGGTTCCCCAACCTGGTGAGTTGTATAATTATTTCATTATATATTACAATGTAATAATAATAGAAATAAAGTGCACAATAAATGTAATGCACTTGAATCATCCCAAAACTATCACCCTCCTCCCCAGTTCATGGAAAAATTGTCTTCCATGAAAACAGTCCCTTGGTGCCAAGAAGGTCGGGGACCACTGGCAGAAGATCCAGGTGCAGACAGTGGGAAGCAAAGATCTCCACCTGCCCTGGACACTGCCATGGAGTGGCCAAATACAGCGATACCTTGTGAAATGCCAAGGGCTCCATAGATGCTCAGATGGACTTTAGTGTGATGCTGGGTCCTGTTGACAATGGGGTCATTGGATCAGAGACTGAGCCAATAGTTAGAAGCCAGGGCAGCAATGTGGTTACACTAGAAGAGGAAGATGCTCAGGAAGATGAACAGTCCAATGGCCTTCATGTAGTCCCAGGACATGGACAACTTGACACCTTCCCCGTATGAGCCTTGTCTGCCTCCATCAGCTTTCCAGTCTCTTCCTTCTTGGCCCCAGCCTTCTGCAGCTCATCCGTGCTGTTGTGGTGCCTGCTGATGTCCTCACTGTAGTAGAAGGAGCTGCCAAGCTGTCTCTGCAGCTGCCTGCCCATGGTGTCCATCGCCAGCATGCCATCCTCCATGTGCTTGGCTTCTTTCCCTGGACTGCTGATGCCCATTATCCCTTCATCCTCCAAGGCCTGTTCCCGCTCTGTGCTGGTGTATGCACAGAGGAGCTAGGCGAAAGCCCTATCCCAGGCCAACAGCTCCTGGTAGAAGCCCATCTCAGAGTGAGTTCCTTCAGAAGGATTCTGGTAACTTCAGATGCTCCCTCCATTCAGGTAAGATAAGACTCTACCCAGCCTGAAAAGGTATCTACTAATACAAGTTTAAAGGGTGGGTCCCCACATGTTGAGTTCCCTGTGCAGCAGGTCACTTTTCTATCTTTGGATTGTTTATTCTTTCTGTGAGTCAGGCAACCCCAAAGCAGGGGTAGTCATAATATTCTGCTTTAGTTTTTCAAAGACATTTTGACAGTCTGTGGTCCATATCAGGGGCTCCATATCTATTCCTTTAAGGGCCTCTTACAAGGGCTTTGCTATTAGTCCAAAGTTTGGGATCCAGATATAACAACCCCTACCATTCTTAGGAGTCTGCACAGTTGTTGCAGGTTGCCTTGCTAATTTGGAATCCCTGATAAGCAACCTACTGTTTGCAAATCTGTCCAATTGCAGGTTCTGCAAGTCCTTTGCTAAGCCCTCACCAAACGGGGCAGGAGAGCCTTTTTTAAACCCCTGAGGCAACACAGTCCAGTAGCACCTCGAGGCCACCCTAGTCCCAGGATCCTGCCATTCAAATGAGACTGAGTAACATTCATAGTTACTTGTACAATATCATTAATGGCACGTAGAGCCTGCATGAATCTATATTCATTGGTATGAGGAATTTAAATTCTTTCTGCACGTCCCAGGGTCCCATTGGCCTATATGGACTTACTTGCTTTTTGTAGCTTTCTTCTTACAAATGCTGCAATGATGTGCAGGTTTGCTGAGGACCAAACTTCAAAGTGAACTGCTCCACAATGGCAGTCTCCTGTATGCTTCACCGGGCCTTAGTATTCATCCAGCAGGAGCTTGGCTACACCCCTGGAGGTGAGCTTCTGCCACTTCTGGAACAGCTCCTGGTGTTCCTGCTGCTTGTCCAGGTCCACCAGATTTGGTGGTGGAGGTGGCAGTGGGAGCAGCTCCAGGTCTGGCTGCAGCTCTCTGGGGTCCACCTCCTGGGCCCTCTGTGGTGAGTTTCTCAGCCACAGCATGCCAATAGCTGCCTCACCACTGCCCAGCCCAACTGCTTCTGCCCACATGGTTTAGCACCACTTGAGTTCCCACTGTCAATTTCACCTGTGGCTTCTGTGGGGAATATTTGGATTGGAGCCACTAGTGAGGCAGGGGGCCCTGGGCCCCTTCCTTCATCATCTGAATCCTAGACTTGAAAAAAAAAATTTTTGTTGTCCTGGAGGTTTCTTGTTACCTAGAGCCCTTTGCAATTTTGGGTCAATGTTCTTTCCAATGTCCTTCCCTTTTACAAAAAGCACACTGTACATCATTCTGGGGTGACTTTCTCCATCCTTTCCTTTTGACTGTCTCAAAAGACCCTGCCAGTTGTCCTTGTGCATTCAAGCCCCCTATCTGATGTTGCCATAATGGAAACTTCCCTGCCCCAGCTATGGGTGCCCTCTGGCCAAATTGAGTTCCCTGCCGGGTCTTAGAAGGAGAGACCATCCCCACCCTCAGTCATAACCTAGTGGATGTGGAACTGAAGAATTAGTTCCAGTCATGCCCTCCCCACCCCCTCTCATGGTGCAAAGATGGTAACTCTGGATGTGAGCTGGGACCCTCCCATGGATCACCCCAGCTGTGGAGGGT
Source organism: Daubentonia madagascariensis (assembly GCA_023783475.1). Lineage (NCBI taxonomy): Eukaryota > Metazoa > Chordata > Mammalia > Primates > Daubentoniidae > Daubentonia > Daubentonia madagascariensis. Next base: position 1,921,229 of record JAKFHU010002205.1, on the reverse strand, counting down.
GCTACAGCCACTCCTGGGGAGCCTGGTAGGCACCGGTGCCTCCCCACCATGTCACGTACCTGGGGAGGCAATCAGGTAGTGGGCACTTCTCCCCCACCCCCCATTTCCCCCTCACCACATGCTGCTGGGCAGTGGACCACACATGCCGGTCCCCCCCATGCAAAGTCCTTCCCCAGGGCCATGGTTCTACATGGCAACTCACCTCAGTTGGTACCCAGCAGCCAAATTAGAACTGGTGCAGACCAGGGGAATCCAACTGTCCAACTAAAACAAAGCATTTTGAAGGCCCACAGTGGTCAGGATAGTGGCAAAAGGGCTGCTTCCCACCTCTTCCAGCAGTCACAGGGTGCCATTCCACCAGGGCACCGATGGGCCCACCCAGGGATGCCAAATTCTGTTACTGAAAGTTTGGCACTTGTCCCCAAGACCTCATCAGAAGGGCAAGTACAAGTGGTTCAAGGAGAAGGAAAGAGAAGTTTATTAATTTGCTAGCAAATGAGGAGAATGTCAGACTTTCATCTTAAAGTTCCATTGTCCTATCTATAAGCAAAAATACAGAGCTTTTAAAAGGAGTTTTCAGCTTCAGGCTATTGCAGTTTAACTATAGTTGATGGTCCTGATTGGCCCCATCTCTGGCAAAGACAATCTCATGACCTCTGCCCAGATAATTCCATTGAGCCATCTCCTGTGGTACAAAAAAACAAAGAACACTCCCCTGCCCCTCAGATTACTGGCCTCAGGCAGGAATGCAGGTTTTAACTCCCAAAAAGAGTGAGGGGGTTTTAAAGAGATGACTCATAAAACATTTTACCCTTTTCCAGGCCATTCCCTCTGTTACAGTTAGAATTGATGACTACAGAATTAAAATAAAAATGTCAGCATATATTGCAAACTCAAATGCTACCTAAAATATTAATACAATAGTAATAATAATGATGATGGCTTGGGTGAATATAAGATGTTTGAAAAATTTCAAAATAGATATTTTTTCTTTTTATTTTTTAATTATTTTTTTCCAGCTTTACTGGGGTATAATTGACAATCAAAAGTTGTACATATTTAAGGTGTACAACATGGTATTTTGATATGCATGTACTCCTTTTTACTTTTAAAATAATGTTACTTATACTTGCCACTGCACAGATGAATAACTGCTATTTCTTTGGACATACTTTAGATGGCTGGGAGTGACATCAAAGAAAAGCTGTGACTTCTCTGTCCTTGCTGACATTTTAGGATCCTGGTAACAATTAGCCACTGTAGATGAGAACCAAAATGAGCCCCAGGAAGAGAAGGAATAAGAGAACCAGATGAGAATGAAGAACTGAGTGACCTACAAAAGTTTATCTACTAGTTACTCTAAAAAGTGATACTTTATAATAATAGCTTTATTAAGATGTAATTCACGTACCATAAAATTCACCCTTTTAAAGTATACAATTCACTGGTTTTTAGTATGTTCATAGAGTTGTGCAACAATCACCATTATCTAATTTTAGAAAATTTTCAACACCCTTCCAAAAAATTCCACATCATTTTGTGGTCACTCTCCATTGCCCAGCACTTTTGAATTCATGTTATTTTGAGCTATGCCTTTCTCTTTACCTGTCCAAGCACAATGAATGTTTTTGTTTTTATTTTCAGCACTGCATTAATTAGGATGGTGTAAAATTATCAATTTCTTTCAAAAGTTAAACATGAATGTACCTTTAGGGTCTGCTAATTCATTCCTAAGTATTTACCCAAGAGAAATGAAAACATATGTCAAGAAAAAGCTTTGTACAAGAATGTTCATAGCAGATTTCATCCATAATAGCCAAAAACTGGAAGCAGCCTAGATGTCAATCAGCAGGAGAATGGATAAACCAATTATGGTCTATTCATATAATAGAATATTACTCAGAAATGAAAAAGAATTAACTGCTGATTTGCAACTGACATTGCAACAACATTGGATATGTCTCAAAAGCATTATACTGAGTAAACGTAGCCACACACACATACACAAATGCTGTGTGATTCAATTTATATGAAATTCTAGAATATCTAAAACTAACTTTTGTTGATCGAAATCGCATCAGTGGTTGCTTCTGAGGTTGGGGATGGTAGACTGACTGCAAATAGTAATAAGGGTACATTCCTTGGTGATGGAAATATTCTTTATCTTGATATGGCTATAGGTTATAAGAGTGTATGCCATTGCCAAAACTGATTCAATAGTACTGTGGTCCCCAACCACCAGGCTGTGGAGCAGTACTGGTCCATGGCCTGTTAGGGACAGGGCTACAGAGCCCTGCCACCACCCACCCCCACCCCATCCATGGAAAAAATTGTCTTCCATGAAATTTAGGAAGCAGGGGAGCCACACAGCAGGGGGTGAATAGAAGGTGAGTGAATATACTTACAGCTGCTCCCCATCGCTCATGTCACCGCCTGAGTTCCACCTTACCCCCACTCCGTCTGGGGAAAAATTGTCTTCCATGAAACCAGTCTCTGGTGCCAAAAAGGTTGGGGGCCACTTCAATACATTTAAGATTTGAGTATCTCATTTTATGTAAATGTGTACCAAGCCTGAGCCCCCAGGCTTTCCACGAAATCCTTTGAAATCTGGGTGGAGGCTACTAAGCCTCCACACCCCTTGCTTTCTGTAGGCCTGCAGAATTAGCACCATGTGGACATCACCAAGGTTTATGACTTATGCTTTCTGGAGCTGTGTCATGAAATACACCTGGGACCATTTGAGCCACTGGCAGAGCGATGGGCAGGGAGCAGCATCCAGAGGTGGTACAGGGCAGTGGTGCCTTGGGGCTGTCCCCAGAGATCATCCTGTCCTCCTAAGCCTCTGGGCCTGTGATAGGAGGGGCATACTGGAAGATTTCTGAAATGCTTTTGGGGCCTTTTTCCGATTATCTTGATTATTAACTCCCTTTCAGCCATGCTAATCTCTTAGGTAGCAGTGGCTCAGTCACACCCTTGGATTTCTCTCCTGAAAGCACCTTTTCATTCTTTACCACATGGCCAGGAACTTCTCCAAATTTTTTCTCTGTTTCCATTTTCTCTAGAAGTTCACTGGAAGTAACCACATAGCATCCTGAGCACCTTGCTGCTTAGAAATTTCTTCTGCCAGATATGCTATTCCATCACTCAAATTCTGCCTTCTGCAAAGCCCTTGGGTATGGACATACTTCACAAAGTTCTTTGCCGACTTATGAAAAGAATGGCCTTTACTCCAGTTTCCAATACCTTCCGCCTCAGTTCCATCTAAAACCTCCTCAGAATGGCCTTTATTGTCCTTACTTCTTTCAGCATTCTAGTCTCAACCATTTAGCCAACCTCTAAGGAGTTCCAAACTTTCCCTAGTCTTCTTTTCTTCTAAGCCCTCACCAGAATTTAGACTTTTTCTAACCTGTTCCTCCAAATTCTTTCAGCCTCTGCCCATTATGCAGTTCCATATCTGCTTCACATTTTCAGGTATTTGTTATCAGGAACACTCACTTCTCCAAACCAGTTTTCTATCTTAGTCTGTTTTCTATTGCTTATAGCAGAATACCTGAAACTGGGCAATTTATAAAGAAAATAAATTTGTTTCTTACAGTTATATAGGCTGAAAAGCCCAAGGCTGAGGGGCTGCATGTGGTGAGAGCCTTCTTACTGGTGGGGACTCTGAATCAAAGTCTTGAAACTGCACAGTGCATCAAATGGCAAGGGGGCTGAGTGTGCTAATGTGCTAACTCAGGTCTCTCTTCCTCTTCTTATAAAGTCACTAGTCCCACTCCCATGATAACCCATTAATTCATTAACCCTTTAACCCATTAGTCCATGAATGTATTAATCCATTCAGGCATGTAAAGCCCTCGTGATCCAATCACCTTTTAAAGGGTCCATCTCTCAATACTGTCACATTGGGGTTTAATTTTCAACATGGGTTTTGGAAGGAATATTGAAAGCATAGCAGTAAATTTTCCTTAAAAAAGTAGAATGTTATAATTGATGCTTAAGACAAATTATTGTGTAATTTTCTACAAAATAGTAGAACATATTAGTATTCATAGATATATTTACATATTTATATAATTATGAGAATAACTATAAAATGAACACCTGTGAATCTACTACCCAACTTAACTAGAACATTGCAATATGTTGCAACTTCCCTGTTTTTTCCCAGAAGTGCCTACTATCCCAAATTTTGTGTTATTTATTCTCTTAACTTTTTAAAAACAGTTCTATTACATATGTACCTATCCCTAACAATATATTATTTAGTTTTATTATTTAGGAAATTAATAAAAAAATTATGGTCTTCTGTGTGACTTGCTTCTGTCACTCGATATTATACTTGTTTCTGTGACTCATCCATATTATGTTGTGTAGCTATTAAAATGAATAAACTGTGTGTGAATATAACACAGTCTTGTGTTCCATCCCCCTGGGAATAGCTACTATGGACATTTTTGTTTGCATCTCCTGGTGGTGGAGTATGGGAATATATTTGTTATTATTTTAAGAGACAGGGTTTCACTCTGCCACCCATATGGTGCTGTGATAGCTCATTGTAACCTCAACTCCTGGGCTTGAGCCATCCTCCTGCCTTTGCTTCCTGAGTGATTGAGACTACAGGCACACACCACCACACCTGGACAAGTACAAAAATTCATCTTTAAAAGATAATGTCAGGACAGTTGCTCATGCCTGTAATCTTAGCATTTTGGGAGACTGAAGGGGGAGAATCACTTGAGGCCAGGAGTTTGAAACCAGCCTGAGCAACATAGTGAGAGCCTACAAAAAATAGAAAAATTAATCAGGCATTGTGGCATATGCCTGTAGTCTCAGCTACTCCAGAGGCTAAGGCAGGCAGATCCTTGAGCCCAAGAGTTTGAGGTTGCATTGAGTGAGCTATGATGACACTGTTGTCAAAACCACAAAGGGGTTTTGGCCTAGGTCCAGTTGCTTGTTGCACAAAGGTTCAATTATTGAGACAACAAGGATTGTCAAGGAAGAAAGGAATTTTTTAATACAAAAGACATCTTTTTTTTTAGAAGAAGGAACGAGAAGTTTATTAATATGCCAGCAAAAGAGGAGGTTGGCAGACTCCAGTCTTAAAGTACCAACGTCCTCACAAAAGACATCTTGTCAGGAGAACAAGAGATGATGTCTCAAACCCAACTCCTCAAATAATGGAGATCATGGGCTTTTAAAGGAGGGGCCACGTGCCTTGGGGCAGGTTGTGGTGTAACTAACAGTGGGCTAACTGCATTAGGGGCAGGTTGTGGGGGATGGTGATTCTTGCCATCAGGAAGTCTGCCTAGGGGCCTTAAGAATCTCAGCTTTGTCTTGCAGAAAATCCACCATTTCTGGGAAACAACTCAAAAGGTCAAGTAATTAGTTAAGGGATAGGATTATAAAAAATATACAAGGGCCATTGAAATTTGTTCATAGAGCTGGTTACAATGCCATTGCACTCTAGCCTGAGCAACAGAGTGAGACTCAGTCTCTTAAAAAAAGAAAATAGATAATGCAGAGGGTGAGGTGGTGTGCAGTGGTATGGGGGAGGTGGGAAGATCACAAGCAGAAGAGTTCAAATCCAGCCTGGGCAACACAATGAGACCTTGTCACTTAAAAAAAAAATAATACCAAACTATCTCATACTTTAGACTAGCAAATTTGAATTATGACTTTTCTAAAGTAGGTTCAGTTTAGCATAAATAACAACAGTCCAGGAATTGCTTAGAATTTTTAACTTTGCTGGTAGAAAAAAGTAATTGGCATGTCTGAAGGTAAGAGAACAGTCAATTCCAATCTTTCTTACTTAATTCCAACTTGGCCCAGGAATCCTCCCCAGGGGAGGGGTTTAGGAGCCACTACCAATCAATCAGAACTGGCATTTGAGGTAAAGCCTATTTGCATCCTTCTTAGGTGTTATAGTTTGACTATAAATTTGGAATTAGAAGTGTAACAGAGGAAATGAGTAGTCGCCCCTTCTCCCATAGATATGGAAGGGTAATATTGACAGGGGGGAATATACAACAGAAGAAATGGCTTGAAAATACGGTAAAAATGTTTTTGGTGGGTTTTTTTGTTTTTTTTTTTTTTTTGCCTCTCCTTTGGTCTCTGACTTTTTTTTTTAATTTCAGAATATTATGGGGCTACAAACACTTTGGTTACATATATTGCCTATGCACTGCCCAAGTCAGAGCTACAAGCGTGCCCATCCTGAGACAGTGTGCCCTGCACCCATTAAATATGAGTTTACCCATCCTCTCCACCCTCCTCCCACTTGCCCAACACCCGATTAATATTATTTCCATGTGTGCACATAAGTATTGATCAGTTAGTACCAATTTGATGGTGAGTACCAGTGGTGCTTGTTTTTCCATTCTTGTGATAATTCACTTTGAAGAATGGGCTCCAGCTCCATCCGGGATAATATCAGATGTGTTAATTCACTGTTGTTTTTTATTGCTGAGTAATGCTCCATGGTATACATATACCACATTTTATTAATCCATTCATGTATTGATGGGCACCTGGGTTGTTTCTTTGCAATTGTGAATTGTACTGCTATAAACATTCAAGTGCAGATGTCTTTATTATAGAATGTCTTTTTTTCCTTTGAGTAAATACCTAGTAGTGGGATTGCTGGATCAAATGGTAGTTCTACCTTTAGTTCTTTGAGGTATCTCCATATTACTTTCCATAGAGGTTGTACCTATTTGAGGTTCCAGTTCCACCAGCAGCATATGAGTGTTCCTTTCTCTCTGCATCCCCGCCAACATTTGTTGTTTTGGGATTTTTTGATATGAGCCATTCTCACTGGAGTTAAGTGATATCTCACTGTGGTTTTGATTTGCATTTTCCTGATGATTAGAGATGTTCAGCATTTTTTATATGCTTCTTGGCCATTATTCTGTCTTCTTTTGAAAAGTTTCTGTTCATGTCCTTTGCCCACTTTTTAATGGGGTTGTTTGATTTTTTTTCTTGTTGATTTTCCTAAGTTCTGTATAGATTCTGGTTATCAACCCTTTATCAGATGTGTAGCACACAAATATTTTCTCCCATTCTGTAGGTTGTCTGTTCGCTCTGATGATAGTTTCCTTGGCTGTGCAGAAGCTTTTTAATTTGATCAGGTCCCATTTATTTATTTTTATTGCTTCTGTGATTGCTTTGGGGGTCTTCTTAATAAATTCTTTGCCTAGGCCAATGTCTAAAAGAGCTTTTCCAACATTTTCTTCTAGAATTCTTAAGGTTTCATGTCTTAGGTTTAAGTCTGTTATCCATCATGAGTTGATTTTTGTGAGAGGTGAGAGGTGTGGATCTAGTTTCAGTCTATATAGTTTCAATTTTAGTATATGTGCTGCCGAAGAAAGCACAGTAAAAATGTTTTATGTCTCTTTAAAACATCCTCCACTCCTTTTGGAGAGCTAGGACCTGCATCCCTGCCTCAGGCCAGTGATCAGGAGGGGCAGAGGAGTGTCCTTTGTTCTTTGTGCCACAGGAGATGGGATTAAACTGGGCAGAGGCCAGGAGATCATCTTGGCCAAAGATGGGATTAATCAGAGGTCATGAGATTGTCTTAGCTGAAGATGGGATTGATCAGAACCTTTAAAAGCTCTGCACTACTGCTCAGAAGCAGGACGTTGGTAGTTTGAGACGGGAGTCTGCCAACCTCTTCATTTGCTGGCAAATTAATAAACTGCTCTTTTCTTCTCCTCAAAACACTTGTCCTCGTTCTTCTGATGTGGCCTCGGGGACAAGTGTTGAGCTTTCAGTAACAGAAGGGGGTTAAATGAAGCAGCTAGGAGGAGGTCAGATTACTAAGGACTACTCTTCATGTTCTCCACTCTGAAGGCCCCTGCTCAAGGTTCCCAGTTTATGGAAAGATAGTGAGTAAAGCTTTTGAGGCTACCTCAGTTTGAATATTCCTGTTTGCTTCTGCATAACGTAAGACAAATTTGGGGATACATTATGCTGTCTTACTCAGCTTTTTAAAAAGCCTATTGGAAAAAAATTTAAGTAGAGATAAAAGAAGAATTTTTTAAAAATCCTCTGTATCTCACATTTAATGATAATGACTATTAACATTCCATTGCATATCCTTCCACATTTTTATGTAAATGTAATGCCTATAGCATATTTCCTTGATTCAGATGGGTTGTAGGTGGGGTGAGGGCAGTGGAAGAAATAATATATTAGACTTATATATTGGTTGTAGAATATATCTTATATTTGAGACACTGAAATGTGAAAAAGTTATTTTTAGAATGGAGTAAATATTGCATATATAGAGTATTTTATTGATTTCAGAAAGCATAATTCCACAATTTAACATTTTAAAAATAATGATGTAGCTTACAGTCATGGCTCATCATAGTATAATTGGTAGCATCTTTTTATTTCTTAAAAGATAAATGAAAATGATGCATTAACAACTGATGTCATATCATATTTTATATAACAGTATACATTTATGAAAATTTATAAACATAAATATTCATGGTGGCTGCTTTACATATTTTTAAAAATTTAGTCCTCAAAATAACTCAGAATGGTGACATTTTGAGTGATTAAAAAACTTCTTTATACTTTTCTTATTTCCTGAATATTTTAATAATGAGCATTTATTTTAGAAAAATGATAGTCATTAATCTAAATTAAAAATGAAAATGGTATTTTATCACCATTTTCACACAAAGAAATGAAAGCTCAAAAACTTAGAGAACTTGTTCAAAATCACACAGCTGCTAGATATTACAGCAAGGATTTGGACCCAAGCCTGACTTCAGACACCCCTTCCATGATATCCATCCTGCCATTGATAAAAGGAGATTGAAGCTCAGAGACTTGCCCAAGCCTCATGTCATTCTTTCACATGCTTTCTATAACCATTCAGTTTCCAAAGCCATCTTGTAATCACATTTTTTATTTTCAATTTTGATTTTTTTAACTTTTTTTAATAAATTTCTTACAAAAATTGTAAAAATAATACAGAGAATTCTCATGTATACTTCACCCAGATTTTCCAAATGTTAGCATCTTTCCCAACTACAGAAAAGTTATCTGATTCAGAAAATTTACATTGGTACAAACTTCTTTAGAGACCCCTAGGATTATACTATTATACCCAATTAAAAATTAGGTTGAATAGTGTAATGGTTAAGAGCAGAAGCTCTGTCACCAGACATTCCTAGGTTCTAGTACACCTTCTGTTACCAGCTAATTGTGTGACCTTTGGCAGTTCCTGTAACATCTCTGAAATTCTGTTTCCTATTCTATAAAATAAAAACATTAAAATCACTTCCCTCAGCTATTATAAAGATTAAATTAGATAATATATGGGAATCATTGGCATGTGGTTAGGACTCTATAAATGTTAAGTGTTACTATTGTTGTTATTACAATTCTCCTGTATCAGCCTAGTCACTGGCATTGAGGGAAGGATCCTGTCCTGCCCACAGGAAGACAACCCCTACCGCATATCAAAGGTCACCCTTATACCCTGAAGCCCACTTGTCCACAGTCTACAATGTGGAGCTGGCATTACAACTCCAAGGTAGGGCCTCACCTTGAAGCCTTGGCTCTCATCTCCTTCACTCCAACACCCATCTGCTCTCAAGATGTCCCTGTTCGCCCTCTGTTTCAACCTGGGAAAAGGAAGAGTCTTACATCCAATGTAACTATCTACACGGGCTATATGAATTCCTTATGGAAAGAGAAGTCACTTTTCAAGGCACATAAAGCTCCTTCATTGCTATTAACTAAGGAGCAGCTGAAACCTTCCAAAAAGGGGGGAGTAGACAGGAAGGGAGAAAAAAGACATACAGGGAAAAGTGAAGGCAGGTGAAAAGAAGAGGAGTGGGAAATAGAAGGGAACATGACACAACAGAAATGCACCTAACCAAAAGTTCCTCACCATCCTAAGTCATGACACCTAAAAATTGTGGTGTCCTGAATGGAGTATGACAGTCTGGGCATAATGCTATCAATTCCTCCTGGGTCTGGACACTGTCCTTCTTTGAAGCTCTTGGGCACATTGGCGTCTTCAGCAAAGCCTTGTACTAATCTAAGGTCGTATTGCAAATATAGTCAATTAAAATTTCCAGGTGTGTCTGGTGATTTTGCTCATAGATGCTGCTGCCTGGTCAGAACTTTCCTAGCTTGTCCATATTGCAGTGATTTTTTAAAAATATAAAGTCAGATCTTCACCTTTAATCTTGTCTGGTTGCTTTAAGTTTAGCATATCAAACTCAAGGCCATTTTGATTTTTGATCATGCCATCTTTTGTATTGCTAGGCCAAGTTTTGAGTCATTGGCAAATACGAGAGTGTATCATAGGTTAAGAAAGGGAAGAATGATGGATGCTCACCCTCTGGGTGTCAGAACCCAGAGTTGGAATATAACCCCAAAACAGGGAAGAGAAGATGAGGGTGAGGAAATGATCTGAAGAGGGAAGCAAGCACCATCATACTAGTTATCACTGTAAATCCATGCCCTCTATCCCTCTCCTCCTTCCATCTGCTCCAGAGACACCTGTTAGAGAATAACCCCATAATGAAGCAGCTCTAACATTTTATACCCAAAAATATATTTTAGAACACTTCTAGTATACTATGTCATAGGCACAACATTCCTACCATTTCCATCTAAAGGGTCCCTTTCTATTTCTCAAGGTTTTAGCAGGAAACCTGTGCTTCTTGCTAAGTAGCATTTTCCCAGCCTGGCTCAGAATACATCTGTACTGTACCTCACCCTTTGACTTTCACTGCTTAATACATATCTAACAGGGTCTGATTCTTTAATAACTCACCTGGCACTTACTATAGCTGTATTATACATGTAAGAATAAGTTCCATTATGTCTACAAAGTCACAAATAACCATTTTGAACAAAAGTAGCCTAAAAACAGGGCCCAATAGTGCTGCAATAAAGACTTTACCCCAGTCTGGTTGACAGGGAGACTTTTAACAGTGCTTTTAATATTATCGTTCATCTGGCCTTGAGTCAACTCAGCTATAATTTCATCAATTTTTCAGCATCTCATAAAGCAGGATATCATCAGATACTTTGAAATTGCTATGTTTAGTAAATGTTTGCTTTTTAGACAAAATATTCTTTTGGAAATATTTTTTATAGTGAACTCATATATACTCCAAATTTTAATTGCTCAATTTTTTTCCAAAGAGTCACAAATCTGTTTTATATTCCAGTCTAAAATTTTATTAGGGACTGGAATCAAACTACAAAAATAATAGTATTATTGTGAAATATCTCCCAATCTTGGTTTCTTTATGATTACTCTGATTTTTCTCTTTTCCTATGCACTGCAAATCCACTGAAAAGAAATATCAGGTGAAGACAGTGTGATATGGTGAAACATAAATAGTATATGAGTTCTCATCTTGGCTTTGTCACCAAAGTGCCATGCAACTTTGGGAAAGTTTCTTTACCTCATTGGATATCACTATGAAAGAAGAAATAGTAACTGGGTTATAGGTTAGTTAAGTGGTCACTTTAAGTTGCCTAAACATGTGTGCTGCTGCCATTTGTCAGTTGCTTGCTTAGTTGTTACTTCAGTGAGCTTGAAAGGGGGCTGTCTTTGACTAAGATGCCTTCTAAGGTTATGAAATCTTGTTTTGCTTTTCACACTGTATCTCATGAAGCCTTTCTGTGAGGTTAAAAAATAGTGACTACCTATATCTCTGCAGATTCTTTCACCAGCCCTCTGCATACTATCTAGATGATTATTCACACTGGTCAGTTTGGCCCTAGTATGCTGAACAGACATAGGACCACAAGGATCAAGCTTCAAGGGACCATTGCTTATTTTCTATAGTTTTCTAGACTTGTGGAGGTCTGGGAAGTTGCACAGCTGGAAGACTTATGTACTGGTTTCCATCTTGTTCGTCTTAGCTTGATATTAATTCTGTAATGACTTTTGTCTTCAAGTATTCTGTACTTATTACAAATATTAAAAGAAAAACTTCAGACAAATTTAATTTAACAAAGTTTATTTGAGCAAAGGACGATTCATGAATCAGGCATCACGTAGAACCAGAAGAGGTTCAGAGACTTCATCCAGCAGAGTGAGCAGCAAGCTTTTATAGGCCAAACATGGAAGCAAAGTAAAAGAATCACCTGCTTGGCTACAGCTAGGCATTTGCCTTATTTTGGTATGGTCTGATCATTTGGCTGCCTATTACTGGCTGAAGCTTGGCTGCTTGTGATTGCAACTTGGCTATTTCTTACAAAATACACTTCTAAGTTAGGTTTTGGTTTGCTTTGTTAGGTAGAAACTCAAAGTATAGGCACAGCTTCAGGCCAATGGCCTCCTGCTTTTTTTAATTTAACACACGGTAAGGTGGATAGTTGGAGAGTTAGGACTTATGAGCAACTAAAATCCATTTACTTTTGGTAGCCACCTTCAACCAAAAGATAAGTTTCCCAACAAACACAAAACTGAATAATCTAATGTGCTAACATAGCCAATCTTTGATCGTATGCCTTCAGTGATCTCCATTAAACATAAGTCTCCTCATTAGATATAGGCCTGGACCATTGGACCTAAGATTAAGATGAGATTTAAAGCCAAGTTTATATATACAATGGGCCAAAATTTTGAGTGACTGAATGTATACGTCTCTGAGAGCATTGCCCCAAAATGAATCAGAAATGATTTTTTATCATCTCTCATTTGGAATTGTTCATCCTATTGTTTCTATTTTCCTTACTTATAGATAATTAAGAGTTAAATGTATAATTGTAAGCAAAGATGTTATATGTGATCATGACCAAGCCACCCCTTTATCAGGAGCTGATTCCAGAACAACTGATTGAATGGTATAGATTTGATTTGATTGTTAAAATAAGTAAAGTGGAATTATTTTTAAAACCATATATTATGTTATAGTTCTCCTTTTGGGGGGATGAGAGGCTAGTGGTAAGTCATTGTAAGAGGGTAGGGTTAAGTTATTCACTCTGAGACTGCTTCCTGAAACTTGTGAGAGCCACTTAATCCCTGAAACTTGATTTATTTTTTTTTCTTCTAACTCTGCTCCAGATTTGAGCACCAGGCTCTGAGCAAGATTGAAGAAAGAGAGGGCCCAACAGTATCCTACATCAACTTCTTCAATGTCAGTGAAGACTGGAGGAAAAGGCAGCTAAAAAGCTGTACTCACTTGACCATGCATGTGAACACTATCAGAAAGGACACTGAAGGACAAACTCTTCTTGGGGGTGAAAGACAACTCAAAGGTACAGATAGCCCTACTACCTGAGTTTTTGTAGCCATCTTTTCCAGGAGCAAGCCAAGGATGGATAGGATGGATTTTAACAATCTCGTCCATACTAGTTCATTGCCAAAATAAGCATCCCTTAACCCTTGGGGTAGTAGTATGGGATTTTGTTCCAAAAACACCTAAGCTGCAGTCCTGACACCACCATTTATTAGACATTTAAGTTCAGCAAAGTCACTCAATTTTATCATCTGTAAAATGGGAATTATAATACCTACTAGAGAAGATTGTTATGAGAATTAAACAAGTTAATGTAGGTAAAGTTAGTGGCATATAGTAGACACACAACAAACTTTAGTTTTCTTCCTCCACTTGGCACTTTATAGGTTAAAATAATGCTGAGAATTTCAGATATTGTAACTGGATAAAGCAAAGAAAAATGTCTGATTATCACAAAGTTACCGCTGGTTCTATGAAGATGCAGCATATGTAGATTTGGCAATATTAAATTAGTTAATGTCATTAATAGGTAGGTATTGACTGGTTGTGCTGTCAGCTTAAAAGGAAGAGGCTGAGGCACAAAATATAATTTAAAGGTTTACTTGAGCCAAAGAGAGGACAGCTGCCTGGGACACATTACCAAATTGCCTTGGGAAATGCTCTGTCAGCTCTTGTTACAAGAAGATTTCAAAAGACAAAGTGAACAAGGAGTAGGCTGATACAAAGTTGTTTGACAGGAATTCCCATTGGTTTACAAAGATAACATTAATTATTGGCTATACATTGCTGAACTATAAGGTATGAGTTATGGTGTCCAGCACATGGCATTTTATGGTTGCTTGGTGTTAGTTAGTCTAGAGCCCACATAGCATGTGGCTTTAAGAGACAATTATTTAGCTCAAGGGGTAGTGATGTGATTGCTGTTTCATTCCAATGCCTCTATGGACCTGAGGGGCTTACATTCCTCAGATAAAATTTTTTTCTTCTTCTTTTTTCTTTCGACAATGGTGAGATTAGTAGTCTAGCTACAGATGTAAGGCTTACTTAGGATGAGACTAACTAAGCATTTTTATATAACTGACAATCCACACACTTCTACATTTAACATACAAATATTCTCTGTGTTGTCAACCTGAAATAATTGAAAGGATCAGAATCCAGTTTTAGGGAGTTGATTCAAGTGAAAAGCTGGCAATGGCCATCTGGTAAACATGGACTCCAGAGAAATGGAGTCAGTGCTCTGAAGTAAAAAGTTAAGGTTTTGCTTATATAGGCAGAAAACAAAGAAATTTAACAGAATTACAACATTTTCTATACAAGGCTGGTTTATGACTTAAAACAATTTCATTAGCTACAGTTTGTTTTCTTTTCCCTCAGCTTGTTTTCATCTCCTTTCCAATTTAAAAGGATATATTTAACATTCCATCTTAGACAATGTGATAGTCATGAAGTCTTTGTGTGAGAAAGGAAGAAGGGAAGTTAATGTATAATAAAGATCAACAGTTAAGAGGGAAGGGGTCTTTCTTGGCACCCTTTGGTGATCTACAACATTTTATAAAACAATATAGATAAGGAAGAAGGCTAATTTATGATCAGAGAAACAAAGGTTACAGCTGCCTACATTACAGCTGCCTAGTTTACAGCTGCCTGTCACGTGACTCAGGTCCCATAATCACATTCCTTTAAGACTCAGAATATTGTAAATTTCTAACAGCTTAGATTTTGAATTACTTATTTTCACAGTGTCATATACGAATATACTTCTAAATTAACCTAACAACTTCTACATCCCATATGTAGGTTAAGGCAAAGGTCACAACAAAATACATCTCTGAGGATATGTCATGTACGGCTCTCCTTATTTCATTATATCTACTTTGTTATTTTTCTATGTCATCCACAGATTGTTCTAGACCTTTTTTGGCCAAAAACTTATTTTTATCCTGCAGATATACTTGCACATGCATACAATGATATATGTACAAGAATATTCATTGCAGCATTGTTGTAATAACAAATACTAAATAAAACCTAAATAACTACCAAAAGGGAACTATTAATATTCAATGAAATGCTATACACTATAAAATAATGATGCATATCTTTATGTATAGATATGGAGTAAGTTTTATAACTTAGATGAAAAGAATAGAGGGGCCAAATCATGTTAAGTGTGCTATCATTTATGAATATTAAAAGGGTTTTATACACATATTCATATATATATATATATATACTTGCATATTCACAGGATGTATGCTTCTGAAAGTACCCGTAGAAGCTGATTAGTCTAGGGGCTGTTGGGACTTAGAAACCAATACTCCAAAATACGGCACTTAGTACTTACTGAACTAAAAAGGAGCTTCAAGATCTCTCTGACCCACCCAAGCAAGTGGCTGCCAGCAAGAAGTGTAGGATGAGAAAAGAAAGAGAAGAGTTGTCTACAGCAAAACCGGTCTACAGGTTTTAAAGCCTACAAAGGGTTTCTAAAGCAGGACAAAAACTCTCGTTTACAGGCGAGGCTTTTAAGGGCTTCATGGGATCTCAGGGGGGGGTCGATTCGCAAGGGTTTTGGGAGGTGCCGGTGTCCAGGCAAGGGGTCATCTTCAGGGAGGGGATCTTCCTGGCCTTGTATCCTTGTTCTCGAACCCCAGGTCCTGTGAACTTCAATTACCCTCCGAGTCCCCGGACCCATTCCTCCAATTCACCCATACCCAACTCCACCCTTTCAATTATCACCTGGAAAAGAGCTCACTTCAAAAATTATAAAATAGAAAGGGAAGGTATGGGTAACATTTAAATGGATTGGCTGAAAGGTGGGCATCTAATGGAGCTATATTGGTTGGCTTAAAAGGCGTCTTAACTGATGGTTAAAAGGTAAGTTTGGTCTAAAGACTTGAATGTATTGTTAGAAAATAAGTTTGTCAAAGATGATTTTTTGTGTAAAAGGTATCTAAGGTTTGTTTGTTACCTTAGGCCTGTTAAGTCATGTAGGATATCTTCAGAAGCGAGGGGATAGGTTAAGGATTACCTCTCGTCGGGAGCATTTGGTTTTAGGATTCCCCTTGCCCGGAGGGCCATTTCATTTAGGATATCCCTTGGGGAATTCGTTTCTTTAGTTTTGGGGGTACAATTCATCCCTTTCAGCCAAGATCCGCCCGAGGCAATTTAAGGCCAAAGCAACTTTATTTTGTCCTCTTGCCAGGGTGGGTGGCTACCTGCTCCAGTCCATCCAAGGCCCATGTGGGACCCCTGTGGCCAAGAGGACTGAATAGCCAAAGGGGCTTACAGCCAATTAAATGTTTTAAGCCTGACAGGACTGGAGGTGGACAGGCACTCATCAAATCTTTAAAGTCTTCTGGAAAATATAAAGAGTAAAAACTAAAATGTTAAAGGCAAGGTTACAATTCAATTATCTATAGTGTTGATTATTATTTTGGGATTTAGTCAAGGACTTGTAGCTAATAAAGTATTGTAATTACTAGTTAAGGAGTTTAGGACTTGTTATGTCATAATATTTTAGTCTCTTTAGTAATTTGTCTGAGGTGGCTGTAAATAGTCACTATGTCATATCCTTATGTATAAACCCCATAATCAAGTCAATTGTACTTTAGGAAGTTGTAGTCATATGAAGTAGGAAATTTTTTTTCTTGATTGGAGGTCTAATTAATTCCATCCCTTTGAATTGCCTAAATGCTGCACACTCTCTTCCATAGTCCTGGGAAAGAGGGAGGATGTTGAATAGGATCTGGCAGCAATATAGGTTGGCCATGAAGGATCTCTAATAGGTTAAATTCTGGAGATATCAGGTAAACTGTTATATTCTCAAACTTTCAGACTCTGGAAAACAAAGGTAGAGAATTAGAGTTTTAATAATGTGAGTAATAAAATTAGCTTCAGGTCTCATAGGTTGATTCTGGATGATATTAGGACTATCAGTTTTTTAATTAAATTGTCCTGGAAGTTTGTTCTGTTTAGTCTAGTGGTTATAATCTCTAAAATTATCAAAAACCTGTATTAAGAGAACTTGGTTATTTAATGACTTTCCTTAAGTAAATTGGACTTAGTCCGTTTAAAATAAAATAAGGAAAAATAAAAAATTTCTGAGATGATCAAACGTAAATAAAAATCCTTAGACTAGTCATGGTTAAAGAGACAACTGTCAAATAAGGTGGTATTTTTGTAAATATGGCAATTAACATAACATATCCCAAGAATATCAAATTCTATAATGATTAGAACATATATTAATAATATGTTTATATAAATATGAATCTAACAAGGGTTAAGTATTTTTCATATTTGACAATGTTTCCTACATAGTTAGTATGTCAAATATGTCTAAATATGTCTCTCTTAGACTTTCAGTGGCCCTAATAAAAAGTTAGTTTGAGGTCAAAAGGCTGGATTAGAATTTGGGTTTTGGAAAGTTTGCCAAATATTAAAGGCTTGAAAATATTTGTTCAAATAGAATCATAAGTCACTATAAAATAATGGTTATTTATTTAACTAAGAGAGATAATCATGAAAAGATTTTAAAGGTGATAAAGAAGATATGGGTGTAAACCTTAACCCTTAAAGTTTAGATTTTTAGTTAGTCAAAACCTAATAAAGAAATAGGTTATAGAATCTAAATGAGTATATTATGTATTTTATTAAGAATAAATTAATATCTCAATAAAACTTTAAGTAAAATTTATCTTTTTAATTATAGTAATTAGAACAAATGTAAAATTCTTTCATAAATTCCTCTTTATAAACTTTATCTCAACTTTCATGGACTATCTATAAAATATGTCTAAAAACTTTTTGTTTTGTCTTAATTTTGTTATTTAACTAGTCATTTTAGGACAAAATTCTAGACAAGATCCTTTTTATAATATTAATCTCCTTTCTGTTTAACCTTTCTTACTAAAAATATATTTCTATAATCATTGTCTTTTTATATCTCTTTCTCTTAATCACAAGTTACTTTCTGTTTTGTTTTTATTTTCTTGAAATCTATATTTTGATTCAACCTTTAAATAAACTCTGAATTAGACAAGATTATATATATTTAATAAGAATATATTTAAGTTTCTTTTATAATTTATTAAAAACATATCTTATTCTTTAGTGTACTTTATGTATAGAATCACATGTATTGAGTAGAATTCCCTATTCTTAGTAACTTTTAATTTTAGTGAAAGCTTAAAAGTAGGAAGTCATAAATTGTCTAATGTGTCATGAAACAAGATTGTAGGAGGTTACTATAAAATTATAGACATTTACTTAGCCAAAGTGATAATTCAAGTATTTTAAGAAGTAAAATCTTATCCTTTGGTAGAGAGGAGACTCAGTCTTACAAATAATCATAAGGCCTAGTATAGACAAGCTGAAATGTAAATTAGGAAGTGAACTCAATCTGTCTTTCCCTCTCCTTCCCCCCTCCTTTTTGTAGTTTATTTAAAAGGTGAAGGAAAATCTTTTGTTATTGTTGTTAGGTATGTGATCTGTACCCTGAGGGAAGATTTGGAAAACCAGAAAAGGGGATGGGAGGGAAGAGGGGAGCCAAAAGGCAGCTGAACAGGCAAAGCAGGGGAGGTTTGTAAGCCTAAAAGGGGATGTCACTGAAAATAAAACATTCTCAAGGACTAGCTCTGCTAAGCATAACTTCTTCCCAAACTTCAAGGACTTGCTCTATACTGTGATTATCATTTAATTTCCCCCCAACTCCACTCCCTCCTCCCAAACCCTCTACAAAAAACTCACCAGACCCCATCCCAGGGTAGACTCCCTCCCTGGCCTCCACCCACCTGCACCCAGGCGCTCAAACACACAACTCCCTACATCCCCAGGTTTCACACGTGTTCTCCTCGTGGCTCTGGCCCAACAATTGTTAAATCTTGCTTTTCCTATTAATGTCATAGGAAAATCTAGTTTAAAAGAATAAACCAAAATTTTTCACTATATTAGTGTATTACTGATAAAGTTAATTTTAATAAAATCTTATAAGTAAATCTATCTGATTTTTAATTAATATGACTGTAAGATTTTTATAAGCTTTATGCCTTATTTATCTTATAAATCTTTAAAATAAGATAGGTATTAAATTAAATTTATTTAAATGTATTTATAAAGACTGAGATATTTTATGATCATCTTCTTAATGTGAATTTAAGACTTTAAATTATATGAAAATTTCATTTGTATTTATCTCATTTATATTTACTTAATTTATCTAATTTATTTGTCTTAGTAGTTCACTTAGATTCTAGTTATTATTATGTTATTTTTCTGTTAACTATTTTTGTACCCTGTAAATTAGATATATAGTATAGAAGAGGGATCAAAATAGTTTAATTATTGTTTTTAAACTTATAAATCTCACTAACAAAAATAAATATCAGTATTTTAGTAAGACTTGTTATAACATCATTTCTAAGTTTTATATAAATATGGTAGATATTTTGGAATGTATCTTGTTTAAAGGTATTAATTAATTAGATCCTTTTAAAATATTATATCCCAAAATAAAATCTATTGACATTGTAGGGATCAAAGTGTCCTTGACCCTCAAAGTTTAGTCAAATTATAGGGAATAAAGGCCACTTTAAGGCCTTTATTTGTTGAAAATTTATTGACATGAAGATTAATAAGAGAAAAAATTTAAAACTTATATATGGACGGTTTCAGAATGAACACTCAAAGATGTAAGGGATGGGATAAAAAAGGGCTGAGTGTGTATTCTTTTTTTTTTCTAGGTAGGGGGCAGGGCCCTTCTTGGAATGGGGATTTTCTGGCTAGTTTCAAGAAAAATAGAATTAAGAGGTACGAATGAGGCAAGGTCAGAGAACTTCTGTTTTTGAGGCCTTCATTTTAGGGTAGTTTTTGAACCTTTTTTGGTATGATATTACTTGACTTTAGACTGAAAAGAAAAACTTTCAGTAGCAATCCTTAATGTCTCAAATAATGACATGAAGTTGTAATACGTCTTTTATATGAGGATCAAGATTAAGCTGTTTAAAAATAATTTACATAGGCTCAAAATATTTTTTAACTTGGCAGTAAACTTGAGTATATGTAATATTTCTAAAGAGTTTAAGATTTTTTAGATTGAGATTTTCTTTGGATTTTTAATAATCATTTACTTCTTATCTTATGATAAATTACTATATAAGAATTAATATTTTAGGATTTTTTCTTCCTAGGCAAAAATTTTGTTATAGTAACATAATGTACATATAACCAGCTAGGAAATTAAAAGTGGACAAGATCAAAGGAAAATTAAAGTTTCTAATTTAAGTTTTTGTAATGATAATTTCTAGGACACCTTTGAATCCCTAACAGTACTGTTAATATCAGATGATATAAAGAGTGAGTTAGAAACATATTTTATGCAGCGCGTTCGGCTGTCCCGTGGATCTGTCTCTTGCTTGAACAGTGGACGGAACAGACCTGGGGACTCCCATTAAAAAAAAAAAAAGAAATATATTTTATGTGTACCTTTCCACAGACATTGAAATCAGTGGAAAAACTATCTGTAGTTAGGATTAAAGATCAAAATAAGAAGACTTTTATTAACCAAAGATTGTTAAATTTTCATGAATTATTTGGGTTTGTTTAGTTAATTTGTGTGTTCTCTTATTTATAAGTCAGTCTAGAACTATGTAGGCACAAATAGGCAAGATATGGATATATATATAAATATACTTAATCATATACACTCACGTGCATGCACACACACATAAAGTTCCAATAGATTTTACCCTAGAACTCCAGTCATGAGATGGTAACATAACTCACCAGTCTGCAAAAGAGAACAGGATCCAAACTTCCTCCGACAGAACTGCAGCCCTTTCACACGGCAAGGTTCTAGTTGTCCTGACAGGTAAATTAACTAAGCCTGTGGACCAGAGTCTTGGGTAAAGCAGTTCCCATGGCAGCCCAGTTTCCAAAAGCCCCTTTACCCCGTTATTTTTCTTCAGTTTAAAATGAGCCCCCAAAGTTTACTTCTTGGCTGGAACTGGCAGTAGGATCTCCCGGTAGCCTTTCAATTGCAAATACCATAAACAACGAGCTGTCGCAATCTCAATAGAAAAAGTTAGCAGGTTTTAGAGTAGCCAGAAAAGAAAAGAGAGAAATAGCTTGAGAGACTTTTTAACTCTACAGTGAGGGGTCAGCCATTTGCGCTCTGAATTTTCCTTGATGTAATTTGTTGGGGGGTTCCCTATGGGGCCACTTGTGTCTTCGGGAAACCGCCCCAGGCAATTCACGCTCAGGGCCCAGGTCACCCAGGGCAGCCCCTCCTCTTCCGAGCTGAGGAAGTCAGTCCCGCATTTATCTACAAACAAGACAGTTCGGTTTCCTCTTCCACAAATGTACAGAAAAGTCAACTGAGATTAATTTTAGGATGAAAAGGCAATGGAGAGAGAGACAGAGGGAGAGCCGAGAGTGGAGGTAGAAGGCCTGAATGTAGGAAACTCCTGACCATTTGCCCTTTCTTTGTATGAAGTTATCTGTATTGAAAGTGCCATTCATTGGGCCAGCGGTTGTCCTTGAGCGCCCCCTGCTGACTGAATTTGGAAAAGGTGAGGGGCGGGTTGGAGATTGGCGGGTTCCCATGGTAAGAGGTCGGCCGGTGGCTTCCCTGTCTCCCTTCCAGGTGTCCCCAGATGAGAGGAGAGAGCTAGGGTCCCTCTCCCCGAGAAAGACCGATACGAAGCGGCTGAGAATCAGGTGTCCCCAGGTTCTCAAGCCACTACTGAAAGTCCTACGTGGTTCCCCGGAAACCAGGACGGCTGGTCTCTCTCTCGGGTACTGAGAGAGAGAGAGAGAGAGAGAGAGAGATTTTTAGCCTCCTCTTATCAGAGTGCAGGATGATGACCGGTGTTGGATGTTTTAAAAGAATTGGCAAATGGCCTCTTGCCGCCAAAGCCAGGAAGGTGAAAGGGAAAGAGCGGAGAGATGAGAAGAGTCTGAAAACCCCGTGGTAACTAGCAGGTCGGTGTAAAGCCCTGACTGGGATGGGACCCCATGGAACTGGTCTGAGAGCTGGGGTGGACTGCCTTGTCCCGTTAGAGGCTGTGGGTCCGGATATGAGAAAGGCAAGAGTCGGACGGGCTGGGTCGCTGGACACTCTAGGACCCAGGAGAAGCCCGGGCGAGAGGCCACCGCTTCCTGGGCTGTAAGGAGGTCCAGTCCGAAGCCCTTCCCAGCCAATGCACCAAAATGTCAGGTAGAGGGAGAAAAAGAAAGAGACGGAAAAGTGGCTTGGCCAGCGAGACACATTTTAATGAGGAAACCTGAGAAGGGTCTTTGTCTAAAGCAGACAAAAGACCCCTGCTCTTACAGGCTGAGGGGTTTTAAGGGCTCTCAAGGGGGCGGGGCTGAAGTCTCCTGGGTTTTTGAGAGGGGCCGGTTGTCCACGGGCATAGGGATGGGGTTACCTTACATTCTGGACAAAGGGAGGGGGAGTTCTTCCTGGAGCAGTCGCTGGTCTCTGTTGGCTTGATCCCAGCCTTGTAATTCAGAGTTATCTCTACAACTGCCGGAGTCCCCCCGGGCCCCTTATCTGACCTCCTCATCCACCCCGCTCGCCTCCACACATTCCTCGAATTCCCGCCCTGAGTAAGCCCAACAATAGGATTCTCTAAAGGTCCTCATTTGCCTAGAGCCTGGACCTACCAAAGAAGAAAACAATTACCTCTGGTCCGTTCCCTGAGTTTTCACTAACTGAACTCATAACACAGGAAGGAAAACTAAAGTCTGTCAACAAACCTGGACAAACTTTTGTCACAAACTATTGTCCACCCTGTGGGCCCAAAAGACTTTGCTCAAGACCATTGTATGTTCTTCAAGCCCACTGAATTCTCCTTAGTAATCACTTATTGTCCCTCAACAGAATTCCTCTTCTCTCTGCTCCCATAACCTGTTTTGCCAGGATCCAAGCTCCCATTCTTTCTGTAACCCCAAGATGGTATATAAGCTCTGTACTTCATTGGGGAGTTGGGTCTTCATTCTGAAAGCTCCCATGTATACACGTTAAACAAATTTGTACTCCTTTTCTCCAATTAATCTGCCTTTTGCAAGTTTATTTTTCAGCAAAATTTCAGAGGGTCAAGTGGAAACCCTGGGCCCCTACAGGGCTAAGAGGGAAAACTCCCCCTTTTGCCCTCTGAAGTTTCACTGAAAAGGCAAATTAATAGGAGAAAAATGCGTACAAATTTATTAACATGCTGGGGAGAATCACAGATTTATTACATGAATAACCTAATGGGGCCCAGATACTTATGTAGCTTTCTTCATAGGGGAGGGGGGAGATAGGGAATATAGGTAATTCTGTCCAGGGGTAATAAATGATTTCTAAGGAGAATAATCGTATGATGTCAGGGACAGAAATTAACTTGTAAATGGTCCTTTTTGGAAATTGAATGAACTTGAGATACAGACATTGTCTTGTGAAAGGGTTCCTTCAGGTGTGGTTACATTCCTTGGGTTTCTTTTCTGCAACATAATGAGATAACAGTGACAGGAAGGAAAACACTTGTTCTCCTTGGTGGGTCCAGTCTTTATGCAGATAAGGGAAAAGTCTCTTCCAGCATCTGCTGATCTCTAAGGGCCTTTAATTCAAAATACTCATTATACTAGGGAGCCATATTTTGGGGTGAAGTTCCCTGTGCTCTTTTATTATAGTGGTTGTCTCTGGGGAGGTAAACTTGGAGACTGGGTGTAAGCCACAATAAAATCTTGACCTTCCCCCCAGCTGACTGAATGGACAGTCACTTGGCCCAGGGACCCCAGAAAAACCTTAAAGCTGAGTTGCCTGTCATGAGGAGAAGGGAGGTCAGACATGCCTAGTTATGCCTCCTCCGTTTTGGATTTATTCTTTGTAACAATAAGATGCTAAATAATTAACAGGCCTAAGGCCATGCAAGACAAAGCTTAAACCACACCTGCAGGCCATCAATTTACATAACAGATTACTCGAGTTTCAGTAAGTGTCCCCTGGCTTGTCTCTGATTAACAGACATCCTTAATTTAAAACATTCCAAGCCTTTAGACAAAGCTTCATCTCTTTAACCAATTACAAATCAAAGAATCTTTAAACCCACCTATAACCTTTAAACCTCCCCCCCATTTCGAGATGTCCTGCCTTTTCTGGCCAAACCAACGTACACCTTCCATGTATTGATTTATGATTGTACATGAAATTATTGTCTCCCTAAAATGTATAAAACCAAACTGTAACCTGACCACGGTGGGACCACTTGCTCAAGGCTTCTTGGGCGTGGCTCTCTGGGCGGTGGTCACACACTTTCAGCTCAGAATAAACCTCTTTAAATTATTTTACAGGGTTTGGGTTCTTTTCTGTTGACATGGGTTTCAGAGTTGGGATAGAGAATTGCTTTTCCCTATATATCCTTTGTGCTATTTGATTTGTTTTAACCATGTATGTGGATTATTTATTCAAAACAAAATTTCAAATGGTGATTTTTTTCTTCAATTAAAAGATAATGCATGCTCACTGTAGGAAGTGTAAATTCTCAGGCTCCTCTCATGTCCTTTTTCCTGTCTCCACCCTTTTGGCCTTTTCCATTCTCACTTCCCTCGTTTTTAAGATAAATGTTTTATTTTCTTCTTGGCATTATATACTTTACCTTGGGTCACTACAGCTTTGTCTTTCCTACCTAGGAGGGATGGCTCTCAATTTTTCTAACCCTGGCAAACTTTGGCCTTTTAGTCAGAGCTTCCTCTTTTTACCTCTGCCTGTATAAGAACATTTTTTTCATAGAATCTAAGGTTACACATTCCGAAAAATATTTATTGGACACTTCTCATGTATGAGGCACTATAAGAGCAACAAAGAAGAATCCCTGCAGATCTGTACTTACTCATACCTTTACAGAGCCCATGGGACAACACGTCTTACATCTGCAATGCAGCCAGCCCTTCCTCTCCACTCTTGGCCCTGGATGTTCATTTTACAACGTGCTCTCACTACTTTTCAAAAAGAGGCCAGACTTCCTTTTTCCTTCCAAAATCAAAAACCAAATTAAACAGAACAAACATTTAGTGGTTTTTCAAATCTTTTCTTTTTTATCTTACAGCTTCTATGGCTAAGAAATTGATGTGTTAGCTTTAGTTCATGTTCCTTCACTTTAAATATGTCATTAGTTAATGACAGCATGACCAAGTCCCCCAGTCTGAGCTACAAAGCAGGCATTTCCTTTGATATTAAAGATCATTAATCCCTGCTTTAATTCTTCTAGATTCATAACCATGAACTTCTAGTCTTTATAAACTATCAAATAGATATCTTTATTAAAATAGCCAAATCTGGCCAGGCATGGTGGCTCACGCCTATAATCCAAGCACTTTGGGAGGCTGAGGGGGAGGATTGCTTGAGGCCAGGAGATCGAGACCAGCCTGAGCAAAATCGAGACCCAGTCTCTACAAAAAATAGAACAATTAGCTGGGTGTGGTGGCACATGCCTGTAGTCCCAACTATTCTGGAGGCTGAGCCAGGAGGACTGCTTGAGCCCAGGAGTTTGAGGTTGCTGTGAGCTATAATGATGCCACTCCACTCTAGCCAGGATGACAAAGTAAGACCCTGTCTCAAAAAAAAAAATCTAAAAAATGAGCAGAAAAAATTTTGACAACCTTTAAAAGGCATGCACAGTCTAGGAGTTTAAAAGGCCAGGTTTTGTCTGAGTTTTGTCAAATATCTTCATTTGAGACCTCAGTTTCCTCATTTATAAGAGGAGAGAGTTTAACTAACTTGTTATTGGTTCCTTCAAGTACTGACAATCTATGATGTCATCAGTTGCCTTTCTTTCTTCTTATTTTGATTTATCCTAGTGTGAACTAAAATTAAATAAAAGGCTTCCCCCACTGGCTGACTGAATGGACCCCCTCCTGGCCAAGGGGATATCCTAAAACTAAATTGTCTGCCATGAGGAGGGAGGTCAGACATGCCTCACCATGCCCCCCTCCCTTCTTGGAGATATCCTTTGTAACTCATCAACAGGCCTAAGGCTATGCAAGACAAACCTGCAGGTCCTCAATTTACACAACAAATATATGTCCAGTGACTTGTCTCTTCCTTATCTAAAAACATTCCAAGCCTTTAGACAGAGCTTCATTTTTTAACCAATTACAAGTCAAGGAGTCTTTAAACTCACCTATAACCTGTAAGGCCCCCCTGCCCCCGGCACTTCAAGATGGCCCACCTTTTCAGGCCAAACCAATGTATAACTTCCAAGTATTGATTTATTACTTTATCTGTCTCCCTGTCTCCCTGAAATGTATAAAACCAAACTGTAACCCAACCACAGCAAGTCCACTTGCTCAAGGTTTCTTGGATGTGGCTCCAGGTCATGGCTCTCCAATTTGGCTCAGAATAAACCTCTTTAAAATTATTTTACAGAATTTGGCTTCTTTTCTGTTGACACTAGCCTAATAACCTCATTAGCACCCCAACCTTTCTAACTCATCCTAAATCTTAATTAAATTAGCACCAATTTTCTTTCTGAACTCCTTTATATATGTGCATGTAAATATGTACGTGGTAAATGGTTTTAGTTTGGCTTCTATGTGTTAAGACCATTTATGGTTTTTTTTTTCTCTTTGTCTCTAGCCTCTACCCATGCATTCCATACTGGAGATATTTGCTACCTCCTCAAAGGTGAAAAACCAACAATTCCCCTTTTCCTCCCTCCTTCTCATTTTCTGGCTCCTTCCTCCTTTCTTTGAGCCTTATGTCCCACCCTCTTGTTTTCCTTCTATCAGTTTTGAAGCTTCTGGAGAGGGTCCAACTTATCATTTGCATGGGCCCTTAAATCATATCTGTGCATCAGAAGAGACTTTAGCCCTTACTTCGGTTCAAATGAGGAGCAAACTAGAGCAATGAGCCTTCTCTTCTCAAAGAAAGAGACTGTTTGGTATAATCTACTTAAAGTGTGTTTGTTAATCTATGAATAACAACCACTCAGCTAGGTTATTTTGAAAACCTTGATAATTGTCTTCTTTTAAAATTGATTAACTTATAGAACTTAAAGTGACACATCCTCTCACAACAAATTTGAGCAAGATCTGTATTAATGTTCTAAATGTGTGGTATTCTTCAAATCCATCATGCAGGCCAGAAAGTTCATTAAGAACTTTGAGATTTGAACATCATAAGATTAGAGATCAGAAATCACAAAGGCGAGTGATTTGTGAGATCCAGCACTTAAGTAACAAGTAAATGTTGTATTAAACTAAAAATGAAGGCTAACAGATGTGTAGAGAATGTCTGGAATTCCAACCATAACACTCTGCATGGTGCACTAACACATGGACCTCTTCTGACAAATGGTCTTGATACAAATGTACTTAGTGAGTAAATTTACTGTTTTCCTCTTCCTTAGACATTAACCAGTTTCAAGTATTTGGCCACCAGCCTTTACGCCTTAGGAGTATGAACTGATTCTCTGATACTGGTGGAAAGTAGACAGCTCCTAAACTTTTAGAGCCCCAGGATGCTGGTAGAGAACTTAGGAGCAATCCTATTGGTTACTAGTGCTCAATGAGCTAAGATCAGTCCGGGAAGATAAATAAGGTTTCCTGAGTCTTTTGGGGTCTTTGGGTGATTTTGCTGCTGCATTTTAGGCAGTTTCCATAACTGTTTTTTGGGTCTAAAACCCCACCATTGTCAATGACGGAGCTACTGTAATGATTGTCTGTTTCTATAAAGCAAATAAACCATTTCCCTTCCCATTCTAAGAGCTTTTCTTTGGGAAACCCAAAGTCCTTACTTTAACCTTTTGGAATGTAAATAACTCTCTTCAAGGGCCTAGATTTCATCCCTTTTGAAGTGTAAATACCTAGGGGTATCTTCCCTGGCACCTTGGAAGCTTAATCCAGGAGTCTATCTCAGGCTGTAACCATTTACTTAAAGAGGAGATACGAGGGTTTTATTATTCCTTAACCAGAAGGCAATTAACTAAAACAAATAGCTATCTCTATCTCTATCTCAATTTGCAAATGAATTTAAGATGAGTTATGTGAAAAAAATATGTACACAAATTGTGCTGTTAGGTCCTCTTAAGGGGGAAACAAAGATACCATAAAACATAAAGGACATGCATTATGTACTGGCTACAAACTGTTTATATAAATGTGTATGGAATTGCCCTGATTTTGTAGTCTCATTCAGACTGCATATGTGCACATAACTTACCTATGCTCATTCAATAATAAAATATTGTTTTTTCTACATTTTATGGAGAGTACTCTCTTTGTGTTGGTAGGATTTTTATTCCAGCAATACTACAGATATACACAGGTTTGAGACAGGGTAAAGAATGAGTTAGAAGTCCTGAGTTCAGGCCATGCAGTGTTCTCTCTAGACTAGAAAACAGCTAGAAACCTGAAATCACCCCCAAATCACCCAAATCAAAGGTCAAGGCCTGGGGGTGAGGGGAAACTTCCCCGTCGCCCCCCTGGAAGTTTTGCTGAAAGATCAAGTCACAATAAGGCAGATTAGTACGAGAAAGAGGTTTATCTATACATGGGGAGAATCACAGAGTGATTACCCAATATTCCAATGGGGTCCAGAAATTTATATACCCTCATTTTAGAGGGGAGAGGGAGATGAGGAATATAGGTAATTCTGTTTAGGAGAAATAAATGGTCACTATGGAGGATGAATAGATACTTGGGAGAATGAATGGATAGGGGTAAACAGATCGACTTGTAAGCAGTTCTTTTTGTAAATTTAAATTAACCTGAGAAACAGGTATTATATTTAAAATGATTTGGACCAAGTCTGGTTGCATTCTTGATCTTCTTTCCTGTAATATTAATGTATTGAGAAAAGAGGTAAAGGAAGGGAAGTCAGATTGTTCTTTTTGATGGGTCTGTCTGGTTTATGCAGATAGAGGGAAAGCCCCTTCCAATGCCTATTGATCTCTAAGGGCCTTTAATTCAAAATACTCTTTATACCAAGGAGTCATATTTTGGGGTGAAATTTCCTGAGCTCCTTCAAAGGCAAAGATCAAATCAAAAACCATGCCTGCAAGTGGAAGACATAGGATTGTTAGATGTATGCAATAGGACAGACCTGGGGACAAGCACGGGTATACATGCTGTAGAAATTCAAGAGACCAAAATACAGAAAGACAAGAAAAAGGGGGTAGTCAGAAGTTCAAGTATAGTCAGGAACTCTACAGAAGCCAAAGTGGGTAGGGTGAGCCAAAGAGCAAATATATTATTCCTACCTTAGGAGACCTGGCCCAGAGGCAAGCTGCCTTGGCCAGAGGATTCACATATTTTCTGCAAGATGAATGTCAATTGCAGGGCTGGCCTACAGCAGCTAGAAAGAATGTGAGTAAAGATCTTGATTTCCCTCTATAAAGTGAGACTATTTCTGTTCTAGTGGAACTAATGCTTACTCTTCTGTTACTTTTCGGTAATTTAGGTAGAGTGGCCCCGTAAAACAATGTGTACAGCAAATCTAGAGAGCTGTTGAGCCCAATTCTAATTAAAAAATTGTATATAACCAGGAAACTGGTTAGATAAAGTATGCTAACCCCGTACAGTGAGAAATGATGCAGCTATTAAAAAGGATAATGTAAATTTCCTTGTTGACATGAAAAAATATCTACTCTGTGTGTGTATGCATGTGTGTGTGTGTGTGTGTGTGTGTGTGTGTGATTTTAAAAATTCAACCAGTATGCACTGGTAAGGGAACACTCTACTCATTGTTTATGATGATAGTGTCTGCTCTGATTGTTTCCTGTTTGTCTTGTACCAGTTATTAAATATTTTAACTATCATCTCTCTATATATGCATAGAATGTTTACCAAAAGTCTAACTGTGGTCATTTATGGGTCCCTGCACATTCTAGAGATTCTACTTTATTCTCCTTTAAACAAAAAAAAATCATTTTGTCTATTTTCAGCAGAGTGTAATTAGATGATTCTCAAATCTCACATTGCATCAGAACTATCCAGATGCTTTTTAAAACTACAAGAGATTTTGTTATAATTAACTTTGGTAGAGCTCAGATATGAGTATATTTTAAAAACTCTCCAGGTAACTTTAAAATGTACTCATAATTGAGAATCAGCCAGAGTTAAGAACACAGGCTAGGGAGAGGTACTGCCTAGATTTGAATCCTGGCTCTGTCACTTACTCCTCCTGTGACAGTGGACAAAATACTTAACCTCTCTGTGCTTCCATTTTCCTACCTATAAAAAAATGAGGATGTTAGTAACACTTACCTCTTAGGGTTTCTGTGAGATCACCCCCCCACACACACACTCACATAAAGTAGTACAAAGTATGCTTAATCAAGTCAACTATTATTATTATAACAATTTACTTTTTAAACCATGGCACTGATCATATCACTCAGACATTCCATATTTCCCTGCTACATAGTGGGTTACGTGAAGACTCCTCACCTGGTATGTCAGCTTTATCTCTCCTCTTATTCTTCACATACCCTCTATCTTAGTCAGGAAGGATCATTTTGTTATTCAAATTACAAATCCTCTGCTCTCCAAACTCTTTGAGGATATTCCCACAATTAAAATGAGTGCTTGATGTCATCATGATGCTCAAATACGCTCAAAGAAGCATCTGCACTAAAGCAATTATAATAGACAAAATACATGATTCATTTAAGTTGTGAAATTATGTTAGAAGTGCCTGCAGAAACAGGAGCCAGCATTTGTTGGCACAAACTTTTCCATGCTATACATCCTGAGCATTGTTCCTGAAGTCTTCTCTTACCTCCACACTTTGAAGAGGTCTCAGATTATACCAGAGAATGATGAATGATTACATATAGGTGATGATCATGGGTCCCAGATAGTCACTCTTAAGTGTCTGTCCCAGAGACAGCAAATATATTCACACATGTTGCCACTCTTCTTTCCTACACCCAGAGTAGCATCACTAATTGAACATGATTCTCTTTACCAACAAGCCTGTTCACCACAGTCCTCTGAACAGCTGCACGAAGCAGCCAGATGTGGTACTAGAGAATATGGCAAACCATCCTCCATCCTTTTAAAATTTGCAGCTTATCTGGCATTTGGGTGGCATCTTCTGCTTTTGATTTCCTTAAAGAGAGGTCCAACTTGATTTTAAGGGCTTGGAAAGGTTTCTTCTCCCCCTGCCAATCCCATAGGAAATCCTTTCATTTTCTAAGGATAATGTAAAATAGTAGTGCTTTATTTGGTTAAAAAAATATATAAGGTGTCAGCCATCATCAGTTTTAAATTGTAAAATGCATGGCTTCTCTTTCATTTTCCTCTGTTGAATCCTATGTTCACACTGGCATGTGAACCTGAATTTCTGGCCAAATGTGTGAGTTAATATGAGAAGATTCATTTCTTTGAGAGGCTGTTATATAAGGAGCTTGCAAGAGGGCACTGAGAAGATGAAAATTCAAATCTGTCCCCCAGAAAGCCTGGCCCCTATTGGAGCAAAAGGAAAACTTCCCCTTTGTCCTAAGAAGGTTTGCTGAAAAATCAACTCATGATACGATAAAGTAGATTAATAAAAGAAAATCTATACAAATTTTACTGTTACTGTGCCTATGGGAGAATCACAAAGTGATTGCTCAGTATCTCAATGAGACCCAAATACTCACACACTGTCATTTCAGAGGGCAGGGTGGAAATGGGGAACATAGGTAATTCTGTTGAGGGGCAATAAATGATTGCTAGGGAGGATGAAAAGATACTTGGGAGAATGAATGGATGCAAGGGAGCAGAAATTGACTTGTAAATGATTCTCTTTGGAAACTAAATTAACCTGAGAGACAGGCCATTATTTTGAATGAGACAACAGGGAGGGGAAGGAAAGACAATTGTTCTTCTTGATGAGTCTCTCAGGTCTTTATGAAGATGGAGGGAAATCTCCTTCCAGCGCCTGTTGATCTCTAAGGGCCTTTAATTCAAAGTACTCTTTATGCCAAGGAGTCATATTTTGGGGTGAAATTTTCTGTACTCCTTCATCCCTCTTTCCTATAAAAACTTGATCAGAATTTGTAAATAGCATGTTGGGAGCTCTCAAGAGCATCCCAACCTCCTCCTTGGAATATTTGCAGAGAAAACATTTGAAATTCAGGAAAAAAACCTCCAATATTTTTCTGGGGATGGAATTGTGTTTTCACCTTCTCACACCAACTAATAAATGAACAGGATAACATTCAAGTCCTGTCCAGTTGGCTCCAAAGTGCATGCTGTTTATACTACACCACACAGCCTGCTGTTAAAACTAACACACCACCACCTGACCTAATACACATCTCAAAGTATTTTCAAGAAGGGAAAGATAGAAGAAAAAGAAATAAGTCTACCTTTTATTAAATGCCTACTAGCAGCAGGATTTGTAAGAAGTGTTTTACATAAAGCACTTTGTAAATAGCAATTTGAAATAGTAGTTTCAAATTGTATTCATTATACTAAAGGTAGGTGAGTTTTCCCTTTATCAGCACCCTAGTACTCCCTGTAGTACCTATTTAGACTTCATTTCTCCGGTTGTTCAGTGTCCTTCTTCTGTCCCCTTACTTTTGAAGTAGACAATCTGGTGTCTGCCCTGGTCTGCCTTTCTCAAGTTATAAATCTTTCCTTCGTTCCTCCTCATCATCAACAATTACTTGTCCTGTGTCCCATCAACTAATGGCTTAGCTAATAAATTTTATAACAGAACTTCTCTTTGTGCAAATGAGGGATGAAGACAGACGGCTTAACACAAAACCTTATTTCAAAAACAGTTACTATTGGTGGACTTGTGAACACTGTGGTAGGCCAATGGAAGAAATATTCCGAGGGTGGTAGTGAGATTTTGCAGTCAAAAAGACATGGATAAGATTCTCAGTTCTGCCACTAATGAGCTGTATGTTAGTTACTGAGCTAGTCGCTTTTCTTCTAGTAACCTCACTTCCCTTGTCTTATAAAATAAGTGACAAAAAGATTGTTAACATCTATTTTAGCACTAAAATTGTATGCTTTTATTAATAATCTTCTCAACCGAGAGTTATAAGTAGGAAGGGCACTATGAACACTATGTTATGCTGTCTTTTTGCAGTTCCCATTAAAGGCAGTTAAAAAGGGACAGGTACACAGTGATTTTAGAGCTGCAACCTGGATACCTACATGGGATTTCTGGTTCTACCACTTAATAGTGCCACTTAGCTGTGTAGCCTTGGGCAAGTTGACCTCTCAGTTTCCACATCTGAAAAAAAGTGGGGTTAATATTCGTACTTTTTAATTAGATCGCTGTGTAATAATGATATAATGCTTCAATGGCTCTTTCTTTCCTTCATCCTTTTTATCCCAGTAGTTACTTCAGACATTCACCACTGTCCTTGAGTCCTCTGCTTTTATCAAATAACCTCATCTCCTCCTTGACAGAGAAAACAGAGACCAGAACATGGGATTCCCTAAACTTTCTCCTCCCACCCTCACAACCATATTTGTATCTGCATTTATTCCTTCAATCTTCCTTAGAAGTTCAGTGGAATGGGAGACCTCCCCTTTCAGAACTAAATCTTCCACATCTGTCATCTCGGCCTATGATGTTAGCTCTTCTAGACCCTCATACTTTTATATCCAAAGTAATTTCCTTCCTCTGAACCCTGTCCATTGGTTGAAAACTTCACTGTCATCTCCTCTTTGGAACTCCTCTGCTCTCCTAGGACTTCAGGACCTTCCTACATAAATTATCCCCTCTCCTCCCTGGATCTTTGACATTTCACTGTCTACTGGATTTTTCGTTGCAGTCAATAAACAAGATGGAGACTCTTTGATCATTGTTTTATCATGAAATTTTTTTAAAGAATTGTTTCTTGTAGTTATCTGTATTTTTTCACCTCCAATTCCTTCTTCAACCTACTGCAGACTACAGCCCCCATCCCGCCAATAAAATGGCTGTTACGGTGGCTAACTCTAGTGGATACTTCACCGTTTTTATATTATTTGAACTCGTCAATCAATGCATACTACCCTTGATTCTGTGACACTATGTTCTTGTGATTCTCTTCCAATGTGGCTAGTGCTTCTCAATCTCCTTTACAGGTTTCTTTTTCTCTAGCTGCTCCCTGATATATTAGCCTTTCTTGTGATGGGCTTTGTTTTTGGCTCATTCTCATTTCACTTTATAGACACTCACCATAGGAGCTCAGGCAGGTCCTTAGCTTTAACAACAGCCTATACGCTGATGATTCACAAATCTAAATCCCCTTATCTTGCTCCTGAGCTGTAGACCCACACACAGTTGCCTCTAAGACACTCTGCAGGCACATCAAATTCTGTGCATACAAAACAAAAGTCTTCCTCTTTTTCCTTTTCTTTCCTTCCCCTAAATATGTTTCCCTTTTTCTTTTTGTATTTTCTATCTTAACAAATATTAATACCAGCCACAGGATCTAATTCACAAATTTGGGAGTCATTTTTTATTACTTCTTGTCGTTCCCCTTCATACACTCAGCTGCCTAGTCCTACCTTCTAATTATCACGTGAATTTGTCCCCTCCTCTCTATTCTTATTGTCAGTTCCCTAACTTTAGCTATTCTATCAATAAAATTATGGCTTACTGTTAAATACTCTTAACTTGCCTCTCCCCTCTCCTACTTAAATTGCCCTCAACAGTGCTGCCAAAGTTATCTATCTCAGATACAAAACTCTTCAGTGGCTTCCCATTGACCAAATAAAATTCAGGCCCCTTAGCATACCACCCAAGGAAGATCCTTCATGATTTGACCGCTGACATCCCCTTCTTTAGCTTCTTCCCTATGTGTGTCCTATGCTTCAGCTAAATCCAATCACTCGCTGACCTTTGAATGGACCAATTTTCCCATGTCTTTCTGACATCACACATGCTAATCTCTTTTGCATTCTGAAATACTACGTCTATAATACCCTCAAGCTGGCTCCCTCTTTGTCATCCTTAAACACCCAGTTTGGAAGTAACTTCTTTGTGAAGACTCACTCTATCCTCTGTATTCAGCTAATTACCCATCTGGGATATCTCCTTTCATCCTGGAATACCCTCATCATAACACTCTTTACATGCACTGTGAGCCTGATTATTTGTTTGCCTACATCATCAGTTTGTGAGCTCCCAGAGGGCAGGGACTGTGCCCTCTTATTCATCGTTCTATCTCCAACATCTAGTACAACTCTTGGAATCTAGTAGGTATTTAGTACATGTGTATTGAATGAGTGAATGAATTTGCTTAAATAAGAGGAAAGGCTTTCCACAGTTTTGGCTTTTCTCTCCGAAAAGACAGATTTTCCCCCTTATTTAGTTTTCCCCTCCAAAAAGACAGATTTTCCAGATTATATATATTCAGTTATTGTGTGTCAGTGTTCCTATCTCCCATTCTTCATCTTCTGCCCCTATTGTTTAAATGGGTGTGCACATGGAATTGTGGTGGACTCTGTTTTTGGAACTGTCACAATGAATGACATAGAAGGGATCCTGAAAACAGGAGGTAGAAGCAGGATTCAGCTGAACATATGCACCTGCTCGTCTAGGCAGATTCAGATCAGTTGGAGGAAGGATGGCCTATCCCAATTGCTTTGGTTGTTGTGGATAGTGAATTGTTATAGCAACTCTACTGGGACGTTGAAAAGATCCCTGCCTGCAAACATTAGGTTCAGATATAGAAATTCATGACAGTAATCCTTTGGTATGATCAAAGAAAGTTGTGTTACTCACACAGGCTGGGAAATCCCAAGGCAAGTGTCTGGAAGAATAACACTCTGGGAGGGACCCCAGAAGGGTGGGGTGGGAGAGAGAGAGAGAGAGAGAGAAACACTAAGAAACTAGCAAGTACACAGGCATTTTATAAAATGGAATCCCAG
Source organism: Daubentonia madagascariensis (assembly GCA_023783475.1). Classification (NCBI taxonomy): domain Eukaryota; kingdom Metazoa; phylum Chordata; class Mammalia; order Primates; family Daubentoniidae; genus Daubentonia; species Daubentonia madagascariensis. The sequence goes on along the minus strand of JAKFHU010002205.1, from coordinate 1,885,152 downwards.
AGGCAGCTACCAGCATAAACTTTAAAAGAGGAATCAAGAGGGTGCATGAGCTTATGGGGTATGTGGAGGGGGGGAGTGACCCTTATCAGGATGCTAAAGGAGGCAACAGACATGGTAGGAATGTGGCTTAGAGGTTGCTAACATTCAATCAAATATCAGTGGGGATACAAGTCCCCTCGCCCACCATGGTCTTCACAATTATTCCTAAATTTGAGTTAGCATAGCAACCTCCCAGTTTTTCTGTAAATAAACTTATCTTTGGTCTGAGAGAGACCAAACTTGCAAAGCCAATTCAAAATAATTTGACCAGCAATTATTACAGCTCTCTGATAGTGCAGAGCCAGTCACTGCAGGCAGAAGGAGAAAGCCAGGAGAAGAATCAGCCAGGGTCTGCAGAATCTCCTAGAGTCCTCTCATAACATTATTGATTATTTTGATTTGTTCTATTTGTTTAAATATTCTGGAGACCATTCCTGTATTATTGACCTACATGCATCAGGAAGTCCCCTTTAAGGCACAAACTTTACCTTGAGATGGCAGTAGGTAGTCCAATGCTAATATTTTGTCAGCTACCACAGCAGCTAGAGAGCTTTGTGCCACATTAAGTGCTTCTAAGGCTTGAGCTGCTTAGTGTATATGGTCTACCAGGAGTTGTGACAATGTCTGGGTGGCCTGTATGAATTGAGTCTATGTTATAGAATTGAAAATACCTAAATTTGTACCTGTTATACCAAAGATTGTGATGAGGTCCAATATGATAGGTATAAAGATAGCTTGGTGCTTCTTTCTGTGGGAAGGCTAAATGAGAGAGGCTCCTGTAAGACTGCATATTTTTGTCCCCTTGTCCCCCCCCCAAATTCATTTAAAACCATAACCTCCAACAGCATTATATTTGGAGATGAAGCCTTTGGGAGGTGATTGGGTAATGCCCTTATAATAAGAGACATGAGAGAACTGGCTTTCTCTCTCTTCTCTTTGCAATGTGAGGACATAGCAAGAAGATAGCTATTTGCAAAGCAGAAGAGGGCCCTCACCAGAACCTGACCATGCTAGAAACCTGATCTCAGACTTTCTAGCCTCAGACCTGTGAGAAATAAATTTCTTTTGTTTAAGCCACCCAGTCTATGGTATTCTGTTACAGTAGCCCAAACTAAGACAGAGGTAGATCTCTAACTGGATATAGGGTGACCTGAGTACTAAATATGTATAAAACAAAGGTCAGTTTGCATAGGGCAAAAGAGGGAGGGATGGAGGAGTAGAATGTGAACTCTCCTGGAGAGGAGTGGTGCCACGGGAGAATCAGTAGTCCAAAGGGGATTGGAAGGTGAAATTTCTGGTGGGCAAATTTATCTCAGTGCAGACATGTGAGGGCCAAATAGTCTCAATGGAGGGACGTGGCAGTATATAATATTGATTGGTGGGGGAGTCAGGAAAGGTATGGGGTTCATGTAGGGAAAGTTAATGAGGTCAAGGGAATGCTGAGAGGAAATACAGGGGCCGGAGGGTGAACGGGGAGGATGATGCATAGTCAATATGGATATCGAACACCTCCAAGGGGGTAGGAATTAGTTGTGTAAGTGGGCGCAGGGTAGCAGGCCCAGCATTGTTGTTTTAACTCCTAGGTGATATATTGTTACATAGATATTGTCCAGCAGGTCAAACAAAGTAGAAAGTAGGGATTGTGACTGGGGAATAGTGACAAAGTGCGAGCTATTGGACAAGGTGAAATCATAGCTAGTGCAGTTGTGGGAATCACAATGGAAAGTCATGTGAGTGTGATTATAGGGACAGTTATCATGGCCAGGTTCATAGTAGGAGGTGGAGTTTTAGGCATTTGTGTAGGAATAGTGGAAGTGGAGATCCCAATTCAGGTTTTAGGTACCCAAGAAGAGAAAGTAAGTGGTGTGGCACCTATAGGAGTGTCAGCTAATCTATAAGGCAATAGCTTGCACCAAAAGGGCAGTGCATGAATATGGAAAGGAGTGGGTCAAGACCAAATCTAAATGACCTGCCAGGAGTTCCTTGATGCATCAGAATAGGTAATAAGCAATGACAGATCTCTCCATGGTGTCATTCATCAGGGCTTAGCTGTGATCTAGGCAGGTAAGGGCCTGCCAATAAGCTTTAGTTCCTGGTAAGTTACCCTTAATATTGTGTAAGAAAGGATATGAAATCACAGAGACATATATAAGTAGGATGGATGGGATCTTCATTAAAGCAGCCCACAGTAATTATGGTGGCATTGGCATCAGCTAGGTAGGGAACAAAAACCTGTATAGACTGAAGCTTAGGGGATAAGGCAGAAGGTGAGAAAGAAGAAAGAACAGTTGGAGAAATTATAGGGGGTCCAAGTGGGTTTACAGGTGGGATGGAAGAGCCATATGTTATGTTTGGGAGCAGAGAGGAGATCAGAATCTTCATTTGGCAGAGTTTGGCATGGAATTGTGGTTGTAGGACATTCTAGGGTGTCATTGCCAAGGTTAAGACTACCAATTGTGCTGAGATAATCATCTGGGATGTGTTGGTCTCCTTGGCAGAGATCATCATCTTGGAAGTGTTGGGCTGCTGGTCTGAGGTAACCATTCCTGAGGGGATGGTTATTGGCCTGCATTGTTGCCTGTTACTGCTTATGGATGTTACCTGTAAAGAACCTGGTGTGGTAGGGGATGGGGGCACCTGACATGAATCCTGAGCTAGCTTCAAGACCTTGAGGCAAAGTTTTCCATTTGAAAAATGATTACAAAAATGGCTAAAGATTTGCCTTTTGCCTCAGGAATTATGGAGTCATTTCTTGTGGGGAAACTGTGGACTAATTGAATACAGCGAACAATTAAGATGAAAAGGAGCCCATGGACTTTGCTATTGAACTGGAGTGGTAAAATCCCAGATCCAAACCATGAACCAAATAAAGCTTAGCTGGGATAAGCAGAACCAGACTGAATGCTCTACAACATTTTCAGACTTTTGGCATATAGACCCTGGCATGCTGGAGGGTGCTTGTTTTTTTATGATGGGATTCATGGGTATTGTCAGCTTGGATTCTGTAGTGGCTCCTCATTCAACATCACTGCAATGGGATGGAGCCAGAGCTGGTATCCTATTTAATAATATTGGCTCTGAGATCTTTTCTTCTTCACTGGAAGATCCACAGTTTTAAGTGTGAGATCAGGTGTGGAGACCTCTATTTCCTGTAAAAAGAAACCTCCAGTTAGTTAACCAAACTTCAAAACCATCATAATGGAGAATGATAGCAGACTTTGGCAGAAAGCTTTCTTGTGATATAGAATAACATTTTGGAGTGGGGGGATGTTCTGAATTTTCAGTGAGCCCCACTCTACTCTGTACCCTCAATCTAGGCACCAATTCAGCATGACTTGTGCCAGGATAAAAAAGGGATAGTAGAATGGGAAGGTGTCATTAAGTGGAAAGTGATGTTACATTTGAGTATTTATACCTAGACTCATAGGGAGAAGTGCCCCTTTTATGGCTAGAAAAGTGATGACAAAAGATTGAGAAATAAAATGGCAATTTCAAAAAGAGATCTAATATATAGAACTATTTAATATATAATGCAAGCCTGAGTTTAACTTCTTGCTGTTTGCATGATAATGGACCAGAGTTAGGTAGTTTCCCTAAGGACTTATTTCCTCATCTGTGAAATAGAAATAAAAGTATACACCATATAAAAGTGTTGTGAAGGGTAAAAGAAAGAATCCATACATCTTAAGCAGTATTGTTCCTGGCGCTTATGTTCTCAATATATGTTAGCTGAACATATCATTATTTGTATTCCTCCCAGCCAGCCAGAAGGAGAATGAAGATTAGTGGAGACTGGGTATGTTTAATGTATTTTGTCTAATCCAGTACCCTACCTCTGGTGCCATAATATGAACACATCTATACAGATCCTCTGCTTGGAAATGGGTGGTCCGGGAAATTCCTTGGGCTGCTGAAGTGCAACTGGTCACCTCTGAGTGTAAGTGATTAACATCTTGGCAACTGTTTATGGCCACTTAGGAAATCTCTAAGAAGACCAAGGCTTTCTCTATAGCTCTCCTCTTCTGAGCCCTCACCAGAATCACCTTTAATACTCCAGTAATGGCAATGTAGTCTTTTGCCAGCATGCAATGTTGTCTTTTTGTAGCATACACCTCCAAATTCTTCTAGCCCCTACCCATTACCCAGTTCCAAAGCCACTTCCACATTTTTAGGTATTTGTTAGAGCAGCACCCCACTTCTTGGTACCAATTTTTGTCTTAGTCCATTTGAGGCTGCTATAACAAAATACCTTAGATTGGGAAATTTATTAACATAAACAATAGGAATTTTTTGCTCACAGTTATGGAAGCTGGGATGTTCAAGATCAAGGTGCCAGCATATTGGTGTCTGATGAGGGCTTGCTGTCTGCTACAAAGATGACACCTTCTAGCTATGTCCTCACATGGCAGAAGGGCCAAAGGAGCAAAGAAGCTCCCTCAGGCCTCTTTTATAAGGACACTTATCCTAAACCATATTCAGAATCCTGCTGGCCAAGAAGTCTGGAAATGTAATTCATAGGATTTCAGCTTCTACAACAAAGGGGAGAGCATAGAAGGGGATGAAAAGGCTTCCAAGTGCCAGACAATATTTGGAAAAGTCCCCTGGGTTTTACTCCTCTAACCTTTCTGATCCTTTTAAGTACCTGATTCCCTACATTAAATCTTTTCCATTTGAAATACCTAGTGCCGTTTCTCTTTTGCTGACTGAATCTTGAGTGATGCCCATTCCCCCAGAGATTCTGATTGACTATTTCCTACACGAGTGGACTGTGACTCATATTTTGAAAAACAATGCTTTTGAGGGATTTTCCCCCTCATATGAAAATAAATAAAATCACATCCCATTTTTATGCTTACCTTGTTCTATTAGCTATTTCAGCAGAATACTTCTTGTGACTGGCCTATCCAGTAATTTCTTTGACAAGTAAAAGTTGCACTAACTTACAGAAGGACAGGATAGCAGACTAGAGAAATTACCCACTGACTCAGGTAATCTTGGGTAAATTACTAAACCACAGAAACAACATAAAGGTATGTTCTTAAGAGTCCAGCACTCCAAGTCTCTGAATTTGTTATTCAGCTCTAACCAAATGTTGCCAGTCAAGAGTGCGCAGCCAATACTGCCAAATCTTCAAATGTTAAGACACCTTCTTTATTGTTGCATGAAATGCCCCTTTCAAATGTTGATTAGGAAGTAAATAAACAATTTTGCAAGTTAGACAAAACATATCTATGGGCCTAGGGACCGCTGCTTTTCACCCTCTGTCCTGGGACTTTATTGGGCTGGAGCTTGAAGAGTTGAAAATAAGACAAACTGTCTTTTGTCTTGAAATGGCTCTAGGCTATTGAGAAGAGAAACACAAAGTACAATTCAGTACAATAAAAATATGCACCATCAGTGCTTCTTCTTGGTTGTTAAAAGAATAAAAATAAACAAAACACTAGATATAGGTGTGTCATAGAAGAAGGTGGAATTAACTCTAAGCAGGGACAGAACAGGTTACCTGGAGGAGATGATGTATTATCTGGGTTTCAAGGGGCATATTGTTTGTTTGGGCAGGTCCCTAATGTGGGGGAAAGGACATTTCAGGAAGAGAGAAGAACATATACAATAACACTGCATCATGAAATAACATGGTCTTCAAGGAAATCTGTAAGAAGATTTAGTACTGCTGAATCATAAAGTAAAAGCAGAGCAAACAGGTAGGGGCAGTGGAAAGGGATGAGATCAAAGAGGTGAGGGGGGAGACAAATATTGCAAAACTGTGTCCGTTGACTTAATCCAACAAGCAACAGAGAGCCCATGACTTGAAATACAGCAATGGAAGCGAGACTGGAAAAGAAAGCATACCCGAGAGAAACTTTTGCACAAATGCAGCCGGAGGTGTGCCCATCAACAAGGAAATGGATGGGATATTGTACAACATTGACAGTGAATAACTACAGCTATGACTGACAACATGGATGAATCTTAAAAATAAAATATTGAGTGAAAGAAACAAGCCCCAGGATGCTACCTAGAAAAAGTTTTTTTGTGTGTGAATTTTTGTGAAATTTGAAAACAATCAAAACTAAACAACACTATTTAGGCATATATTTATGTGTTAAGAATATATGTTAAAAGAGCAAGGAAATAATAAATATAAATCAGGATATTGGTATCTTAGCGAGGGGAGGTTGGGGGAAAAGATGGTGAGGAGATTTAAATTATCAGTAATATTCCAGTTCTTCGATTGGGTGCTGGATTCACGGGAGTTTACTGTAATTTAGATGGGCAGATTGATAGATAAACAGCCATTTAAGGGGCGATGAAGCCCAAGGCGTCATAACCAAAGATTCTGTTTATTTCTCATCTCTCTACTAAGGGATATAAGAGAGTCAGAAGATGTATTTTAGAGATATTTTGGAGTTATAATCGCTAGGTTTCCAGACCTCTTTTTTTTTTTCCTTAAATTGTTTTAGATTAGCGCCTCCAAATGTAGAGGCCTCACTGTGTGAGGCCCACGTGCTTCGACATCCCGCGCTTTTTGGCCTTTGCCCTTGGCGGTCATCTCTCCCCCACCAAGGGGAGGCGGGGCGACGCCAAGCAGTGGGGGGAGGGGGAGGTGGCCCGCGGGTCTAAAGCGTTCCTATTGGTGGAGAGGAGGAGCGAGAACGAGGCGCGAGCCGAAGCAAGGAAAAGAGGCGCGAAGGGGGCGGGGCTAAGCGGAAGGCGGGGCTAAAGGAGCTTAACCGGAGTGAGGCGCAAGTGCAATTGTCCGCGCCTCGCTGCGATGGCGGCGGCGCCGAGCACAGTCACCCCGCTGGCGGCGGAGTCTTCCCCTCAGGAAGCTACCGTCTCTGCCGCCGCCACCTCCACCCGTGCCTGCCTGCCTGCCGGTGGCTGTGGCGACGGCGGCAGCGGCTTTGGCGGCTCCACTATGGCGGCGGCGGGGAGGGGGGGCAGTAGTTTTAAAGTAGACACCCGCCCTTGCCTCAGAGAAGGTGAGTTCCCTTCCCGGGGTGCGGGGGCGGCCCCATCTCCTTCGCTGCCTCTCTTCAGCCGGTCCGAGATCGAGATCGGGCTGGGCGCGGTTCGCCACCGCCCCACCCCCCACCTGCTGTGGCGCAGTAAAGGCCAAGCTCGCCCCGCCCCGCCCCGTCGTATTAGCCCCGAGTGTGCAAGATGGACTGAAGCAGAGAGGGGCTTCCCTACCTCTCCCCCCCGCAAAGGATGGGGGCCCCCAGGCAAAGGAACTGCAGGTACTCACAAGGCAGGAGTTTGAAGGGAAAAAAAAATACCACATAATTTCTCTCCCAGCCAATACGCCTTAGTGTGCTGTAAGAAGCTGAGGCGTGATTTGGGAAGAAAGAGGAGGCTAGGTAGAAGTGATGTGGAGAGTCAGGGAAAGGGAAGGGGGACTGGTAGGAGAGAGGGGCAGAGATAAAAGAGGAAAGGCCAAAGAAGTAAGAGGGAGTAAACCCCCTTTTGGTGAAATTCAACGTCCTATAGTGTAGAAACTCGCAGTAGAACATTTGTGGAGCGATGGGGTTAGGCATTTGGGGAGATTAGAGTGTATACTTGAGCTTTAAAGTAGGATCTGTTGGATTTTAGGATCGTAGGGTCTGGTGGAGGGGGCGCTACTGGCGAAGGAAGAGGAAGAGAGTGTTGCAGAAGCACAGATTTCAGGAATCACTTTGAAGAGTTTTCTTTGGCTAGTTGAGGTTTTGATCTAGTAAAGCAAGGTTTACGGGCCCATCTTTAAGGTGCTTTGGCTTTTAATAAGTGCTGTTGTACCTACCAACACATATTACTCCTAACATAAAAAGATATTTCTTGATTATATCAATATAAGTCGTCTATAGTTCACACAAAGTACTATATACTTGTAAACAGGCTACTAATAGCAGACTGTAAAATTTGCCATTGAAATGTATTTTAAAGCAATTTTGGAAATGTTCTTAGATGGTGGAGACAGATTCCACTGCGGAAGATCTCAGTAAAGCATTTTGCCATAGTAAATTTCATAATTAATTTCCAGTATTTGCTGTGTTACCTTATGTTGCTAACTTGCCTCCAAAGTGAAAGATTGTGGATGCCAAAACAGAGTAAAATAATTTGTTCCTTTTTCTTAGGAGGACACCCCATTAAAATTACCTCATAAAAATAATTTTCCCTTCACGTTCTTAAGTGATACACCCTGTGTGCTGTTCCGTAACCTTTCACACCTTTCACTTTGGAGGAATGGCAAAGCAGAAAAAAAAATCCTTATGATACTTGTAATAGGCACATTACATAAATGCCACTTACTAAATATGGAAGTTAGAAATACACTGTAATATGATGATGTTTTATTTATCAACTCTCTTACTAAAGGCAACCTTTAAAAGACTATTTAGTGTCTTCAGTCAGCCTGGATTTGTACCATTGTTCTGGGATGAAAACTTGAAATCTCCTGGATTTTTTATTTTGATACATAACTTTCTGTCCGTAACCAGCAAGTAGGTGAGCGAAGTTTTATAGGCATCAAAATCACAATTCAATTTGGCTCTCATGGCCTGTTCACAATAAGGTTTAGAATTAGTATCTCATGGAAAGAATGGCTTTTTGCCTGGCTCTGTAACTGGTTTGGTTGCAGTATCTTTGAATATATGCAGATATTAAAGGTTTTAAGAGATATAAGTTCATAAAGTAGTAGCAGTATCTATAGTATTGCTAGGCAGTAAAATGAGAACCCTGGCATAGGAGTCTGGTGCAGTGAACTATAGGTTTTGTTGCTAATTAATCCACTAGGCTTTGTGACCCTGAACAGATCCCAAGCTTCCTGGATTTGGGTTTTTGATATTTATGACATGAGGGAATTGAACTAGCCAAACTCCGAGGTTGATTTCAGATCTGAAAGTATGAACCCTGATTTTGCAGTTCTGGATTGATAATCTTTCAGTGGCATTTCCATGGTTGTGCACTAGAATGGTAATTCATAAATCATAAGAAACCTTGACTGATTTTTATCACTAGACACCCAGTGAGTAATGAAATCTGTGTTGAATTAGTGTTGAGACAATTTACTAGGATATGAAAAACCAAATACAATTGTTACCTAAAAATTATCATTTCATTTTAGCTAAATATCCTTCATTAACCATTCAGTCCAAACTAAAATTCTCTTACCTTTTCACTTAACAAATGGTAATCATTTGATATATTGCACTGTCCAAAACACTGTTAGTCCTCAAAATGTTCAGACATTTATAAAGGCCATGAATGATTGCCAGTTATGATAGTGGATAAAGGAGAAGAGAAAAATGTTGCTTGGTGGTGTGCCAGTATCTTTTGATTGCTTGTTTTTTCTAAGTCTTAGTTAGGAGATTTCTCTAAAAGATGTCAAAGAATTGTCAAAATTCAATTATTACAAGTCCACTCCTGATAGGATCCTTAAAAGTGGTTTGAAAAAGCATTCACTGATCCATTTTCAACTGTAGTTAACACTCTTGAGGATCTCACCTGTCTTGGGGTTGGTAATGAGCAAATTGTCAGTGGAGATTAGAAATTGCCAAGCAGGGACTATTAGACGCTTTCAAAGATTACAAATGGGATATTGAGCAATAAACTTAAAAACAAAACAAACGAGAAATGCCAAGTGGATAGAAGAAATGCCACATGAAAAGACACATATACACTTAGAATTCATTGTAAGGTGAATCATGAGATTTTGACACTTCTTATTTCATTAAGGGAAGCTTTTCAAAAATGTTTAAAGGCTCAAAAGTGAATTTTCACCCAGTAATGATGTTCTCGTGTACTCACAGTAAAAACAAAAACAAAAATAAACAAAAATCCTTGCTTATTTGCCTCTTCCTTTTTAAGGAAAAAAAATTATCAAATAGATCCTCTTTGAGATTGGAGGACCTTCAGGTTTTTTATTTAGTTATTAATCCGTTTGAATAGCAATTACCTAAGAAGGCTTTGCTTGTCTCCATATTGTTCAGTAAAGTTTCAAGTCAAATGACAGTTAAGTCCACCGTAAGAAAATCTAGTTAATAACCTTTCCTTCATTTATTCAGAAATCATTTACTGAACACCTGTATATATGCATGTGCCAGGTACTATGCTTACTGCTGAGGATGTACAGACAAATTGGGCACAGCTATACTAAAGAGCTCAATAGAATTGCTTAATAGTAAAACTATAAAATAAATATGTGGGGAAAATGCAGTTTTAAATATAACTAGTCAGACTCCTGAACTATCAGGACGATTCTGTTGTTTATTATAAATCTATACTCTGTAGGCCACGGTATCTTACATAGTACAGGCACACTAAAGTACATTATATTGTAAATCTAATGTTGGCGTCTGGAAGGAATAATTAGTAAACTGTTAGAAGTAATTTTTAATTCTCTCCCTTTAGTAGGTTGAGGATGTCTGGAGAGAGATTAGTGACCATTTGTTAGTTTGGGACCCTTTGTCTTTATAAAATATGAATGTGTGAAAATACTGACTAAGCTTGTTACAAAGAGGAACTTAAGCATTCCCTCTACTATATTCATTACATACCTGTTAGGGTAAGAACTTTGATTCTTTTCCATATGAAACGAATTTTGCAGATCCATTCACTTTTGCTAACCTATTGGAATGAATGGCATGTATTTGGTGGGTTTCTGATGCAAAGTAGCTGTCTAGGGATCAAGTAAATTAATGGATTCAGTTTCTGACTTCACAAGCATGACCCCAGAGCATGCTAGCCACTAAGTACTTATGATTATGAAGGTCAAGGGCTTAGTTTAAATAAACATGATGTAAATATTAAACATGTAACTAGTATTCCCAATTATTTTGTTAATTCTGTTGAATTTGTAATTGTTAATATGCCATGGGAAACCCTTCATTATTTGTTTGTTTATGATAATATGTGTAAAGTAGCTAAAACTTGCCAAACTCCTAAATCAGGTACTAATCTTATAACCTGGAAAACTAAGGCTACTAGTAACATTATAGTTCTGGGTATTCATCATACTGATAGGTACATATCTGCATTTCTACCACAACTATTGTTCGTGAAAACGTAAATGAGTGTGACCTTTAGGGGAAAAAGAGTTAAAATGCTTTGTGTAGGTTAATCTATTTCCCAGTCTCCTATAACTTACTGTTGTACTGTGCTTATTCTTTTCTAAGATTATGATAGTATTAAAAGATTGCAAAGGTCAAGTCGTTTTTTAAAAAAAAGAATCCTAGTTAATCAAGAACATTTGAAGGAGGTTATCTCTAAAAGTGTAATCATGGAGAATATAGCAATGTGCTCTTTTCACCATTGAAAGGATTATTTCTCAGATTTTTAAATGCCTGACTTTAAATCTGTGACTAAGAATGAGATTTATTTTTACAGTATTGCAGCCAATCCTTCTGAGGTTTGCTCCATTTTTGTCACTTTATTAAAATAGGATATACAAAGGGTTCTTTAAAATGCTAGATTTTTTTCATCAAGATCAATTGGACTATGAAATTCCCACTTCAGCAAAGCATTAAAACAGCTAATTGCAAGTTCTTGCCATAAACATCTGTGGGGTTGTCCTGAGGAGGAAATTTGGTGTTTTGTACAACTAAATCTAATTGTCATTTAACTAATACAAGTAAGATTCATTTTATGAGATATAGCCATTGATATCTAAAGTAGAGTCAGCTAATTTGAATAGCTTAAACTTCTTATCAAAGTAACCAAAGAACATTTAATTGGAATAAACAGAAAATTCTCTTGCCCTAAGCTGAAGAAATATGATATTCTTCTGGTTCCCTCAGAGATCCTGTGTGGGTTATAATTCCATAAGCAAGGATGGACCAAATTCATTATTCTGTTCTGACTCAAGCCATGTTACAGTTTTGTCACAAAATTCTATTTAATCCTAAATTGCCTGGTGTTATCTAGTAGTACTAGTTAGGAGAAAGTTTCCAATAAGATAATTTGGTTTCTCACACAGTTGCATTTTGGGATGCAGAAGTTAATGGTATTTTACCTTCACATAATAATGCAGCTATTTGGAGTAGGCCCAATATAACAAAGGTAGCTAAAAAGTAAGTTTTTGTCAAGTGAATCTCTTTGCTTTATATATCATTGAAGGCAGATATTCTGGTACAAGCTGAATTGAATATTTTTGTATTAACATAGGGGATTTAAGTAATGCCCAAGTCCATAGAATGTGAGCTATTAATTAATACTCATAATTATATATTTCACTGACGTTAAGAACATTCCTCTGCTATTACTATTGTCTCTCCCCACACTACTGGAATTTCTTTATGGACCAAATCCAGCTGAATATAGAATCGTTTTTAAAAATTTTAGTTCCCTCAATCCTTTATTTCCTATAATCTCTCTGGGCCTTAGCTTCCTCGTTTATGAAATGAAGACATTAGACTAAATTGGTTCTAAACTGGAGGCAATTTTGCCTCACAGGGGACATTTGGCATTGTCTGGAGATGTTTTTGGTTGTCACAACTAGAGAATGCTACTGATATCTAATTGGTAGAAGCCAGGGATCCTGCCAGATATCCTACAATGCATAGGATAGGCTCCTCACAGCAATGAATTATCTGCCCAAAGTGACAATGGTGCTGACATTGACAAACCCTGGACTATATCTCTAAAATAACCCTGGTCTGAAATAAAAAAAATAAAAATAAAAATAAAATAACCCTGGTCTGAAATAAAATGATTGCATATAATATTAAGTAAAAAGTTCAAAGTGTCAGGATTAGTAAACAAGCATACTTTATTGAGTTCCTGTTGAACATTTTAAAATCTTCATTTCATTTAATATTCACCAAATCCTGGGAATTAGTAATTACACATTGTATTTCTGTACTTTTTAGATGAAAAAATGGTTCACAATGGTTAAATAATTTGCTCAAGGTTGTATAGTTACGGATAGAGATGGGACTTGAATCTGTTTGACCAACTTAATATCTTATTTTTTTCTATATCCCAGTGCTACAGGTCATAGTTTTTCTCCCCATTCCAAGTTATTTTGAAAGTTTTATTTTCTCAGGTCACATAAACATTCCTTGTAAAAGAGAAAAGAAGGGGTAAAACACTTTTATTAATAGAAAATTGAGGTTGATTCATTTTCCCACCACAGGTTGATGCCACACTTAAATGTAACCAAATACATGAACTCTCTTATCAGATCTCATTTATAATTTGTCACAAAATCTATTTCATTTCAAATAACGCTCATAAAGTGTTATTCAAGTAAGGATTGCCTGTGTCATGGTAGCAAAACAACCATCACTTGCTCATGCAGTTTACTCTGAGCAACAGATTAACTCTGCAGGGCAACTGTCCTTCATGCCATGGTTCAGGGAGAAGAAGGTGCTTTCATCTTTTAATTTTTTCCAATATTTTATTTTATTTTATTTTTTATTTTGGTAAAATATGCATAACATAAATTTTGCCATTTTAAGTGCACAATTCAGTGGCATTAAGTATATTCACATTGTCATGCAACCTTCACCATTATCCATCTCCAGAACTTTTTCATCATCCCAAACTGAAACTATACCTATAGGTCATAGTTCTGTTATATGACCATATTTCTCTACTGTGAAGAACTTTCTGATGTGTCTAATTTCTGGAAAGTAACATGTATTTAAAAATAATGCTTAATTTGTTAATAGCTAACAACCTGAGGAAGTACAGCTTGTTATGACCACAAAGCAGAGCATTACAAAGCAATTTTATCCCTTTATACCCTGAGTATAAATGGGACCATCCATTAAACATTGGTTTTATTTTATCTTTTCCATATCCTATTATTTTAAGCCCTCCCTTCATTATCAGGTTTAGATTCTCTTCCCATTTTGAACCTAGTGTTTGACAGTACTTTCTTATTCCCCATCACTTTTGTTTTATGTTAAAATGCAGAGAAATGGTATTGGCACCAGAAATTCCCATGTGTTTTAAAGACGGTATAACCCAGTCCATATTTGAGAGCATGCCATTGTGTCATTAAGATCTCACTACCAAGTTTCACTAAATGGGGTTTTTATTCTGAGTATAAAACCTTGCTCCTCTATCTATATCTCTTTTCCAAATTTGTAATAGTATAAAAAAAATACAAATATACCGGGGAATGAAGAACAGTTGAGAAGTACTGTTAGAAATATTAAAACAATCTGCCTAAGATTAGCCAGGAGGTATTTATCATGTCCAAAGAAGATTATTTTTTACAGATAAGACTTGAGATCATACTTACAGCATTCAGTACATTGTCATTTGATATTCTAATGTGTAATCTATTTGTATTTTTTAATTCTAGCTCTCCTAACTTCTTACTGAATTTGATTGAAAGATACAAGACCATCTGCTGTGAATTTGTTGGGGGGAAAAAACTGAGCTACTTACACCTAATTCATAACTGAAGTATTAATTTTGTAAAAAAATTTCTGTTTAACACTAGCTATAATGACTAAAACATTATACTTCATAGTAGAAATGCCATGTGGGTTTTTGCCAAGAAATATTTTGGAGAGAACCAGATTTAGGGTTAGGATGTAGACAAGGAAATGAAGATAATGGAGGAGTGGGGGAAGAAACACTGGGACCCTTTGATTTTTTTTAGGCACTTAAAGGTCTGTATTAACTATATAGCTGCTAAAAACTTTAAATCAGGGGTCCCCAACCTATGGTGAGTTATATAATTATTTCATTATATATTACAATGTAATAATCATAAAAATAAAGTGCACAATAAATGTAATGTGCTTGAATCATCCCAAACCATCCCCGGTTCATGGAAAAATTGTCTTCCATGAAAACAGCCCCTCGTGCCAAAAAGGTTGGGGACCGCTGCTTTAAATCATCTTTTGTGTTACCTGACAGTCTTCTTATTTGGAAGTGGTTAAGATATTTGGGTCCTCTGTAAGTGCTCCATCAAAATTTTGCTTCTGTATGTATTCCTATCTAAAATACAACTTTTTTCCATTGATCACCATCAACCCATATAAAGTCATGTACAAAAGAAACTTCAGAAATAGAAATCTGAAAGGCTGTGGTATATTCTTAGTCATACAGCTAGTTAGTAGCAGGTGAAAACTGTAATGCAGTCTCTCATTCTAGTGCTTTCTACAACTCTGAACTGCTTTTGGAATTAAGAATCAGTATAAACCCATATTTAACAATCAACCAATAAAAATACGTTTGTTTCATATTCTAATCAGTTAAGGAAGAAAAAAAAAACAGAGAGTGTAAAGAAGAAAAGGAAAGAGAGGAAGATAAAGTCCCCAAGTTTTTTCAGCTATGCCTTGATTGCCATTCCTACCAGAACCAGCTCCTAAGTTCTAATTCTTTGCCAGAACACTTACTTTAGTTCCTGGTGTGTAGTGAGTGCTCAGTAAACATTACTACTTGTCCCAGCCACCTTCCTCACAACCAGGATCATCTGCTCACCTGACCTCAGGTTTATCTACTCCCTGAGATTGGCCTTTCCTCTAGGCCTTTGCCCTGAGACAGGCTGAAAAACATCTGTACTATCACCACTTTCCTCTCCCACTTTCAGAATTGGCTGTAGGCCATTTATTTCTGGGAGTCCAAAAACCATGTCTCAAATAGTGGGGGTGAAGGTAGGGTGGGTCTCTAAAGAAACATTCATTTAGCATCTTGTGAAACAGACATGTTTCTTACACATGCCAAGCCTTCCTTCCAAGAGGAAGAACCAACTGTCATGGAAATTTTGGGTAGACTTAGATTTGAATCCTGGCTCTGACACTAGCTGTGTGATTTAGGGCAAACTGCTTAACCTCTCCAAGCCTCAGGTATCACTTTTAGAAAGTAGAGATCATACATTCGTGTCAAATTTAGAGGAAATGCAACCTGAGGCGAATTTGGCAATATAGAGTGGCCTGTGAAAAATGATACCCTATTTTATAAATTTATTCTTGGTGGAAAGCCACCTTCCATGAGGCTCGTGGTGACAGATTCAAGATCCAAAAAGATCTTGAAAGTCTGGAACAATTGGTTGAATCTAACTAGGTAAAATTTAAATGGAGCAAGTATAAGTGTATATTGGGTCTCTTTGGGGGTCCAGAAAAGTTTCTATCTATATAAGTATGTCCTGGAGGGACATAGTTTAACCAGCTCCAGGTGAAAAAGAACTATGTAGTTTAGTCAAAAGTTAGCTGAGCATGAGTCAGCAGTATGATGTGATCACCAAAAAATGGTGAAGACATTGTAGGTTACATTAATAGAACATAAATATTCAAAATCAGGAGTTAAATATACTTAACACTACTGAACTCATTTAAAAATGGTTAAGATAATTTTATTTTATGTATTTTTTACATGATTTTAAAACATAATGTGATGATCCCATTATACTTGTTTGTTATTGTGACACTGTTAAGGTGATTCTGGTTAGGTTACACTTTGTGAGTGGCAGAGATTTGGGCAAACTAATAAGAGGACTAGAAATCATGCCATATGAAGGAACTGGGATTAATTCGCAAAAGGACTAAAGAGGGAAGGAAGGAATAGAGACATAATAGCTCTATTAAAATATTGAAGGATTACCATTTTAGAAGAAGGTTTATACTTACTATGTCTTCGAGGAATAGAACTGGGATCAGTGGATGCTCTAGGATGGTGGTACTCAAAGTATGTCCCTGGACCAGCAGCAGTAGCATCACCAGGGAACTTTTTATAAATGTACATTCTTCAGCTCCATCCGAGAACTACTGAATCAGAAATTCTGGGGATGGAGTCTGGTAATCTCTTTTAATGACTCTCCAGGGGATTCTGATACACATTAAGGTTTGAGAACCCCTACTCAGGAAAACAGATTTCAGTTCAATGAAAACACTTGAAAATTTGGCTACTGAAAAGATAGCAGTGGTTGTCAACCCTCACTATGCAACAGAATCATTTGGGAAGCTTTACTAAACAAAACAAACTAACGACAAACTATGACTGGGAAATACGCTCAGAGATTCTGATTATTTGGTCTGGGGTGGAGCCTGGGCATTGGTATGTTTTAATTGGTGATTCTAATGTGTGGCCAGGATTGAGAATTACCGTAGTGAAAAGTTGAACTAGATCATTAGATTGGCTGTTTAAGAGATTACAGCCAAACACAGCCTCCTGGGGAGCCTGTTTAAAAACTGATTCTTGGGCCTCAACTCTAGAGATTTAAATAGATTTGCAGTAGTGCCAAAAAATATGTACATTTATTCATCCTTCCTTCCTTCATTTTTTTCCCAAAAATCTCTTCAGTTTAGACCAAAGCATAATGTAGCTTGGTAAGTACCATTCTAGGTGATAAGACCCTTAGTCACCAAATAGATACTGGACAGCCAGTATGTGTAAGAGTCTGAGCCTGTCCTATAGGGCAGTGATTCCCATCATGGTTAATCATCAGAATCACTTGCGGATGAATTGAACCATCCACAGAGATTTTGATTTTAATTCATCATGTATGACTTTGAAAAGCTGTGCATGTGAATTTGATATGAACCCCTGATTAAGAATGATTTTTGCGTGACGATTTGTTCCTGAAACTTTGAGTAGATTTAAACATATTTGAATTAAGAGAGCACATTATTTAGAGAAAATTGAGGTTAGTTCTTTCAAGTACATTTTAAATGTGAATCATCATTGCAATATCTTCTTAATTTCATATTTTTTATGTATTTTAACTTTTTAAAAATTATTTCAGAATATTATGGGGGCACAACACTTTGTCTATATATATTGCCTATGCACTGCCCGTGTCTGAGCCACAATCGTAGTCATCCCCCAAACTGTGCTCCCTGCATCCATTCAGTGAGAGTTTTTCCCATCCCCTCCACCCCCCTCCCGCCTGCCCGACCCTGATGAATGTTATTGCCCTGTGTGATGTAAGTGTTGATCACTTAGTACCAATTTGATGGTGAGTACCAGTGGTGCTTGTTTTTCCATTCCTGTGACACTTCGCTTTGAAGAATGGGTTCTAGCTCCAACCAGGATAATACCAGATGTGTTAATTCACTATTGTTTTTTATTGCTGAGTAATACTCCATGGTATACGTATACCACATTTTATTAATCCACCCGTGTATTGATGGGCACCTGGGTTGTTTCCACATCTTTGCAATTGTAAATTGTGCTGCTATAAACATTCACGAGCAGATGTCTTTATTATAAAATGTCTTTTTTTCCTTTGGGTAAATACCGAGTAGTGGGATTGCTGGATCAAATGGTAATTCTACTTTTAATTTTTTGAGGAATCTCCATATTACTTTCCACAGAGGTTGTACTAATTTGCAGTCCCACCAGCAGTGTATGAGTGTTCCTATCCACATCCCCACCAACATTTGTTGTTTGGGGATTTTTTGATATGAGCCAGTCTCACTGGAGTTAAGTGATATCTCATTGTGGTTTTGATTTGCATTTCCCTGATGATTAGAGAAGTTGAGCAATTTTTTATATGTTTGCTGGCCATTATTCTGTCTTCTTTGGATAAGTTTCTGTTCATGTCCTTTGCCCATTTTTTAATAGGGTTGTTTGATTTTTTCTTGTTGATTTTCCTAAGTTCTGTATAGATTCTGGTTATCAGCCCTTTATCAGAGATGTAGCATGCAAATATTTTCTCCCATTCTGTAGGTTGTCTGTTCACTCTAGGGATAGTTTCCTTGGCTGTGCAGAAGCTTATAAATTTGATCAGGTCCCATGTATTTATTTTGGTTGCTGCTGTGATTGCTTTGGGGGTCTTCTTCATAAATTCTTTGCCTAGGCTAATGTCCATAAGAGTTTTTCCAATGTTTTCTTCAAGAATTCTTATGGTTTCATGTCTTAGTTTTAGATCTGTTATCCATTGTAAGTTGATTTTTGTGAGAGGTGAGAGGTGTGGGTCCAGTTTCAGTCTTCTACACATGGCCATCCAGTTTTCCCAGCACCATTTGTTGAATAGGGAATCTTTTCCCCAGTGTGTGTTTTTCTGGAATTTGTCAAAGATCAGGTGACTGTATGAGGTTGGTTTTATATTTGGGTTCTCAGTCCTGTTCCATTGGTCTACATCTCTGTTCTTGGTGCCAATACCATGCAGTTTTGGTTATTATAGCCTTGTAGTATAGTTTGAAGTCTGGTAGATAGATGCCTCCCAATTTGTTCTTTTTGCTTAAGATTGCTTTGGCTAGACGGGGTCTTCTCTGGTTCCACACAAAGCATAGAATTGTTTTTTCTAGATCGGCAAAAAATGATGTTGGTATTTTGATAGGGACTGCATTGATTCTGTAAATCAATTTAGGTAGCAAAGCCATTTTTACTATGTTGACTCTGCCTATCCAAGAGCATGGTAGGGTTTTCCATCTATTTACATCCTCTGCAATTTCTTTTCTCAGTGTTTTGTAATTCTCTCTATATAGGTCTTTGACCTCCTTAGTTAGATATGTTCCTAAATATTTAATTTTCTTTGGTGCTATTGTGAAAGGTATTGCATCTTTAAGTTGTTTCTCGGCTTGATTGTTATTAGCATATATGAAGGCTATGGATTTGTGTGTATTAATTTTGTATCCGGAGACTTCGCTGAATTCATTTATCAATTCCAGTAATCTCTTCACTGAATCTTTGGGGTTTTCTATGTATAATATCATATCGTCTGTGAATAGTGAAAGTTTGACCTCTTCTGTCCCCATCGGGATCCCCCTGATTCCACTGTCTTGTCTAATTGCTCTGGCCAGGACTTCCAGCACTATGTTGAAAAGAAGTGGAGATAGTGGACACCCTTGTCTAGTTCCTGTTTTAACTGGGAATGCTTTCAATTTTTCCCCATTCAGTATGATATTGGCTGTGGGTTTATCATATATGGCTTTAATAGGTTCGAGGTATGAGCCATCAATGCCTATATTGTTAAGAGTTCTTATCATAAAAGGATGCTGGATTTTGTCAAAAGCCTTTTCTGCATCTATTGAAAGGATGATATAATCTTTGTTCTTGCTTTTATTTGTATGGTGAATAACATTTATAGATTTGCGTATGTTGAACCATCCCTGCATCTCAGGAATAAAGCCCACCTGATCGTGATGAATTATTTTTTTGATGTACATTTGAATTCGGTTTGCAAGGATTTTATTGAGAATTTTTGCATCTATATTCATAAGAGATATTGGTCTGTAGTTTTCTTTTCTTGTTGTGTCCTTTCCTGGCTTTGGTATCAAGGTGATACTGGCTTCGTAGAATGAGTTTGGGAGGATTCCATCCTTCTGGATATTTTCAAATAATTTCTGCAGTATAGGCACCAGTTCTTCTTTGTAGACTTGGTAGAATTCAGGTGTGAACCCATCTGGTCCAGGACTTTTTTTTGTGGGAAGATTGTTTATTACTGCTTTGATTTCGGTGCTTGATATTGGTCTGTATAGAGATTCTGTTTCTTCCTGATTGAGCCTAGGGAGGTAGTATGTTTCTAAGAATTTGTTTATTTCCTCCACATTTTCGTGTTTGTGGGAATAGAGATTTTTGTAGTATTCGGAGATAATGTTTTGTATTTCCATGGTATCACTTGTGACCTCTCCTTTTTCATTTCTAATTGAGCTTATTAGAGTCCTTTCCTTTCTGCTTCTGGTCAACCTGGCAAGTGGCCTGTCTATTTTGTTTATCTTTTCAAAGAACCAACTTTTCGTTTTATTAATCTTCTGTATTGTTCTTTTGTTCTCAGTTTCATTTAATTCTGTTCTGATCTTGGTTATTTCTTTTCTTCTGCTGGCTTTAGGATTGCTTTGCTCTTCCTTTTCCATTTCCTTAAGATGCTTCATTAGTTTACTGATTTGTGACCTTTCTGTCTTTTGGATGTCGGCATTTAAGGCAATAAGTTTTCCTCTCAGGACTGCTTTTGCTGTATCCCACAGATTTTGATAACTTGTGTTCCCATTATCACTTAGTTCAAATACTCTTTTGATTTCCATTTGAATCTCCTCCTTGACCCAATAGTCTCTCAGCAACAGATTTTTTACTTTCCAAGTTTTTGGATGAAGATGTGAGTTTCTGTTGGAATTGATATCTAATTTTATTCCGCTGTGGTCTGAAAAGATATATGGTATGATTTCTATTTTTTTGAATTTGTTTAGATCTGTTTTGTGGCCTAGGATGTGGTCAACTTTAGAGAAAGTTCCATGAGCTGATGAGAGGAATGTATATTCAGTGTTATTTGGGTGGAGTGTTCTGTAGATATCTGTTAGGCCCAAATATTCTAGAGTCCTGTTTAAGTCCTTTGTTTCTTTGTTTATTTTTTGTTTGGAGGAACTGTCCATTTCTGTCTGTGGGGTGTTGAAGTCCCCTGCTATTATGGCATTGCTGTTTATTATGTTGTCTAGATCTAGCAGTATTTGCTTTATGTACCTGGGCGCTCCTGTGTTGGGTGCATAAATGTTTAGGATTGTTAAATCCTCTTGTAAGATTTTTCCCTTCACCACTATATAGTGTCCATTTTTGTCCTTCTTTACTGTTGTTGCTTTAAAGTTTATATCATCTGAAATAAGGGTGGCTACTGCGGATTTCTTTTAGTTTCCATTAGCCTGGAAAATTGTATTCCATCCTTTCACCTTGAGTCTGAATGTGTCTTTGTGTGTAAGGTGTGTTTCCTGAGGACAACAGATACTTGGCTTGTATTTTTTAATCCATTCATCCAGCCTATGTCTCTTCCATGGGCAACTCAAGCCATTTACATTTATTGAGAGAATTGATGTTTGGGGTAAATTTCTGATTATTCTTTTGGGTGGTGTCTTTTGTTTTACCTCTTGCGTCATTGTGGAATCTGGTTTCTGGGGTTTTAGCTTTTGCGTAGTTTTCCATAGGTGGGTGTCTGTTGTGCTGATTAGTGTACAATGCAGGTCTAAGCACTTCTTGCAAGGCCGGTCTGGATTTCGCAAATCTATCAGTGATTGCTTATCTGGAAAAGTCTTTATTTCTCCCTCATATACGAAACTTAGTTTGGCAGGATACAGAATTCTGGGTTGGCCTTTGTTTTGTTTTAGGAGACTGATGATGGCTCCCCATTCCCTTCTGGCTTGTAAGGTTTCAGCTGAGAAATCTGCAGTTAATCTGATCGGTTTCCCTTTATAGGTTAGCTGCTCTTTTCGTCTTACAGCTCTGAGGAGTGCCTCTTTTGTGTTTACTTTGGTCAGTCTAATAATTATGTGGCATGGTGAATGCCTTTTCATGTTGAGTCTCCCAGAATTCCTGTGGGCTTCTTGTACTTGGATATCGAGATTTCTGGCTAAGCCATGGAAATTTTCCTCTATTATTCCTTCAAATAGATTTTCCAGCCCACGTGAATTTTCTTCCTCTCCCTCAGGGATGCCTATGATCCTTATGTTTGGCCTCTTTACATAATCCCACATTTGTTGTATGCTTTTTTCATGCCTCTTGTTTTTGTGTTCTTTCTCTTCGACTGATTTATTTAGCGCATAGGAGTTGTCTTCTAGCTCTGAAATTCTTTCCTCTGCATGGTCCAGCCTATTCTTAAGGCTTTCCACTGTGTTTTGTAGATCCTTGAATGCTTCTTTCATTTCTAGGATTTCTATTTGATTTTTCCATAATATTTGTATTTCTTTGGAGAATTTTTCATTCATTTCTTACATTTTTCTTGTGGTTTCTTTGTGCTGGGATTCAATTTTCTCTTGAATTTCATTGAGCTTTCTTATAATCCATAAATGAAATTCCTCTTCTGTCATTCTACCCACTTCATTTGAGTTGGTATCCATTGCTGAGGAACTGATGGTTTCTTTTGGGGATGACTTTTCACTCTGATTTTTCATGTTCCCTGAGTTCTTTCGCTGGTTTTTTCTCATCTGTCCTCTTGGTCGAGAGCTGGGGGTGTTAGGGCTAGTTTATGGCCGTGTATCCAGGCCCATGATTTTCGTTCCTTGGCAGAGCCAGGGAGAGAAGTAGTGGCCTGTATTGCCTTAGATGTATTTTAGCAAGTTTGGTGGATCTTGAGTTATCTGTGGACTGTTGTCTTCGCCTCTTCCTGGTGGAGTGTCGTGAGAATGACCTCCCAGCTTGGGCTCTAAGCTAGTGAATTGTACTTGAGGATATGAGTCCACAGCTCCCTATTAGCTAGGTATTCTGTTATGTCCTTGGCAGACTCTGATCCCCCAGTTGGGGTATGTGAAAGCCCTGTGCTTTGGGAGGGGCCTTGTAGCTCCTAGGGGTTACTTTGACCCTGCTCCTCTTGAGGTTCAGGTAGAAACACAATTTCTTTTGGCAGTAGTGTGAGAGCTGAATTGGGAAAATTCTACACAGCTCAGAGGTTGCTTATCTAGCCGCGTGTGTCTTCCCTTCTGATGTGCGTCTCCGCGTGATACTGGTTGATAGGGGGAGGATCTCCAATTGTGCACCCTTTTTCCACCACTAGACCCCAGGCGAGGCGGGTGGCTGTCTCTATCCCCAGCAGTCTCCACCAGGGGGATGTTCCCATGGTGAGGGGGGAATAGTGGCCACTGGAAGCGCTCTTGGATGGCGCAAAATTCTCTAATGAAGTGGGCAGGGTTATGGGGAGCTGCTCTGGTTCAGCCTGTGGCTCTTGAGCTATTTGGTTGTCATGAGAACCAGCAGTTATACCAAATGAGTCACTATAGCCAGCAACCTTCAAAATGAGCGATCTCTGGGGTACAGGAGGGCTGGGACCTGAAGGGCGGGCACTGGGACCAGCACGTAGCGGACTTGTCGGAGGTCAGAGCCGGGGTAGCAGAACCAGATGGACAAGCTGCAAACTGTTTCCAATACCCAAAGGTCCCGCCGCTACAGTTCCGGGATCTCTTCCCACCTGGAACCCACGGATGCAGCTGTTCTTGGCCATCAAAGGCAAAGCCTGTGTCGCCCCAGTGGAAGAGCCCCGGGCTGGGGCGGGGCGGAGCTAGAGACGCGGCACACAGCTCCGCGCGGGCGGCTTTAAAGATGGCGGCTGCCGCCAGCCTGGCGCACAGCAGGGCTGCGATTGCGCCGGGAAGGCAGCTTTTCTCCACCGGCTGCGGCGGCAGTTGCTAGCAGCCTCTAAGGGCGTGTCCCGCTCTGCGTGAAACTCCTGGGCCCAGTGCCGCTGACTTCTAGTGGCGCAGTGCCAGCCTGCGGATTCCCGCGCACTTTCCCGGGAAGCTGTATTTCCGCTCGGTCCCTGCCCGGTTCCTCCCCAGCCCTCAGCAGTCTCTGTATATTGCAGCTGAGAGTTGTGTTTGGCTCTTGCAATTGCTTTCTCTCCACAGGGTCTACTGCCTCACGCAATTGCTTTGCCCCACCTCTGGGCTTGTCCCTGACCGAGTGGATGGGGAGGTGCGTAACCACTTGGGGGTCAGGTTGCGCCGCGCCGTGCCGCGCCAACCTGGTGAGCGCGTCTTTCCCGTGCTCTGGGCTCTATTGTACTCCGTGCGCTCTCTGATCTTTGTGAAAATTTTGTATCTGTTTTCTTGGGCTGGGCGTTCCGCATTGTTTCTCTGTAATTCACAATGCTGTTTTCAGAGTGAGTGGTCCGTGCTCGTAGGTAGCCGCTGGCGTTTTTCACCTCCTTCCCTGGGAGCGGTGCGGTGGGAGGACTCTATCATACCGCCATTTTTTCCCTTTCCGTATTTTAACTTTTGATTCACTGAAGTCAGCATAAACACATTCATTTTATTACACCCAGAAAGAGAATTTGCCAGTGACAGTTGTAGATTAATTTATTGGATATGAGTTCAAAGCTCCACTTTTACGGGAACACATTACTTAAGTGTAATTGTAATAGATCTAAAGGCTTATCATACTCATAGCAAGCTCTAAGCTCAGCCTTTAATACCCTCTAGTTTTGGTATATATGCCCCTTCTATTCTTTCCTTCATTTCTGTGCCCACTGCCTCTCTTCTCGTTCAAGCCTCAAGCCTGCAACTGACTCCTAGCTGACTGACCCATTTTAAGTCACTCCTTTACCCCTGTTGAATGCAGAGTTAAATCCAAATGCCCTAATGAAGCCTATCATAATTTGGCTTCATTTCAAGATTTCCATTATTGTCCGTCAGACTCTTGCCTTCCCTGAAATACCTTTATTTTACTCTTATTTGAATTTCACACATTTTTTAAAGCTTAGTTCACAATCTGTTCTGTAGAAACCTTTTCCCAAACTCCTCAGCAGGAACACACTGTACCTTATTATGTCTTATAGCACTTATAACATTTTGGTCTTGGGATCATACTCCTTTCTATACACATCCTCCTTACTAAATTGTGAATTTCTTGAGACTAGGAATTATTCCCTTAATTTGTCATTTCCAACATGTGGAACAGTTATGTACGTATAATGGAAAGAGTCAAGATCAAACAAAGTTAAGTTCCAACTACGCCAGATAATACATGTGACAAGTTATTTTGATTTCACTGAATCCCAATTTCCTAGCCTTCAGAAATGTAGGAAGTGCCACTTACCTTGCACATCTGTCTTAAGGCCTAAAGGGATAATCTGTCATCTTGTTTGACACACAGAGGCCTTAGTAAATGTTCATTCTTATCTCTCCAAAATATCTCTACCATAGTACTTTAAAACTAAAGCTCAATAAAATATCCATAAAGCTAAATGATGCCTACTGACATTGAGGGCCTGAATGTCACGGAACAGGTAGTGTTATGAGGAATTAAAAGGAAGTGGTAGATATGAAGGACTGTTACAAGCTAGAATTGATATGAATCTGATTTTCTAGGGAGAAGAATGGCTAAGATTTTAAGCCTGAGAATATAATGCCATTTGATAAAGAAAAACAGACCAAGAACTTGGTTGAGAAAATGAGTCAAAGGCAATAAGTCTAGGCAATATTATTCTAAAGGAAAAGTTATAGGGGCACCATTAATTTCATGGACTTCATGGAAATGATCTGGAGAACCATTAATGAATGACTAGGTTAAAAAACCCAGCCTTGATATTGTTAGGCCAGAGCCGAGAGGAAAACATTCAAGCCTGGGGCTTGGTAAAATTCCATTTATTTGGGGCACCTGGGTGCGGATGGGTGGAGGCCAAAAAGGGCATCTACCCCGAAATGGGGTCTAGTGAGTTTTTTGTAGAGGGTTGGGAGGAGGGAGTGGAGTTGGGGGGATATTAAACAATAATCACAGCATACAGCAAGTCCTTGACGTTTGGGAGGTGGCTAGTCCTTGAGATGTCTTTGTTTTCAGTCACATCTCCCTTTTAGGCTTGCAAACCTTCCTGGTTTTGCCTGCTCAGCTGCCTTTTATCTCCCCTCCTCCCTCACATCCCCTTTTCTGGCTTTGCAAACCTTCCGTCGGGGTAAAGACCACATACCTAACAGATATTTACCAACCTGAGTGTCAGTTTCAAACTTCGACTATTAATAGTGGGGAAATCTGTAATTAAGGGTTGATCTAGGAGAGAAATTAGTGTTAAATTTTAGGAATTCTTGAACCTCCAAGTTAGTAGTTTCCTTTTGTCTTCTTAAAGGAAATGTTCCTTCTGTAATAGGTTATATTGCCACCGAAGGATAATATTTGCTTATTCTTATTAAAGATTTTAATGGGAGATTCAAGATCATACCATTATGTTCAGGTTGCACATAGTAGATAATTCTGAAACAAGGGAAGTCCTGAAATACATTTTGGTTAACCTCTTTACATTGCTGATGTTAGAGTCAAAGTTAGATAAATCATATATTTTAAAACAAAAATAACTCAGAGGTAATACTATATATTATAGGGATAAATTAATAATTATTTATTAAGTCATTTCTTACATGTTTCTAATTACTGTTATTCTCATCTTGAACATGCAATTTTTAAAGTAAGCCGCTTTAGTCCATACAGTGATATTGACAGTTAAGCTTAGTTGAAGATATCTAACATAACTTTTA
Organism: Daubentonia madagascariensis; assembly: GCA_023783475.1. Lineage (NCBI taxonomy): Eukaryota > Metazoa > Chordata > Mammalia > Primates > Daubentoniidae > Daubentonia > Daubentonia madagascariensis. Next base: position 1,858,294 of record JAKFHU010002205.1, on the reverse strand, counting down.
AAATAAATATCTTTAATGGTTTTTTTTTCTTTAATGGTTTTTATCTGATACAAGTATAGCTACTCCTGGTCTATTTTGGTTTCCATTTTCATAGAATATCTTTTTCCATCCCTTCACTTTCAGTTTATATGTGTCCTCACAAGTTGAAGTGAGTGTCTTGTAGGAAGCATGTAATGGGTCTTATTTTTATCCATTCAGCTACTCTGTATCTTTTGATTGGAGAATTTAATCCATTTACATTGACGGTAATTACTGATATGTAAGGACTTACTACTGCCATTTTATTAATTGTTTTCTGGTTGTTTTGTAGATCCTTTGTTCATTTCTTCCTCTCATGCTATCTTTCTTTGTGATTAAGTGATTTTCTTTAGTGGTATACTTTGATTCCTTCCTTTTTATCTTTTGTTTATCTACTATAGCTTTCTGCCTTGTGGTTACCATGAGGCTTACAAAAACATCTTATAACAGGCTATTTTAAGCTGATAATAACTTAACTTTGATCACATAAAAATCTTTACACTTTTACTACCCCCCCACACTTTATGTTTTTGATGTCACAATTTACACTTTTTATATTGTGTATCCCTTAACAAATTATTGTAGCTCTTACTATTCTCCATAGTTTTGTCTTTTAACCTTTAAACTACAGATACAAGTCATTTACACAACACCATTACATTATGAGAGTATTCCAAATTTGACTGTATACTTACTTTTACCAGTGAGTTTTATACTTTGATATGTTTTCATGTTACTAATTAGCATCTTTTTTTTTCAGCTTCAAGAACTCCCTTTGGCATTTCATGTAAGACAGGTATGGTGGTGATGAACTCCCTCAGCTTTTGTTTGTCTGGGAAAGTCTTTATGTTTCCTTCATCTCTCGGTACAATATTTTGGTTGGCAGGGTTTTTTTGTCCTTCAGCATTTTGAATATATTATCCAACTCTCTCCTGGCCTATAAGACCTCTGTTGAGAAGTCTATTGCTAGCCTTACTGGAATTCTTTTATATGTTATTTGCTTCTTTTCTCTTATTGCTTTCAGGAGCCTCTCTTTGTCCTTGATTTTTGACAGTTTGATTATGATATGTCTTTGGGTAATCTTGTTTGGATTGAATCTGATTGTAGACCTTTGCCCTTCCTATACCTGGATATTTATATCTTGTTCCAAATTTGGAAAATTTTTTGCTATTATTTCTTTAAATAAGCTTTCTAACCCTTTGTTTTTCTCTTCTCCTTTACAAACTCCTACAACCAAAACATTTGCTCTTTTGATGCTGTCACATAAATCCCATAAGCTTTCTTCATTCTTTTTTCTTTTTTCTCTTCTTACTGTATATTTCCAAATAGCATATCTTTTGAGTTCACAGATACTTTCTTCTGCCTGATCAATTCTGCTACTGATGCTCTCTATTACGTTTTTCATTTCTTTCATTATATTTTTAAACTCCAGAATTTATGTTTGATTTTTTTAAAAAAATTTAAATCTCTCTGTTAAATTTCTAAGTTTGGTCATTTTTTGTTTTCTTGATTTCATTGAATTGCTTCTCTGCTTTTTTTTTTTTTTTCGAAGTTCATTGAGATTCCTTAAAGCAATTATTTTGAATTCTTTGTCAGGCAGTTTGGGTTGTGTAAGAGTCAGCTACTGGGAAATTATTGTGTTCCTTTGGTGGTGTCATGTCTCCTTGGTTTTTCATGTTTCTTATTGCCTTACATTGATGTCTGCACATTTAAAGAAGTAGGGACTTATTCTACTCTTTACGGACTGGCTTTGTCTGGGAAAGCCCTTTACTAGTCAGCCCATCCAGAAATTCTGGGCAGGCTGTCTGACATGGTCCTTGGGTAGGCTTGCTGCTGGAGTCCTTGGGCAGGGTGGCCTGGTGCCTTGATCAGCAAGTGTGTGGGCCTGGTCCTTGGGTACTCAGGGTTGGGCCTGAAACCTGAATCCACTGGGTGGACCTGTTGATTTGGTCTTGAGGGATGGGCCTGGAGCCTATATCCATGGTGCCTGGCCTGAAACCTGGGTACACAGGGGCTGACCTGGGGCTGAAGTGGGCCTTGATCCTGAATCTATAGGGGCTGGCCAAGCACTGGATGGGCCTGGCACGTAGGTCCACTGGGGTGGGCCTAGAGCCTGAGTCCGTGAAGTCTGGTCTGGCACTGAGGTGGGCCTGGTGCCTGAGACCACTGGGATGTACCTAGAACCTCAGTCCAAAAGGTCTCTTCTGGCACCAGGATCTACTAGGGTGAGCCCTGACCCTGGGTGTCTTCTGGGGTAGGCCTGGAACCTGGGTCTTTTGGAGCCTTGGGGCCATAGGGACAGGCCTGGAGCCCGGGACCAGCCTGGCACTTGGGCCAGTGTGGAGCCTGGATTCACAGGGTCTGGTCTGGAGCCTAGGATTATAGGTGCTGGTCGGGTGCCCGGAGCCACTGGGGCTGGCCTGGATCCTGGTGTTATGGGGGCTGGCCTGGAGCCTGGGTCTGCTGGTGCCATCCTGGAGGCTGGGTATGCAGGTACTGGTTTAGAGGCTAGGTCCATGAAGGCTAACCTGGGCCCTAGGGCCTCAGAGGGACCTGGGCACACAAAGGCGGTCCTTGAGTCTGGGTTCATGGGGGTGGGTTCAGCACTGGGGTCTACTGGGACAGGCCTGGATCCTGAGTCTGCTAGAGCATGGGGCTGCAGGGGCCATCCTGGAGGTTAGGGCTCTGTGGGATCCTGCTTGGTGCTGGAGCAGACTTGGAGGCTCACTGAATGGGTACTATCCTGGAGCCTGTATCTTCAGGGACTGGCCTGGAGGCTGAATCCACAGGTGCCAGCCTTATGACTAATGCTGCAAGGGTTGGCCTGGTGCTGGAGGTGGTCCAGAGGTTGGGACTGCTGAGGTTGGCTTTTTGTTGAGGTGGCTTGGAGACTGAGTGCTGTGCAAGCCTGGAGCCTGGGGCTGCAGGATCCGGCCTGGCACTGGGACAGGCCTGGAGGCTCAGTCCACGGATCCTGGCCTGGAGTATGGGGATATTGGGGCCTATCCAGCACTGGATATTACTGGAGTAGGCCAGTTTTGGGGTTGGAGGCAAAGTTCAGTGCTTACTTTGCTCTCTTTCTTCCATGCGGAGGATACCTCTTTGCACGCTGTGCTGCCTAGGGTTGGGAGAGGGGTGACATGAGTAGTGTAAAACTATCATTCCTACCCTATTCAGTGCCTCTTTTCTTATTTATATGCTACACCCAGGTGCTGTAATATCTTGTATGGGTTTTTTTTTTAGCTCTTGTGAAGGTATTTTTGTGTGTGGATAGTTGTTTAAATTGCTATTTCTGTGGGGATATGAGTGCCGAATAGTCCTATTCCACCATCTTGATGATGTTCATCCTAATGGTTTTTAATTAGAAAGTCCTACACGCTTTTTGCAAAAATTAAAACGAGACAATTGTACAGAGAATAAAATGTTAAATTATACCCTTGTTCCTTTTCCAGCCTTACTTACCAAAGCAAACCACTTTTAAATTTGGTTTATTTCAGTTTAGGTTTTTCTATGTATATATGCATATATGTGCACACGTGTAGTTTTTATTAGTGTCTGGAATTGGATGTATTGTATTTGTTCTACAGCTTTTTATTTATTTAGTATGTCATTGGCATCTCTCCATGAAAGTATATGCAGTATCAACTTATTCACTTAAATAGCCAAATAACAAGCAAAATTTTGATTTTTGTGATTCATACCCTATAGATAAAGTAATAAACTTTGGCAGAATACATTACAGCTATTAAGAACTTTAGATAAAAGTGTAGACCTCAAGTGTAAATGCAGAAAGTTTTGGAATGTGTTATTTATTACAGTGAGAAACACTACACATCAATTTCCAGATCTTACTATATGAATATTGCCTTATAACTTTGAAGCACTCGTGTGAGACTTGTTTGGCCAAATGAGCATGCTAGTGGTTGTAAAATGAGGGAGGGTGTTTACCTACCATGGTTTATGATTCCATGTGATTTTTAGACAACATTTGGAGTGAGATAAGTGACAGCTCTAAAACAATGCATTTCTTGGGATTGTCTGCTGTAAAACACAAAATATCAAGGCTGGATTTAAAGTCCAGACTTTCATTACTGGTGCCCTAAATCATTCCATGAAGCTCATGAAGTTACTGGTGCCCCCATAATGATTCCTTTAGAATGGTATTATCTATCTCGACTTACCAAACTAAAGAAATAACTCTTGCCATATCTGACATTAGAAACATACTTAGTATGTGTATATTAATTAAATTGCATACTTGAGCAAAAAACTATTACAGCCTCACAAGCACTCAAATTTGAAGTGGCGTATGAAATAATATATAGTTGAGGAATGAAAATGGTACCTCTAAATATTAATGTGATGTATTGTTGTCCATTTGTTTTATTCTTAGATACCAATTGGAATGAACAGGAAAAGGCTGAACTTTTTACAGACAATTTTTGTCGGGTTTGTGGAGTGTTTCTACAGTTCGAATCACAAAGGATTTCACATTATGAGGTAGGTTAAAAATAACGGGAGTAGGGTCTAAAGCAGGTTTTTGAATGTAGCAAGTAAACTTCATACAAGTCATCTTATCTGATTCTTACGAGAATCCTATGAAATAGGTGATATTCTTTCTCTTTCATGGGTGTGGAGACTGCTCAGAGAGGGAGAGTAATGTACTACCTCAAGTTTGGGGAATTTGGATTTAAAGTCAGACTTTTTGACTCCAAAGCTTGTTTTCTTGATACCATTCTGCCTCCCTTTGTATCTATCAAGCCACTGTACCATCCATCCTTATAGTAAATATAAGGGAGGAATTATGAAGCTTGCATAGGAAACTGTTAATGTGAATCAAGGGATATTATTTAGAACTCTCAGTCTTCCTTTACAATAAATGAAGACTATGAAAACAAAATGAACTGGTCTTACACTTGACTTAGCCACATGTTTTTAGGCACAGAATTCTAGAGCTAAAAGACAGACTGTTTAAGTCCTTACCCTCTTAGTTTATAGATTAAAAAATGGAGACCCAGAGGACTAGTAATTCTCCACAGCCAGTCATTGGCATGACTAAGCCTAAAAATGATTTCTTCTGATTTCATTGGCATTGTCTCACATTTCGACATCATCTGACAAGCTATTGGATTTCTTTCATTTATGGAATCTGGGTTACAAAAGTACTAGATACATATACTCCAAACAAATGTAATGCCAGTTCTCCTTTTTTAAACACTTCATCTAGTTTTGTCCATTGCTAATCTTATTGGCAGTTATATTTTAGTCCTTATGTTGATTGGAATTAAATTACTATAATTTCATGATGGATATATTTCACAATTTAAAATTCTGTGGAGTGATTGCCTCACATTATTTGCTCAGGAAATGTTAGTTTCCCTTTTCCCTATACCAACATCTTGGTTATTCTTATGTACTTGGTTATACATTTGTTCAGACATTATTTCTAATTTGACTTAAACCCAAAGGGTTTATTTCCTCGTACGAAATAATTTGAGAGGTAGGCAGTACAGGGCTGATATTATAGCTTCATGACATCATCAGGGACCTAGGTATTTTCTGTCTTTATGCTCTGATGAACTGGCTTTCTTCTTCAAGGTCCCCCATGGTCTGAGATAACTGTTGAACTCCATCCTTTGCATCTTAATTCCAGAAGCAGGAAGGAAGAAGGATAGAAGAAGGGCTTATCCCCCAGCCTTTTAGGGAGGCTTCCCAGAAATTCCACATAACACTTAAGATTACATCTTATAGGCCAAAATCTAGTCACATGGCTACATCTTGTTGAAAGGAAGGCTGGAAAATGTCCTAAATGTCCAGCCTAAAGGCTGGAAAATGTTCCTAAAAGCTGGGTACATTGCTCAAGATTTGTAACTAAGGAAGAAGACATGTGATATTGGGCAGCAACTAGAAGTCTCTGTCAGAAACAAGAATCTAAAGGTTATTGGCTTCTAAATTGTAACATTATTTTCATTTTAACTGAAATTTAGAGATTTGAGAGCATGTGATGCTCTTTCATAAACTTGGTACAGACTAAATATATTAAAACACATGATTGCTGTCCTTAAATTCAGAGAGGTGTAAATTTTGGGTGACTGTGTTATTGAATAAACAAAGTCATATTATATCTTTTTTCAGAGTGAAGAACATGCTCAAAATGTTAGTTTTTATTTTCATATGCATGGGGAACAAAATGAAGTGCCTGGTAAGAGAATGAAGATGCATGCTGGGAATTTTCAGGTGAGTGGTCTATGTTGATGTCTTAATTCTAAACTTCGAGTTATCTAATCTTTCTAACAAGATTGTGCTTATTTCAGGTGTATAGGAATGAAATAATGGACAGAAACAAATTTTGTGATCTCTGCAACATGATTTTTAGCTCCCCAGTTGTTGCTCAGTCTCATTATATGGGGAAAGTTCACGCTAAAAAACTGAAGCAATTAATGGAAGAACATGATCAGGTATCTCCTTCAGGATTTCAGCCAGAGATGGGTAAGGTTCCACTCACCTTTTTATCTTCAATACAGTATCTACTTATCATTTTTTCCCAACTGTTTTATTGGGGACACTTTTACTGTGGTTGCAATAACTTGATTAGTCTTTTTCGGCCCAGTTAATCTCTTTCTCTGTCTTTGTCATTTAATGGAGACTGTACTTGCTAGCTGAATTTTAAGAAATGTTATGGCCGGGCATGATGGCTCACGCCTGTAATCCTAGCACTCTGGGAGGCCAAGGTGGGTGGATTGCTTGAGCTCAGGAGTTCGAAACCACCCTGAGCAAGAGTGAGACCTCGTCTCTACCAAAAATAGGAACAAAAAATCAGCTGGGCGTTGTGGCGCGCATCTGTAGTCCCAGCTACTCGGGAGGCTGAGGCAGGAGGATGGCTTGATCCCAGGAGTTTGAGGTTGCAGTGAGCTGTGATGACGCCACTGCACTCTACCCAGGGCGACAGAGCGAGGATTCTGTCTCAAAAAAAGAAAGAAATGTCATGACCTCTCCCTTTCAGTGATTTGCTCTACTAGTTATAAAGAAACAATAATAAGCAGCTGGAGCTTTGTCAGTTTCTAATCAAATCATAAAATTTTAGCTCCTTTTTACTTCTCTTTTTTTGGTTTAGTACTTTCCAAAACATTATCTCATATGTGTGTTCCAATCAATGTCTTCGCCATAATATAGTTACGGATGCAGTGTTTCCTGACTATTAACTGTAGGCAAAAATAAATAAATAAATAAATAAATAAATAAATATTACTGAATTTCCTTCAAATCTGACAGCCTATTCCTTTCTTCCTATGAATATGAAGAAATAAGTACCACCAGCATCATCAATTAGTAGTTACTGAGTATTTATTTTATCTTAAATCCTAAAGATACAGAGAATTACAAAATATTGCCTCTTTCCTCCTTCCAGTCATGTTGGGCCACCAGTGCATATGAGCAATCTGACCCAAAGTTGCCTGAAATGGCAGAGTATACCCTGTAAAATCCAACTCATATTTTTAAAAACTTGTGTGATAGAACGAAGAAAAGGATGATTAATCCTCTAGAATAAATAATTTACCACATTCTTATTAGCTTCAACACTTTAGGACTAAGGCATGCCTAGCATGGAAAGTTCACCAACATTTATTTCCAACTCATAGTGTAGGCATCACCCAACAAAGTCAGTGACACAAAAGACATTACTAAAATTTATTGTTTTCTCAATAAATGAAACCAGAATTATTTTTTAAATTTACTCTAGTCTCTAATTTTTATATGTTTGTTTTTCTGCCTGTCCTTCTAAAGAGGGACAGAATCAGTGTGCTCTATGAGAGAAAGCATCTTGTAAAAGCCTTATCTTCAGTCGCCAAAATTCATCAATTTGGGCTCAGAGAGAAGAGTAAATGAAAGAGCTATGAAATAACTGGAATTTTAGGAACCTGTATAGTTTTGTAGTCTTAAACAATTGCATAGATTTTATTCTGATGCAGACATCACAAATCTAGACTGAATAGATGCCCCTACTATGTTACTCAAGAAAGTCACCAACTTAGAAGTTGGTACCATTTGTTTTACCCTCACTGATTTCAAAGAATCATCCTAAGATGGCTCTTGTGCTTTCATTGATTCTTCAAATGAATATAATTAGGCAATGCCTGATGCAGAACATTACTTCCTTTCCATGTCTTTATTGGAGAAACTTAGTGACACATTCACATTCAAGTTTCCATTCTCACAGAAGGAAATTCTTTTTGTCTTGAGTACCTTTATCCAGCAGCCTTCTGCTAAAACAGTCCAGAGAGTAGGTTTTTAGAGAGTTCTAAATTTCCCTAATATTCTACAATAAATGCATCTCTAATATCTGAACACATGTTGATCACTTCTCATTACAACTATTTCAGCAGGTGTGCCTATTCCTACTTCTGCAGAGTCAACCTTCCTGAAGCCCCTTGCTGTCAAGCCTCCTCCAGGTGGGATTAAAGACAAGACTATGCCTTCTTCTTCCAGCAGTGCTTTGGATTTGAATAATCCAAACAAATATTGCAAGCTCTGTCCTGCTTCCTTTAATAGTCCAGTAATGGCCCAACAACATTATGTTGGGAAAAAACACAAAAGAAATGAAGCTAGGAAGACGTTTGTAGACAAGATAAGAGAGAAACCTCTTCCAGCAAAATCAAATGCAAATGGTAAACAGTAAAATTATCCCAAAATTCTTTCATAGGAAGTTTGTATTTTATAAAACATAACTAGCTTATTTATATATCATTTTACTTTTCTTGAGCAAGAGGTTGATAGTATTCACGGAATCATAGAATTTTAGATAAATTAGGACTTTCGAGTCCACTTAGCTTTATGTGTTTGTTTTCTAGAAAATAAGATCTAGAATGGTTTAGATGACCCCTGTTAATTTTAGAACCAAATATAGTTATTCCCATGGTTCCATGTTATCTTAGGTAACATAAGGAAGTGTTTTAAATTAGTATCATGTGAGAAAAAGTTGGTATGTGGTTATATCATTTACTAAGTATGGTTTAAGTGTCTCTTAGGGGCTAAGCTACTTAATTCTTGGGAATACAAATTAGAATATACCATTTTTCCTGAAGGAGCAAGTGTGTAAACTAGTTGGGTTAATAAGACTTCATTGCAAGAGGCTACAGACATGGATTTTTTTGTGTATGTATTTTTGGTAACTAGAGGAATGAAACAGCATGGTCCAGAAAAATCTTCATAGATTTTGATGATTTCGATTGATAGAAGTGGGAAGGAGAGAGGATGGACAAAAGGGCTTGGAGCTAAGAAAGAATGGCAAGAATTCAGGCACAATAAAGAGACTTATCCTGACTGAAGTGATCCACTTGCTCTTCTAACCATATTTTTTTTTCATTTTTTTCCCCCACAGGCACCTTCTCACTACTAGTGTTTTTTATTCCCCTTTCATATTCTCTCTTCCACCCACTTCTTTTCCTTCACTCACTGTTATTTTTCAATTCTTTCCCTACTAGACCTTTCTGCTTCATGTGAAAATGCTCATTATTCCCTTCTTTTTGAATCTGTGTTCTTTGTCATAACTCCTTATGCTCTGATTCTTCTCCTGTTTCTGTTTCTTTTGTGTTTTCTTTATGGGATCTATTTTTATTCATTACCTAGACCTAGGTATTCCCATGGTTCCATTCTTGACCTTACTCTACAAACATGATTTAATCTATTCCCCTGGTTTCATCTCTCATCTTTATGCTTATGACTTTTCTGTCAAGTCTTAGACTCACATATCCAAATGGCAGCTACTGCTTCACCTGGATGCCTCATAGCTATTTCAGATCCACTTAGTCGTTCAAAGTAGAAACCTGCAGTTAACTATGAATCCCCCAACACCACCTTCTTCACCTTCTATATCTAATGAATCACCAAGCTTCATTTACCTCCTGAATATTGCTATACCTTTCTCTCCAGCCCTGTTCTTCCCACACTAGTTCAGGTCCTCAACATCTTTCCTAGAGGTTTGCTACCCAAAGTGTGGGTTGTGGATCAGCACCATTGGCATCACCTGGGAGCTTGTTAGAAAAAGGAATCTCAGGCCCCACTGCAGACATACAGAATCAGAATCTGCATTTTAACAAGATCCTTAGGTGATTTGTACCCAATAAATTTTGAGATGCGTTATCCTAGAGTATTGCCACAATCTCCTACCTACTCTCCCTGCCTCTAGTTTTGTCTCCCCAAATTCACCCTCAATTTAACCACTAGAGTGTTTTCACTTGAAATATAAATATTTCCATGTCATTACCCTTCTTTAAGACCCTTCATTGTTTCACCATCTTCGAAGGATAAAATCTAAGCTCCATAGCTCTCTACCATCTTGTTTCTGCCTGCCTTCTCCAGGCTTATCCCCTGGTACTTCCTGCCATGATCTGTGTGGGTCAGTACCTGCAAACTGCTTATGGTTTCCAGAAACCATTACCCTGTTTTTTGTCTTTGTGCCCTTGTTCATGCCGCCACTTTGCCTGGAATATCCCCATAACCCTCTTCTCCTGGCTAACTCCTACTCATTTTTTAACATACTGCTGCTGCCTGGAAGCCTTTTCACTTCCTTCAAGGCTAATCTTCTGTGATTCCTTAACCTGCATATCTAATTATCTCTCCACGTATCTTTATCTCCCATTAGAGTGTAAGGTCTTTGAGGGAAGGGACTTCATTTAACTCATCTATATTTCCAGTTCTAGAGATAGAAACTGGCACAGAAGTAGGCCCACCTCAATAGAGATTAGTTTAATATGTGAATCAGTGAGCTATTAATTAAGCTTTGTTTATTGAGTGCTTACCCTGTTTTTGTACTATTTCATTTTCCTATTTAACGTGATTCAACATATCCCCAAAAGTTACATAGACATAAGTATTTTTATCTGGAATTTTAAAGAACGTTGATTTAGACAAGTGTAGAAATGGAAGTGATAAGGCTTCTGAAAGTAGGAGTAGATGTTTGGTGAAATGACAAACTTCCACTTGTTAGGGTATTTTTCCTATTAATGGGCTGAGGGTATCTGAAATAAGTAGCTTCTATTTTAGTGGCATTAGGTAAATTTGAACTGAGTCAGCTATGAGAAGCACTCTTGTCACTTCTAAAGGGGGAGGGTAATTTTGTCACTCTGGAGTTTCAAGGTTATTAGAATGAGGGAAGAAGGATTTGGGGGAAATTTTCATCTGATGATGGAAGAGGGAGATGGTCATCAGCATGATTTAATTCAGTCACTGAAACCATTTTACATTAGCCTCTAAGCTAGAGCTCAAAGAACAAATTTTCAACCCTGCCTTGACTATTTCATTTCAAGAGCAGTAAGTATTTGAGTATTAAAAAATAGCTGGAAAATTTAAATTAGTTAATGAGAATTTGAAAGAACAGTAGCAGCAGAAGCCCATATTACATGTGAGCAAGTGGTAACAAAACAATTTAACATATACCACCTTAACTATTTCACTCTTCATTCATTTTCTTCTTTCTGTCTCTGCCTTTCTTTCCATCTGCCATTATTTTTATATGTTTCTCCCATATCTAATCTCTTTCTCTTTTTCTTCATCATTCTCACTGCTTTCTTCATGTCCCTCATCCAGCCCAGATCTTATTAGCACAGGAATGGCTACCATAACGGTATGGAACTAAAGTATGTATGTATTTTTTATTTATTGTATTTGTTTTGTTTATCTTACTAATTTCTAGCCCCATTATTGCACTTAGATGTCTCACCTTCACCTGTAACTCAACATATCTAAAATTGAATTAATAATCTTCTCTAAAACCAACTTGAATTTCCCAAGTTTTCTGTCTTTGCCAGTAGTTCCACTGTTTATTAGTCACCTACACTTGAATCTTTGAGGGTATCTTTGTCTACTTAATTCCCTGTATCCTATCCATCAGCAAATCTTATCAAATCTTTTTAGAACTATTTCTCCTTTATGTACTCTTTCATTACATTTCTACTACCATCACCTCACACCTTAATGCTGTAACAACCTTCTGGAAAGCATTACTTGTACCTCCTTGTTACTCTCTCACTCTCTAGTAGCAAAATTTCAACTTTGAATCAGTTCCACTCTTCACCTGTTCTGTTTCTACATTCAGGCCTACTGAGTGCTGCTATGGAAAAGTATCTAAGTCTAGAAGTTGGGTACTTCTTCAGAGCCTTGGTATCTAACCTCTTTGGGTTTTTAGTCCCACTTAATCATTTTACTTTTCCTTCACTTTCTCCTTAGTGATGATTTTAAACCTACATCACTCTCCAAGACTCTCTTCCCCTGCTCTACACTCCCCCTCCTCACACTTGTCACAAGCTTCTTATTTCATCAAGAAAAATTTGAACATCAGATGTGGATTATGAAGTATCTTGCCTTACCCAAATCCTTTTGTAACCCTGAGTTCCCCTTCAACTACTACACTTTCCCCTTCCCTTCTCAGCCAGGTTTTTTTCTTTCAATGTAGTCTACTCTTACTGTTTTCACTCGTTAGTCACTCCTCAGCTCATTGCCATTTGTTGGCACACATTCCTCCAGCCTTCACACTGCCACCCTACTACTCCACTGAAACTACTCCTCGCAGGGTCAGAGTGACCTCTACCTTTTTAAATCCAATGGACATCTTTATTTAGTTCCCTTGGCATCACTCTCTCCTGTTTATCCTTATATCTCTCTGTCCTTTACTTGGTGGACTTTTCATGGGTTCCCCCTTCTCTGCCATCTTAGTTTAAAGAGTGGCACTCTCCAGGGTTCTTATCATTATGTTGGTGTTCCTGTGCCCACCATACATTTTCCTCAGGAGACTTCATCCACTCTGATTATTTTGACTACCCCCATGTTCTGACATCTCCAAAATCTCTCTGACCTACCTTCTGCCTTTCAAACTCCTATATATAACTGCCTGTCAGACACCTTTACATGAAAGTTTCAGAGATATCTCAAACTCTGTGCGTTCAAACTTATACTCACCATTACTTACTCTCTATCCCCTAAAACAACACTTCCTTCTGAAATTCCAATTTCAGTTAATGGGGCCACCACCCACCCAGTTACCAAACTAGGTTTCTCGGGACTATTTTAGACTCCTCTAGATTCCTCTCTCTCCCCTATCCCTCACGTTCAATCAGTCACTAAGTTTTGCCAGTTTTAGAGTTAAATATTTCACCAATCTCCCTGCATTTCTCTCCCCCTACTGAGACCCTTCTAGTCCCTGTTCTCATTATCTCTTGCCTGGTGTAGTGTATTCACCTTATAACTGTAGTCTCCTTACTTCTAGACTTGCTCTTCTTAACTTCATCCTCTGTATTGCAGCCAGAGGAGAAATTCATCTAAAACACGCAGTTGAGCAACCATGTCATTTATTATTTAAACCACTTCAAGATTTCCCAGAGCACAGAATAAAAAGTCTAGGTTCCTTAGCATAACATACAAGTTTCTCTTTGATCTGACCCTGTTTTGCCTCTTCCCATTTCATCCTTTTGTTTTTAACTCTACAACAACTTCACATTTTAAGAAGTTCCTGTAAACACTTCTGTACTTTTCTGCATTCTATTTTCTTGCCTACAATGCTCTTCTCAGCTCTTTTTGTCAAGTTAACTATTTTTCATCCTTCCAGGTTTAGCTAAGGCATCGTCTCTTCCAGTAGCCTTCTTCAGACCCCCATATTTTGCTAAATTTCTCTGCTTCTTTAGACTGCCATACCTCTTAAGTATACCTCTCTTACTTTTACCAAGTGACACTGAAATCCTTTGTTCACATAATCTTTCTCACACTGGACTTGTGGGCAGCCTGGCTGTTTTATTCATCTTGTATTCCTAGCATCTAGCATGATGCTTAGTGCCACATAGGTACTCAGTATTTGTTGAACAGATTATTTGGATTCAACATGTTATACTCATTTTGGCCTCTGCCATACCTGGTATTGTTTTCATCCCCTGGAGTGCCCTTATCTGCTTTCTTTATAATTCAGATTCTTCCTGTCCTCCAAGATCCATCACAACTTCCCTCACTGCTCTAGCTCTTGGTATTCTCCCCTTTCTCTGATTTCTCATAGGCTTTACTGTTCATTGACAATTGCATCAATTATAGCCCCTCAAGTGAATTAGCGTCCTTGAGATAAGAGATTGTTTTATTCTGCAATATCCTTCTCAGTTCTTTATATGATAACGAGTATGTAGTTTTTCTTAATTCATATTTGCTAATTGTTTATTGAGAGGCAGTATTGTGTAAAGGGATGAACATAGATTTGGAGATATACTTGAAGTCCCTTGCCCAGTTGTACCTCAGATTCCTCAGATATAAAATGAAAATAACGTAACTTCACAGGATTGAGTGAGGATGAAATAAAGTAATATATACAGTACCCATCAGAGAATAGGTTCTCAACAAATGTTAGGTTTTTAAAAATGTTTTATCCTCCTGTCATAATTTAAAAACAGGTAAATTGGACATTTTCTATTGTTCTTCATAAGATAAATGTTCAACTGCAGTTTTACTTACATGTAACTCTCAATCGGTTTTTCCCCCATTTAAGATATTAGACCAGTGGTTCTCAACCTTGACTACTCATTAGAATTATGTGGTGAGCTTTTAGAAATCCCAGTGCTCCGGCCACATCCCTCCAATCAATTAAATTACCATCTCTGGAACCTATGCATCAGTGTTTTGTTTTCTCTTTTTTAACTCCCCAAATGATTCAGATATGGAGCCAAGATTGAGAACCACAATGTTAGACTATAAAGACGTGCACTTCTGGGCCCCACAAGTGTTAAGTTATGGAAGATTCTGAAAGGTACAAGATGCAAAGAAGCCTGAGTTTCTGGGTGAATTCAGAAACAAGAAATCCTAACAGGGCTGAGAGCAGGACAGCCAAAAGCAGGACATGGCCAAGGAGCAGTCTTGGGGATAAAGGAATGGAGAGTGTAAGAAACATAATGGAGACAGGTCCCACTGTGGAGGATTTGACCAGGAATTCTGACCTTGGGGCCAATGCCTAGGCTTCATATCTTCACAGAAAATGTTTACACAGTTTTCATGTATTATTTCATGAGATGTTTATGTCCTTGAAAAAGATAAAGAACATCAGTGTGTGGAAAACCCAAGGGCTAAGATAATGGTAATTAGACCACAGTTCTAGAACTGCCTCTGGATCTTTCATACGTGACCAGCAGTTCTTTTATGCCCCCCCATATTATTTCTGTTAGAATCTTACTTCTCATGTAATTTGTGGGGAAACAAAGGAGGAACTGAGGAGGACACTATATAGGGTAAACTTTATAAGCACTAAATAAATATATAAAACATCTGAAATATAATCTGAGTTTGTAATCATAATGAAGATCATTGGCTCAATAATCTAGGGCAGGTGCTAAACAATGGCAGTACAGTAAAATCATCTGGAAAGCTTTCAAAAAGTAAGAAAGCCTGGTTCTACTCCTGGAGATTCTGATTTAATTGGTCTTATGTGGAGCTGTAACGTGAATATTTTAAAAGTTTTCCACATAATTTTAATGTATAATCAGCATTGAGAACCACTAATCTAGAGAAAACCAGGACTCCTGTTTACCTTGCATAACTTGAGCACCCTCAAAATACATGGTATTTGCCAAGTTAATCTGAGCTTTAGTTTTGACACCTGTAAAATAAAGATAGTAAGTATTTCCTGAAAAGGGTTGTTATGAAGATTCACAGTCCTGAGTTTTGTCCTGGATTTGGTCCTTAGCTTTGCAGGAAGTCCATAATCTTTAGAGTTGATCAGCCTCAAATCAGGGACTCAGAACACAAACAGACTTGAAAGAGGCTGATAAGTAACTGAGGAACTGGAAAGGTATTTAGTATATTTCTCAAAAAGTCTCTGATAATCACTTGCTATACTTGGTAAAATACAAATTCCCCATCGCTGTGAAACAGTGAATCATGTTCTCCAAGGGAGGGGCCTGGGAATCTATATTTTAAACTAGTTCCCCAGGTGATTCTTATCAGAGAAGGCTGAGAAACATTGTAATTTAAGTTAATGTATCGTCATTCTGGTACTGATTTATGGTAAAAGGAGATATATATTTCCAGTTCCCAGTTTTTCTTGATGTCTGTCATCCATGATATCCTTTTCTTAATATCAAAGAATATGGGAAAACAGATTATAAACAAAAAGTGACTTGGTGAGCATGAAATCAGAGCATGGAGAGGAAGGATAATTTTGAGGCATCATTCTTTCAGATTTTGACATAACCTGCTGAGCTCTCCTGGGCCCACAATAGAGTATATATCAATAATGAGCAGAGTCTCTTTAAGTTAGCATTTTTCTTTCTCCTTGCCGGTAGTCTTATACTGTTTCTATGAATAATCTTGGTTCAGACATGGCTAATACACTTGATAATGATTAATTTAGCTCCCTTTAAATTATTAGGTTCCTGTTTGATTTAAAAGAAGCAACCTTTTAAGGAAGACCTTGGTTGTCCCTAAAGTCTCTGCAGCCACCAATTTATTGCCTCTCCCCTAGGGTGGGATTGTGTTTATATTTGGCTTATGAAATTTATTACTTTGCTGCTTCTGATCAAAAAGAAAGTAGAAGGATAATGAAATTAAGAAAATAAAAATTAATTTATCCCTGCTTCTAATTCTACCTAAGAAGCAGAATAGTTAGCTAGCTGGTATACAGTTCCTCTTCTATAGTTCTTGACTCTTTGGAAGTGGTAACTAGTAGTTTTGTTTTAGAATTTTGCTTTCAGCTTTTATCCTGAGAGTGGGGCTTACTGAACCTCTCTCCTTTCTAAAATCTGTGGAAATTACTTTTGGTAACTAATACACTACAGTGATTTCAGGTAAGAGAGTAAAAATTTGCTTTTATTTGTTTTTAATCTTTTGGGATGTTTCAGGTTTTGGTTGGGTGGAAAGAGAGTTAAGGGCAAACAAAAAGAGGTTGGTCAGAGGCAAGGATTAGTTGGGCATGCTAAATTTGAGGTGGCTGTTGCACCTCCATGTAACAATAATAAGCAGGCAGATAGCAGATTCTTAGGAAAGAGGTCAAAGCTAGAGAAGCAGTGTGGTGTAGTGTAAAGAATTCTGAGCATTAATTTAACAGACAAGGACTCTGAGAGGCTAACCCTACTACTAACTGGCTCTGTGACTTTGACCAAGTCATTTGACCTCTCTGGGCCCTATCTTTATGGGGAAATTTTAAGTATGTGATCTCTAATAAGTTCGTGTCCAGTTCTAACATGATGTGATTCTGTGTGTATCCATGCTGACCTTAACTTGAACTCTCTGTTTTTTCAGCATTTAGTATGAGAACCTACGTTTGCCATATTTGTAGTATCACTTTTACATCTTCAGATACATTCCGGTTCCACATGCAAGGAAGTGAACATCAAATTAAGTAAGTATTTTTGCCAAACTCTTCCTATGACACCAAATACCAGAGCTTCTAGTCAAGTACCCTTTCATGTGTTTTACAAAATTTCTAGGCGTTCATTTCCCTATGAACCTGGATATGATGGTGGTATTTGTGACATATTGCACGCTAACATCCCTAAGGGTGTTCTTTAGTCATGATAGTGTACTGGCAGAGCTGGCTAACTGGTACCCCACCTGACCAGACAGCAGTGTCCTTTGGAGAGATGCTAAAGGATCACTCTCATGCTAACCACACAAATTCAAAGAATCTCTGGAAGGTCAGCTTAGTTACAGGGATTCAGTGATCCAGTCACTCTTCCAGTAAGGTGTAGTGGTTAAGAACAGAGGTCTTTCTGTTAGACAGACCTGGATCAGAATACCAGATCCATCTTTCTACCAAGTATGTTATTTTGGACAGCTCTGATAAAAGATTGTTATGATGAAATATAATGATATGTGTAAGGCTCCTGGCCTGGCACGTAGTAGGAGCTCAATTAACGTTTAATCTGTTCTATTCTATTATTTTAAGGCAAGGAGAATTGAGTGGACAACTGGGGACTGGGTAGTTTAGGTAGCAGGACAGGGGGGCACTTAACTATTGTATATTTGGCTTGTTGCTTGTAAAATCAAGACATAGTATTTCTGTTACATTATTTTATTCAAGTAGAAAATATTTATATTATTTGAGTTTAAATATGTAAGAGCTAAATTGTCTGACTTGCAAAATTAACCTACATTTAGACCTTTTTTTTCTTTTAAGAGACAGGGTCTCACTATGTTGCCCAGGCTGGAGTGCAGTGCCTATTCACAGGTTACAACTATGGTGCACTACAGCCTCGAGCTCCTGGGCTCAATTGACCTTCCTCCCTTAGCCTCCCAAGTAGCTGGGACTACAGAGAGCCTCTGCTACCATGCCTGGCTACATTTAGGATTTATACTATTTTTTTTTTAATTACTGCTTGCTAAACTTTACTTGAAGAGTAATAGTAACATGACTGAGGAAAACAAGCCTAGGACATCATGTGCAACCAGATTAAATGCCTTCTAATCAATACTAAAGGCCTTTCTTTTTTTATTTTAATAGATTTAGGGTGTACAATTTGAATTCCTTTGTGTGTATACATCGTATAATGGTAAAGTCTGGGCTTTTAGTGTACCCATCACCCAAATAGTGTACATTGTACTCCATAGGTAATTTTTCATCCCTCACCCCTCCCACCCCCCCTTTTGAGTCTCCTATGCCACTCTGTGTGTTCTTGTGTAGCCATAGTTTAGCTCCCACTTATAAGTGGGTACATGCCGCATTTACTTTTCTGTTCCTGAGTTGCTTCACTTAGAATAATGACCTCCAGTTCCATCCAAGTTGCTGAAAAAGACAATATTTCATTCTTTCTTATGGCTGAGTAGTACTCTATGGTATATAGATTTAGGCTTTTTAAAAAAATCTCAGGCTTCCAGAATAAATATCGATCACATTTATAGACCTATACAAGGAACTGACTAATGGAAACTTTAAAAATGATATGACAATCTGTCAGGACATTAAATATTATTGGTCCTTACCCACACATCACAACATGCCTTAACATTTTCAGTACTACAACAGTATCAAATATGTCTGCTCCTTTATATCCACCCTCCCTTTCATCCCAGGCCTGAGAAAGGGTTTTTTTTTGCATAAAAATCATGAGGTGTCTGGAAGATATCTCACTCTCTCTGTTGCTTATTTTTGGTATAAAAAATCATGATTTTATAGCTTTTTTGATGAGGTAGGTTTTTAAAATTCGTTTGGGCTTTTGTTGTTTTTGTTTTTCAGAGTAATATTTTTGAGAGCAAAGAAAATATTCAGAATAAAATAATCTAGTAACAAGAATTTTCTACTGTCTTCTTTACAGAGAATCCATTGTTATCAATCTAGTGAAGAATTCAAAGAGGACACAAGACTCTTACCATGATGAGTGTGCAGATTACAGCAAAGTGCAGAAATCCAGAGAACTAGAGCCCAAAACTTGTTTCAGAAAGATGGAAGAGAGTTCTTTGGAAACCCGTGGATACAGAGAAGTGGTCGATTCCAGACCCAGATATAGAATGTTTGAACAAAGACTCCCATTTGAGACTTTTCGGACATACCCAGGACCATACAATGTTTCACACGCAGTGGAAAACCAGTTACCTCATTGCTTACCAGCTCATTCAAAGAAGACATACGACTCTTTCCAAGATGAACTTGAAGATTACATCAAAGTGCAGAAAGCCAGAGGACTAGATCCAAAGACTTGTTTCAGAAAGATGAGAGAGAACTCAATGGAAACTTGTGGGTACAGAGAAATGGTTGATTCTGGATCCAGGCAAAGAATGTGTGAGCAAAGATCTTCATTTGAGACTTCCCAGACCTACCAGCGACCATACAATATTTCACCAGTAGAAAGCCAGTTACCTCATTGGTCACCAGCTCATTCAAAGAGAACATATTCTTTCCAAGATGAACTTGAAGATTACATCAAAGTGCAGAAAGCCAGAGGACTAGAGCCAAAGACTTGTTTCAGAAACATAGGTGATAGCTCTGTGGAAACACATAGGTACAGAGAAATGGTTGATGCCAGACCCAAACATAGAATGTTGGAGCAAAAACTCCCATTTGAGACTTCTCAGACCTATCCAGGACCATACAATATTTCACAAGCAGTGGAAAACCAGTTACCTCATTGCTTACCAGCTCATGACAGCAAACAGAAACTAGACTCTACTAGCTACTATCAACCCACCAGAGATTATTTCCCAGAAAAACCAGTACCCTTGAGCCTTAATCAGCAAGAAAATAACTCTGACCCATACAGTGTAGAATCCGAAGTTTACAAGCACCTCCCCTCAGAAAACAATACCAGTGACCATCAAGGTCATAAACGGAGACATCAGAAGAGAAGACGACACCTGGAAGAAGGTGAAGAAAGGCCTGAGAAGGAGCAGTCCAAGCATAAAAGGAAAAAGAGTTATGAGGATATGGATTTAGACAAAGACAAGAGCATCCGACAAAGGAAAAGAGAGGGGGATAAAGTCGGGGTCAGTTCAGGAAAGCTTAAGCATCGAAAAAAGAAAAAAAGCCATGGCGTACCCTCTGAGAAAGAAGAACGTAAGCACAAGAAAGAGAAAAAGAAATCTGTTGAAGAAAGAACAGAAGAGGAAATGCTTTGGGATGAGTCTATTCTTGGATTTTGAACTTTTAGTTTTGTTTACCCGAGGATGAATTGAAGAAAACAGTTAAGAATATGTATTTAGACAAAGACAGGAACATCTGATGAAGAAAAGGAGAGGTGGATACAGTCAGTGTAAGTTCAGAAATGTTTAGACTTTTTGTGTAAAAATTGAAATTGAATTGAAAAAGAAATATAAAGCCTAATCCTAGCCTCTGAGAAAGAACGTAAGAACATAGGCAGAACATAAGAGAAAAGGAAGCCTATTGAGGAAAAGGTAGATGAGTCAGTGTTTTGGGATGAGTCTACTCTTGGATTTTGAACTTTTAGTGTGTTTACTCAAAGATTAATTCAAGAAATAAGTTAAGAAAATGGATTTAGACAAAAACAAAAGCATCAGATGAAGAAAAGGAGAGGTAGATACAGTCAGTGTCAGTTTAGGAAAACTAATTTTTTGGTAAAACTTGAAATTTAATTGAAAGAAACAGAAATACCTAAATCTAGTCTCTGAGAAACAAGAACATAAGAACACAAGAAGAACATAACAAAAAGAAACCTATTGAAGAAAAGACAAACGAGTCAGTGCTTTGGGATGAGTCTACTCTTGGATTGTGAACTTTTTAGTTTTGTTCCCTCAAGGTTGAAGAAATAAGTTGAAGAGTTTGGTTTCTTGAAATTCATGTTATTTGAGTTTTTCTAGGTGGAAATTACTTTAATATCTAACAAAAGCCAAGTGAAGTACAAGTATTCAATATGCCTTTTCCTCAAGTTACTTTCCCTCATTTTCATAAAAAAAAGGAAAAAAAGGAAAAAAAAAATTATTACGTGTTTCTTACATATAATGTAATTTCCCTAAATGAAGTTGTCTCTACTTCTGTTCATCAAATTGCTGTGATAGTGAATTATTTACTCATGGGAAATAATTTATTTTAAGGGAGAGAATTACCAGGTGTTGCCAAATTCATTCCTTGTTTGGATTTGTGTTGGTGGTATCTTGTTGTTGTGTGTGTGTTTATGTTTCTTGGTTTTCTCCAAGGAAAAATGTATGAAACAAGTTAGACTGATTTTTTTCTTTGTTAAATCTACTTTGCAGTGTATTTTTGTATTTTCTAGTTCTGAGAGTGGAAAATGAAACAGTCTATAATAAACTTAGATGATATATAGTTTTAAAAAGCTCTCAAAAAGTACTGATACAAAATCAGTCTATATTCTGGAAATGTTTATATTAAAGTGTTTTAATTTCTACATATTGTTTTATGTACATGATTATTTCCCATCCAAAGATGATTATTTTGGGCGTGAGAGGGGCAATAACTAAACAGGTTACACTTAATACCTCTGGGGAGATCACACTGTAAAGTTGTGATAATTTTATTTCTTCTATATCTTGCCTAGTAGAAGCTTAATATTCAGTCTCAAGCTCAGTTTTAGTTTAGAAAACTATGACCAACTAAATACTTGGAACTGAGGAAGGAAGAATTTATAAGTAGTAGGGGCCATGACAGTGTGCTACATTTAAATTGTTTAATTTTGACAATTTTTTTACTATGGTGCTCCCTTTTTTATGATCAGCATCTCCTGTAAGCATTTAAGCATCACTGTGGTATAGTAGAAAGTGTAATGGCCTGGGAATACAAATCCTGGGATTCTGGTCTCAGTTGCACTGTCAAGTTGCTGTGTGACCTTGTGAGAATATCATCAGAATCCAACATGGAGTCACCAGGAACAGGAAAAAATAGGTTATAATAGTCCCTTCATTTGTTAATCCTATCCAAAAAATCAAGTAAATTTAGATGGTGATATATCTGCATTTAGGCAAGGCATTTAATAATTGGCTTTTTTCTTTGAGATTTGAATAAATTGGTAAATGTGAGCTGAAGCATAATATGATTGGTTGGGTTTATACCTAGTTGGATGAGTAATCCCAATGAGAGTGAGATCATCCCCAAATCAGCTTTTCTTCTATGAGACTTGGTATAAGATGATTTTATGCTACAATATCATTCCCGCCTGCTTTTTAAAACACATCTGGTGTACTGGTGAAAGGAGAGGGGAAAGAAGAACCAGGGTAAAACAAGTAGACTGAATTATGAGCCACAAATTGGTAAGTTCTCTTTTCTGAGCAGACCAAAAAAAATGCAGCACTTTTTTAACAGAAAGTGCAAGACAAGACCAATTGAGTTGCCAGCATTTTTTAAAATTGATAGATTCTTTTGCAGAAATTTATTTTGAGTTTAAAGCTGGGGGGGATTCATAACGATATACCAAAGAATATTCACTAAAAGTACGGTGGTCTTTTCAAAATAAATAGATAAAATGATTCATTAAAATTAGCTGCACACAATTTTAATCTATAGTGGGTAAATCATACAAATTTTAAAAATTAAAACATTTAAGTTGGGTGGTATGGCAGTTGGAGGGAGGGAAAACAGTATGGTATTGATTACAGTCTTGGAGAATTCACCAGTAGCTTGCTCTAGAAGTGGTTTTCAAAAATTTTAGAACAGAGACTTTCTTGCCAAAAATAAATTTTATGTTTACCTTACCACAAAATAAACTTTATGTTAACCTGAAAACATAATTTTCTGGGTGAAGCTGGGGGCAAGGTCCTGGAGCTCAACTTTGGCACATTTGTTCTGCTCCCAACTTCTGCTTCTGAGCACTTGGAGGTAAGATTATATATAAATCAAGATACTTAAATATACATGCAGGATCCAAAATGATCTCCCCTTCTAGAGTTGAATGCTGAATCCATGATGAAATTTAATAGTATAAATAATAAATCCTACATTTGGGTATTTCAATACAGAAACATATTTGAGGAGACATAGTTTAAAATAATACATGTGAAAAGGTTGAGTTATATTACATGTTTGGTTTGAAAGATTAATATCAAAAAAAGATTAATACCTCACTCAGACATAAAGTCACATATAATCTGAGGCAAATATATTGAAGACAGTATTTGGAACAACTTAATAGCACTTAACTTCAGAGATAAATCCTGAACTGGTTAGAAGATACAAGGAGGCAAGTATTGGCCAAATTTGGAAAATAATTTTCAAAAATTGGAGCTATAGAAAAAATAGAATTGATTGTCCTGTTGTATGCATGCATTGAACAAATAAGAGCTGACTGTCATCATTGTGCCAGGAAGGAACCTGAGAAAAAAGTGAACACACCTTCTGTTCCACAAAAAGCTCACAGTCCAACAGAGGAAATGGACCAATAAACAGGCAATTGCAATATAAATTTGATAACGGCTACAATAGGAGTGATGAAGGATACTGTAGGTAGCAAGGATAATAATCTTAATGGGATAGGAAGAGGGCATTCAGGAAAGGCTTCCCAAAGGAAGTAACATCTAAGCAAGACTTTTTTTTCTCAGTTCAAAGATTTATTTATCTGCTATGTCCACATGACTCTCGAATAGGTATTTCAAACTTGATATAGCCAAATATAATGCTTGCTTCTGCCATTACCAATTATTCATCTCCCAGTTTCCCCCATTTCTGTAAAGCCTTAATCCAATTGCTCAAGCCAAAAACCATTTTTGAGCATCTCTTCTATCCTACATTAGACCATTAGCAATCCCCCTTGATTATATCATCAATATATCTCTTAATATTCAGTTCTCTCCATCTTCACTGTCATCACCCTAATATAAGACATCATTATTTCTTGACTAAACTGAAAAAATAGGTTTTAGAGCAATTGAAACATTGGAAGAAGTCATCACGGGTACTGAATTACCAGTATGTGAAGAAAACTGCACAGAATAATCAAGACACCCAAGAGAGCTGTGGTGAACTAAGCCCTTGAAGATTTCAGAGCTATCCAGCATGTATTTTCCTCCAGAAGAACAAATCCACACACAGAAAAAAAACTGCTAGTTTCAGAAATCAAATTGAACAGGGCAGGAATATTGTGGGTAAGGGAAAAGGAAAGTTCAGTATCATAGGGGATAGGGAAAGAATCCAGAGAAAGCAGATCCCAGTAAGTATTATGACAGAAAAATGAATTTCTAAAAGTAATAGTAACACCTTGGAAGACAAGACCTAGGATGAGATATGGACACACCAGAAAAACGCAGACATGAAGCAGATGAAAACTCTGACCTAGTGTTTCTAAATGAGCTGAAAGAAAGAAAGAAAACATTTAAAGCTTTGAAACAGCATAAATCAGAAAGAGGACCCAGAAAGAGAGAACAGAAGGATGTAAAACAAAAACTGATAGAAATAAGAAAATGATTATAAAAAGAAAAAAATTCATAAATGAAGATTGACTTGGAAGGAATACAAGAGAAGAGAAACACTACCGTGAAGATAGGGAAATAAAGAGGAAAATGAAGATAAACAGAATTTTTAAAATATACTAAAGATTCATAAAATTATTTTTTTCCCCTCTATAGCATAGCTTCTTTTTTTTTAATTTCAGAATATTATGGGGGTACAACACTTTGGCTATATATATTGGCCATGCACTGCCCGTGTCAGAGCTACAATCGTGGTCATCCCCCAAACTGTGCTCCCCGCATCCATTAAGTGAGAGTTCTCCCATCCCCTCCACCCCCCTCCCGCCTGCCCGCCCGCTGATGAATATTATTGCCCTGTGTGACGTAAGTGTTCATCAGTTAGTACCAATTTGATGGTGAGTACCAGTGGTGCTTGTTTTTCCATTCCTGTGACACTTCGCTTCGAAGAATGGGTTCTAGCTCCAACCAGGATAATACCAGATGTGTTAATTCACTATTGTTTTTTATTGCTGAGTAATACTCCATGGTATACATATACCACATTTTATTAATCCCTTCGTGTATTGATGGGCACCTGGGTTGTTTCCACATCTTTGCAATTGTGAATTGGGCTGCTATAAACATTCGTGAGAAGATGTCTTTATCATAAAATGTCTTTTTTTCCTTTGGATAAATACCCAGTAGTGGGGTTGCTGGATGAAATGGTAATTCTACTTTTAATTTTTTGAGGTATCTCCATATTACTTTCCACAGAGGTTGTACCAATTTGCAGTCCCACCAGCAGTGTATGAGTGT
This sequence comes from Daubentonia madagascariensis, assembly GCA_023783475.1. NCBI lineage: Eukaryota > Metazoa > Chordata > Mammalia > Primates > Daubentoniidae > Daubentonia > Daubentonia madagascariensis. The sequence goes on along the minus strand of JAKFHU010002205.1, from coordinate 1,832,659 downwards.
TCCTATCTGTCCACATCCCCGCCAACATTTGTTGTTTGGGGATTTTTTGATATGAGCCAATCTCACTGGAGTTAAGTGATATCTCATTGTGGTTTTGATTTGCATTTCCCTGATGATTAGAGAAGTTGAGCAATTTTTTATATGTTTGCTGGCCATTATTCTGTCTTCTTTGGAAAAGTTTCTGTTCATGTCCTTTGCCCATTTTTTAATAGGGTTGTTTGATTTTTTCTTGTTGATTTTCCTAAGTTCTGTATAGATTCTGGTTATCAGCCCTTTATCAGAGGTGTAGCATGCAAATATTTTCTCCCATTCTGTAGGTTGTCTGTTCACTCTAGTGATAGTTTCCTTGGCTGTGCAGAAGCTTATAAATTTGATCAGATCCCATGTATTTATTTTGGTTGCTGCTGTGATTGCTTTGGGGGTCTTCTTCATAAATTCTTTGCCTAGGCCCATGTCCATAAGAGTTTTTCCAACATTTTCTTCAAGAATTCTTATGGTTTCATGTCTTAGGCTTAGATCTGTTATCCATTGTGAGCTGATTTTTGTGAGAGGTGAGAGGTGTGGGTCCAGTTTCAGTCTTCTACATATGGCCATCCAGTTTTCCCAGCACCATTTGTTGAATAGGGAATCTTTTCCCCAGTGTGTGTTTTTCTGGAATTTGTCAAAGATCAGGTGACTGTATGAGGTTGGTTTTATATTTGGGTTCTCAGTCCTGTTCCATTGGTATACGTCTCTGTTCTTGTGCCAATACCATGCAGTTTTAGTTACTATAGCCTTGTAGTATAGTTTGAAGTCTGGTAGATAGATGCCTCCCAATTTGTTCTTTTTGCTTAAGATTGCTTTGGCTAGACGGGGTCTTCTCTGGTTCCACACAAAGCATAGAATTATTTTTTCTAGATTGGCAAAAAATGATGTTGGTATTTTGATAGGGACTGCATTGATTCTGTAAATCAATTTAGGTAGCATAGCCTTTTTACTATGTTGACTCTGCCTATCCAAGAGCATGGTAGGGTTTTCCATCTATTTACATCCTCTGCAATTTCTTTTCTCAGTGTTTTGTAATTCTCTCTATATAGGTCTTTGACCTCCTTAGTTAGATATGTTCCTAAATATTTAATTTTCTTTGGTGCTATTGTGAAAGGTATTGCATCTTTAAGTTGTTTCTCGGCTTGATTGTTATTAGCATATATGAAGGCTATGGATTTGTGTGTATTAATTTTGTATCCGGAGACTTCGCTGAATTCATTTATCAGTTCCAGTAATCTCTTCACTGAATCTTTGGGGTTTTCTATGTATAATATCATATCGTCTGTGAATAGTGAAAGTTTGACCTCTTCTGCCCCCATCGGGATCCCCCTGATTCCACTGTCTTGTCTAATTGCTCTGGCCAGGACTTCCAGCACTATGTTGAAAAGAAGTGGAGATAGTGGACACCCTTGTCTAGTTCCTGTTTTAACTGGGAATGCTTTCAATTTTTCCCCATTCAGTATGATACTGGCTGTGGATTTATCGTATATGGCTTTAATAGGTTCGAGGCATGAGCCATCAATGCCTATATTGTTAAGAGTTCTTATCATAAAAGGATGCTAGATTTTGTCAAAAGCCTTTTCTGCATCTATTGAAGGGATGATATAATCTTTGTTCTTGCTTTTATTTGTATGGTGAAATACATTTATAGATTTGCGTATGTTGAACCATCCCTGCATCTTGGGAATGAAGCCCACCTGATCTTGACGAATTATTTTTTTGATGTACATTTGAATTCGGTTTGCAAGGATTTTATTGAGAATTTTTGCATCTATATTCATAAGGGATATTGGTCTGTAGTTTTCTTTTCTTGTTGTGTCCTTTCCTGGCTTTGGTATCAAGGTGATATTGGCTTCGTAGAATGAGTTTGGGAAGATTCCATCCTTCTGGATATTTTCAAATAATTTCTGCAGTATAGGCACCAGTTCTTCTTTGTAGGCTTGGTAGAATTCAGGTGTGAACCCATCTGGTCCAGGACTTTTTTTTGTGGGAAGATTGTTTATTACTGCTTCGATTTCGGTGCTTGATATTGGTCTGTTTAGAGATTCTGTTTCTTCCTGATTGAGCTTAGGGAGGTAGTATGTTTCTAAGAATTTGTCTATTTCCTCCACGTTTTCGTGTTTGTGGGCATAGAGATTTTTGTAGTATTCAGAGATGATGTTTTGTATTTCCATGGTATCAGTTGTGACTTCTTTTTCATTTCTAATTGAGCTTATTAGAGTCCTTTCCTTTCTGCTTCTGGTCAAACTGGCAAGTGGCCTGTCTATTTTGTTTATCTTTTCAAAGAACCAACTTTTCGTTTTATTAATCTTCTGTATTGTTCTTTTGTTCTCAATTTCATTTAATTCTGCTCTGATCTTGGTTATTTCTTTTCTTCTGCTGGCTTTAGGATTGCTTTGCTCTTCCTTTTCCATTTCCTTAAGATGCTTCATTAGTTTACTGATTTGTGACCTTTCTGTCTTTTGGATGTCGGCATTTAAGGCAATAAGTTTTCCTCTCAGGACTGCTTTTGCTGTATCCCACAGATTTTGATAACTTGTGTCCCCATTATCACTTAGTTCAAATACTCTTTTGATTTCCATTTGAATCTCCTCCTTGACCCAATAGTCTCTCAGCAACAGATTTTTTACTTTCCAAGTTTTTGGATGAAGATGTGAGTTTCTGTTGGAATTGATTTCTAATTTTATTCCCCTGTGGTCTGAAAAGATACATGGTATGATTTCTATTTTTTTGAATTTGTTTAGATCTGTTTTGTGGCCTAGGATGTGGTCAATTTTAGAGAAAGTTCCATGAGCTGATGAGAAGAATGGATATTCAGTGTTATTTGGGTGGAGTGTTCTGTAGATATCTGTTAGGCCCAAATGTTCTACAGTCCTGTTTAGGTCCTTTGTTTCTTTATTTATTTTTAGTTTGGAGGATGTGTCCATTTCTGTCAGTGGAGTGTTGAAGTCCCCTGCTATTATGACATTGCTGTTTATTATGTTGTCTAGATCTAGCAGTATTTGCTTTATGTACCTGTGCACTCCTGTGTTGGGTGCATAAATGTTTAGGATTGTTAAATCCTCTTGTAAGATTTTTCCCTTCACCACTATATAGTGTCCATTTTTGTCCTTTACTTTTGTTGCTTTAAAGTTAATATCATCTGAAATAAGGATGGCTACTGTGGATTTCTTTTGGTTTCCATTAGCCTGGAAAACTGTATTCCATCCTTTCACCTTGAGTCTGAATGTGTCTTTGTGTGTAAGGTGTGTTTCCTGAGGACAACAGATACTTGGCTTGCATTTTTTAATCCATTCAGCCAGCCTTTGTCTCTTCAATGGGCAACTCAAGCCATTTATATTCATTGAGAGAATTGATATTTGGGGTAAATTTCTGATTATTCTATTGGGTGGTGTCTTTTGTTTTACCTCTTGTATCATTGTGGAATCTGGTTTCAGGGGTTTTAGCTTTTGCGTAGTTTTCCATAGGTGGGTGTCTGTTGCGCTGGTTAGTGTATAATGCAGGTCTAAGCACTTCTAGCAAGGCTGGTCTGGATTTCACAAATTCTATCAGTGATTGCTTATCTGGAAAAGTCTTTATTTCTCCCTCATCTAAGAAGCTTAGTTTGGTAAGATACAGAATTCTGGGTTGGCCTTTGTTTTGTTTTAGGAGACTGATGATGGCTCCCCATTCCCTTCTGGCTTGTAAGGTTTCAGCTGAGAAATCTGCAGTTAATCTGATCAGTTTCCTTTTATAGGTTAGCTGCTCTTTTCGTCTTACAGCTCTGAGGAGTGCCTCTTTTGTGTTTACTTTGGTCAGTCTAATAATTATGTGGCGTGGTGAATGCCTTTTCACATTGAGTCTCCCAGGAGTCCTGTGTGCTTCTTGTACTTGGATATCGAGATTTCTTGCTAAGCCATGGAAATTTTCCTCTATTATTCCTTCAAATAGATTTTCCAGCCCACGTGAATTTTCTTCCTCTCCCTCAGGGATGCCTATGATCCTTATGTTTGGCCTCTTTACATAATCCCACATTTGTTGTATGCTTTTTTCATGCCTCTTGTTTTTGTGTTCTTTCTCTTTAACTGATTTATTTAGCGCATAGGAGTTGTCTTCTAGCTCTGAAATTCTTTCCTCTGCATGGTCCAGCCTATTCTTAAGGCTTTCCACTGTGTTTTGTAGATCCTTGAATGCTTCTTTCATTTCTAGGATTTCTATTTGATTTTTCCATAATATTTCTATTTCTTTGGACAATTTTTCATTCATTTCTTGCATTTTTCTTGTGGTTTCTTTGTGCTGGGATTCAATTTTCTCTTGAATTTCATTGAGCTTTCTTATAATCCATAAATGAAATTCTTCTTCTGTCATTCTACTCATTTCATTTGAGTTGATATCCATTGCTGAGGAACTGATGGTTTCTTTTGGGGGTGACTTTTCACTCTGATTTTTCATGTTCCCTGAGTTCTTTCGCTGGTTTTTTCTCATCTGGCCTCTTGGTCGAGAGCTGGGGGTGTTAGGGCTAGTTTATGGCCCTGTATCCAGGCCCACGATTTTCGTTCTTTGGCAGAGCCAGGGAGAGAAGTAGTGGCCTATATTGCCTTAGATGTATTTTAGCAAGTTTGGTGGATCTTGAGTCATCTCTGGCCTGTTGTCTTCTCCTCTTCCTGGTGGGGTGTGGTGAGAATGACCTCCCAGCTTGGGCTCTAAGCTAGTGAATTGTACTTGAGGATATGAGTCCACAGCTCCCTATTAGCTAGGTATTCTGTTATGTCTGTGGCAGACTCTGATCCCCCAGTTGGGGTATGCGAAAGCCCCATGCTTTGGGAGGGGGTTTGTAGCTCCTAGGGGTTACTTTGACCCTGCTCCTCTTGAGGTTCAGGTAGAAACACAATTTCTTTTGGCAGTAGTGTAAGAGCTGAGTTGGGAAAATTCTACACAGCTCAGAAGTTGCTCATCTAGCCACGTGTGTCTGCCCTTCTGATGTGTGTCTCAGCATGATACTGGTTGATAGGGGGATCTCCAATTGTGCACCCCTTTTCCACCACTAGACCCCAAGGTGAGGTGGGTGGCCATCTCTATCCCCAGCAGTCTCCACCGGGGGGATGTTCCCATGGGGAGGGGGGAATAGTGGCCACTGGAAGCGCTCTTAGATGGCGCAAAATTCCCTATTGAAGTGGGCAGGGTTATGGGGAGCTGCTCTGGTTCAGCCTGTGGCTCTTGAGGTATTTGGTTGTCATGAGAACCAGCAGTTATACCAAACGAATCACTATAGCCAGCAACCTTCAAAATGAGCGATCTCTGGGGTACAGGAGGGCTGGGACCTGAAGGGCGGGCACTAGGACCAGCACGTAGCAGACTTGTCGGAGGCCAGAGCCAGGGTAGCAGGACCAGATGGAGGAGCTGCAAACTGTTTCCAATACCCAAAGGTCCCGCTGCTACAGTTCCGGGATCTCGTCCCACCTGGAACCCACGGATGCAGCTGTCCCTGGCCACCACAGGCAAAGCCTGTCTCGCCCCAGCAGAAGAGCCCCGGGCCGGGGCGGGGCGGAGCTATTGACGCGGCTCACAGCTCCGCGCGGGCGGCTGTAAAGATGGCGGCCGCCGCCAGCCTGGCGCACAGCAGGGCTGCGATTGTGCCAGGAGCACAGCTTTTCTCCGCGGGCTGCGGCGGAAGTTGCTAGCAACCTCTAAGGGCGTGTCCTACTCTCTGTTAAACTCCTGGGCCCAGTGCCGCTGACTTCTAGTGGCGCAGTGCCGGCCTGCGCGTTCCCGCGCACTGTCCCAGGAAGCTGTATCTCCACTCAGTCCCCGCCCAGTTCCTCCCCAGCCCTCAGCAGTCTCTGTATATTGCAGCTGAGAGTTGTGTTTGGCTCTCACAATTGCCTCCTCTCCACACAGTATGCTGTCTGGCGCCACCGCTTTGCCCCAACTCTGGGCTTGTCCCTGACTGAGTGTATGGGGAGGTGCGTAACCGCTTGGGGGGCAGGTTGCGCCACACCGACCTGGCGAGTGCGTCCTTCCCGCGCTCTGGGCTCTATTGTGCTCCGTGTGCTCTCTGATCTTTTTGAAAATTTTGTACCCGTTTTCTTGGGCTGGGCGTTCCGTGTTGTTTCTCTGTAATTCACAATGCTGTTTTCGGAGTGAGTGGTCCGTGCTCGCAGGTAGCCGCTGGCATTTTTCACCTCCTTCCCTGGGAGTGGTGCGGTGGGAGGACTCTATCAGACCGCCATTTTTTCCTATAGCCTCATAAAATTATTAATAATAGATAAAAGTTGGCCAACAGAGTACAATTAAATTTGTTGTAATGGCTGCTGTGTTGTGCTGCCCAGAACCACCCCCCACCCCCTGCCACACCTTTTCAGGCCAGAAGCACTAATTTCTCCAACTTTTGGGGAATTGGCCTCATCTGAAGGCAACTGCCTCTCCTAAGGTTATATTCTCTTCTGGAAGCAGCCTATATCTGGTGGTGGGATGATATAGGTATGCAAAGGCCAGACCTCCAACTTCAATTTTGGGCAACCTTGAAAGGCCATCCTAATTCCAGAGTGCCCAATGGGATCAGCTGAGGCCTTTGTTGTGACTGTGTCACAGTTCAGTTTCTTTCTTTGCTATTCCTTCCTCCCTCACTACCTCACAAGTGTTGTTCTTTTGAGCATGCCCTATAAATTGCCTATGAAAAAATCTTTATCTCTAAGTCATTTTCCCAAAGAACCTCACCTAAGACAGGTGGTAACAGAAGGGGTCTTAGGGAACAAACCCAAAAAATGGGATTTCAGAGCAGGCAATGAGGATTCTGTCATTGGTATTAGGTAAAATAATGATAGTAGGTAGTCCCTGGCATGCTATGGCAGTACAGTTGTTAAAACTTTCACCAGTGATATTAGTGGAAAGGAATGTACATACAAGTGTAATATCTCAAGCAATTAAGAGGATTGAGGGAAATAGTAATTGTATGGAATCTGCTGACTTTCTGAGTGCCATTGATGTGTTGGAGAAAGAAAATGAGAGGCTGAAGGCTGAGAGAATTAATTACCAATTTAGGGCAAAATGTGAAAGTCAGAAGGCATCCTTGGTAGCATATAAAGGGACTTTCATCTCTGTCTTCATCCCACCTACCCCTGAACCCTCTGAGCTCTAGGATTGCCTGATAAAATAAAGAATGACCAGTTAAATTTGAATTTCAAATAAAGAGCTAACTTTTATAAATATGTTCCATATAATATTTGGGTCAAACTTATACTAAAAAAGTACATTATTTATCTGAAATCTAAATTTAACTGGATGTCCTTGTATTCATTCTTTTTTTGCTAAATCTGGCAACCCAACCCATTTCTCCCAATTAATGGCTAGCATTCTCCTCTTGCATGAAGATAATATTTTTCCCTCTGCTTTGCAAGACAACAAGCCTCCCCCAACATCTATCCCCATCACTCTTGTGGTCACTAAGCCAATAACTATGACCAAACCACAACTTAAGAAGTGTTAGTCTGATAAGGGAAAGAAGAGGGACTATGTACACTCGAAGGGGAAAAAAAGAGAACTAGGAAGGGGCTTGGTGGGATTGGGCTCAACAGTTAGATATTTTGTGGCCAGACTAAGGGGGATAGGGATCTCCAGGAGGAGCTCCATAGTGCGTGTGTGGGCAGGGGTGGGGGGGTGAGGGGTTGGAAATAGGGAATAAGGATGGGCTTCCTATAGAAGGAGCAGCCTACCTGAGGGCGTATGATGGAAGATATGCAAAGGCAGGATAGGGTCAGACCTGGAAGACTTGACAAACAGAGAGGGTTATAGCCATTCTGTTTGGAAACAGGGGTTGCCATGGCTTGAATGTTTTTTTCCCCTCCAAAACTCATGTTGAAATTTAATCCCCAATGTAACAGTGTTGAGAGGTGGGGCCTAATGGAAAGTGTTTAGGTCATGAGGGCTCTCCTCTCAGGAATGGATTAATGCCACTATAAAAAGAGCTTGCAGAAATGGGTGTGCTTTCTTCCACTCTTCTGCCATGTGAGGAACAGCATTCATTCCCTCCAGAGGATGCACCAAACCTGCCAGTGCCTTGATCTTGGACTCCTCAGCCTCCAGAACTGTGAGAAATAAGTTTCTGTTTCTTATAAATTACCTAGCCTCAGGAATTCTGTTATAACAGCACAAAGTGGACTAAGACAGGGATCACTGAGGACTTCTAAGCAGAAAAAGACAATGAAAGGAAGTTGGACTAGAGGATCTCTGATAGTCTTAAATGAGTGTAATGTGTTCATTAAAAAAATGTTAGTATGAAGCTGGAAGGGTGGGCAGGGAAGGAGACCAGACACAGGATCTGTGTAGTAAGTGATATCAGGGACTAGGGTGGTATCAGAGAGAACTGGAAGTAAGAGACAGATAAAGAGAGACTGTGAAGTTCTTTTGACAACTAAAATGCTAGGCTGGTTCATAGATGCCTGGGAAATATTTGAGCTGAGAGGCAGGAAAATGGGAAAGTAAAGCCCTGTTTCAACAGGACTAATTTTACTATGACCAAAATCAAAAAAGTCAAACTAACTAAGATCATTATGTGATTAAAGGAAAGATACAGCCTTCAGATTGGAAGAAACCTAATAATCTTATTACAAATCCAAATTTCTTGAGATCTTTTAATTCAGATCAAAGAGTATTAAAAAGTTTAAGTATGTAACAATTGACCTGTAGAACTTGGGGTCAATAAAGCTTCACTCTGCTCCTCAATTTAAGATAGGCACTTGGAAAACAGATGCTTGGAGTAGCAATGACGAATTATATTCTGGAGGGGTTGAAAAGGATTCCCCACCAATCTACTATTCTACAAATAAAATTATTAGCACAACCTCACTAAAGGTCTGGTCCATTTATGTTTCCTTCCCTCTGTTTTTTATGAGTGTATTGATAATTAATATTAATATTAGGTATATTATTGCAAGACTCAGGAGGGAGAATTCACAAAACTTTTTCTTAATTTTACTTATCCACCTTTTATTGGTTCATGGAAGATAGAAAAGTGTGTCTGGGAAATCTAACTTGGTACTTTTTTTTCAAAACATTAGCTGTACATCTATCTCAGGATGCTGTCTTGTTACAAAAAGAAAGTGTACCCCAAAAGCTGGTACCCCAAAAAGAGATGAAGAAACAGGAAATGTGCAGTACTTTTTCCCCTTCACTTATGGGATGATCTATACAAGCAAGAGATTTACTAGGTTCCTTGAATTTTCAACCACCATAAAATGGGTGAATCTATCAATACAGGGACAGCTATGGGGAGAAGTGAGAGTCATAGCTTATCAAGATCTCATTTATCCTGAAATATTGCATAAAGTCACCAAGAAAGTAATCATTTAGTTGATTTGTATATACTCCACATCATGTTTTTCTTTTCCAGAGCTGATGGAGCCTTTAAGAGGTTGGGTGAGGCAAGGCTTATTCTCATTCCAGAAAAGGAGAAAAGCCTGACCTTATATTATTTCTGCATCTCACGTCCAATGAAGTCAGGAGGTGACTTTTGAAGCTTTCCCTGAATTCATTTCAGTGCAGTGTCTGTTATTCAATAACTGGTAGCAACCTACTAACTGCCCAGGTAATTCATAGCGTGGAGAGAAAAAGCTATACGTTATGAGGAAGTAACATGGAGTGGTGCAGACACTGGATTCAGATTCGGAAGACCTGAAATTGGAAGACCACTCTCACATTTATTCATTTTAGCATAGCTGAGGCTGGGTCATTTAACCTTTTGAAATCTTACTTTTCCTGGTCTGTAACATGGAGACTTTTTAAAAAAATCTCACTTTACATGGTTATTTGAGGATTAAATAAAATAATGTGTCAATACAGTTTCTGACACATATTGAACTCTCAATAAATGTTAATTAAATTAGAATATCAAGTAGAGAGTAGTATTAGGGAGACCATGACTAGGTGCTAAATTACATAATGGTAACCCTGAGTAAAAGTCGTTTCTAGTGGTCATAGCTGTCTAAAGGTAAAATGGGTTATCCCAAGAGGTACTGAATACTGTCAATGTTCAAAGACTGGATGATTATTCAGCTAACTTGTGCAGGGGGCTCTAAAGCATTATTTGTGGAGTTCAATAGCAACCTTACTCTCATTTCCCACTCATAACTTCACTGTTTTTTTTCTACCTTATTTTCCTTTATCTACAATTTCATCACTTTTTAATTAAAAAAAATCATCAAGTCCCTATCTTTGTAAGCTGCCTTGATATTTTTCTGAAATAAAACCTGGTATAAATAAACAAATAAATTTCACAAAAATGATATGTGGAACAGGACCTAGCAATTAAAAATTTTGTATTTTCATTATTCCTACTAGGAGGGATTTGGTAGGGAAAATCTAACCTCAAGGAGGCTGAGGGAATAAACATAAGTCACAGATTTCTTGCCTTGACACAGTTTGCAGGCTGTCATTTCATGGGTAGGCATTTTTTTTTTACTATCAACTAAAATTGTATAATAGTGGATACATAAATTATTAATTATACTGCCTCACATTTGTTAAGGTCAAGTTTGTAAAATGTTTACCCATGTCACTTTCATTATCCCTATTTCATAGATGAGCAAAGGGAAGTTTTGAGTGATGTTCCCCAAATCACACAACTCCCTACCCACAGGTAGTTAATATCTACATATCCATCTTAGTGTGTCTAACTTTTCAAATATCATATCCCCTGGGAAAATGGTACCACCTGTAAGAGTGGAATGCCATCATTTATCAGAGATCCTCCCTCACCAAAAGCATCTGCCAATTTCCAAAGTATCTGAAAAGAGAAGAGGAATAGTCCTTCTTCCTAAACTGCACCCCTCCCAAAGGGAATGAGACTTTCAATTCCATCAAGGTTTAAATTCTGCAGGTTAAAGAGTGTCCTTTATGAGAATGCAAACACTCTGCAAAGGGTAATTTATTCAGCCATTACCAGCCACTAATTTCCTCAATGGAAAAGTGAATAGAGGGAGTTGGAACTAGATTTTTGAGTACCATTATTGAGCTAGGCATTTTCACAAGTTATCTTTTTGAAATCTCACATCAATTCTGAGGAAAAAAGTGGAAAAAAGAAGGAAAGTGAGTCACAGAGTAGTTTAATTCATTGCCCAAGATCATAGAATTGGGGGCAGAGCTGGGAATGGAATCTTCATTTTTCTGACCACTGAAGCTGGCCCAGGGCAATCTTATCCATTATACACAGTAGGCACAGTGCCCAGGTCTCATGATACTTTTAGGGGTCCACAAAACTGGTTTAATTTAGGGGATGGTGTCACTCAAAATGTTAGAGTGGCAAGCTTCAGGGTCCCGTCCCTCTACAAAAGCAACTAATAAGTTGGCCAAAACTGTCAGACTCAACTCTCACAGAACTCTATATTCTAGTCAAAATCTTACAACCAAGGGAAATTTTAATGAAGAGAAAAGCTGCAGCATTGCAGTGAGAGAGTGCTGTGGCATTTTAAATAGCTCTCTTACCATCCCTATTCCCCAGATCAACAGCAGCCATGAAGATTCCTGGTGCAGGTTGCTAAGAGCCAGAGGGAACAGTACAGACATTATTCTCAAAGAATTGTGGTTGTGTGTTTCAACTAGTTTGGCAGCTCCCTGAAGGACCATCTCAAGGGCTTCCCTTTGTTTCTCCTGACTCAGAGAGTTCCCATGGCTGGGGTAACTTCCCAGGCAGCATTTGCAAAAAGCATTTGTGATGGTTAATTTTATGTGTTAATTTGGCTGGACCAAAGTGCCCAGATATTTGGTCAAACATTATTCTGGATGTTTGTTTGAAGGTGTTTTTTTTTTTTTTTTAATTTAATTATGGTAAAATACACAGAACATACAATTAATCATCTTAACCATTTTTAAGTGTACAGTTCAGTAGATTTAAGTATAATCACCTACGTTAGATGCATATATATTTAGGATTGTTATGTCTTCTTGTTGACTTGCTCCCTTTACCATTATATAATTACCATCTTTGTCTTTCTTTACCATTGTTGATTTAAAGTCAATTTTATCTGATATGAGAATGGCTACACCTGCTCTCTTTTGGTTTCTGTTTGTGTGGAATATTTTTTCCATCCTTTTACCTTGAGTCTGTGTGAGTCCTTGTGGGTTTGATGTGTTGGCTGGAGACAGCAGATATTTGGGTCATATTTTTTCATCCATTCAGACAGCCCATAATTGTGGTGCAACCAGTCTTTAAATGTTTTCATCTTGCAAAACTGAAACTCTACACCCATTAAACAACAAGTATCCTTTTTCCCCCCACCCAACCCATGCAACCACCATTTACATTGTTTCTATTAATTTGATTCTTCTAGATGTGTCATACAAGTGGAAATGTACAGTATTCACCTTTTTTGTGATTGGCTTATTTCCCTTAGCACAATATCCTCCAGGTTCATCCATGTTGTAGCATGCATCAGAATTTCTTTCCTTTTTAAGGCTTAATAATATTCCATTGTATGCATATATCACATTTTGTTTAGCTATTCTATCTCTTGATGATCACTTGGGTTGCTTCCATCTTTGACTTTTGTGAATAATGTTGCTGTGAACATGGGTGTACAAATATGTCCTTGATGCCCTGGTGTCAATTCTTTCAGGTATATACCCAGAAGTGAAATTACTGGACCATATGGTACTTCTATTTTTAATTTCCTGAAGAGCTGCCATGCTGTTTGTATTAGTTTCTAGGGATGCTGTAACAAAGTGCCAGAAATTGGGTGGCTTAAAAAATAGAAATTAATTTTCCCACAATTCTAGAGGCTAGAAGTCCAAGATAAAGATGTCAGTATGCTTGGTTTCTTCTGAGGCCTCTCTCCTTGGCTTGCAGATGGCTTCTCCTTCTGTCCTCTCATGGTCTTTTCTTTGTGCACATGCATTCCTAGTGTTTCCTTTTTTAAATTTCAGCATATGACAGGGGTACAAATATTTTGGTTACATGAATTGCATTTGTACAGGTTGAGTCAAAATTATAAGTGTGCCCATCACCCAGATAGTGTGCATTGTACCTGTTAGGTATGAATTTACCCACCCCTTTCTCTCCCCTCCCACCTGCTTGATTTCCATTAAATTTTACTACCATATGTGCACATGAGTATTGATCCATTAATTCCAATTTAGTAGTGAGTACTTGGGGTGTTTGTTTTTCCATTCTTGTGATACTTCACTTAAAATTATGGTCTCTAGTTCCATTCAGGTTATTACAAAAGGTACTAGTCCACCATCTTGTATGGCTGAGTAATATTCCATGGTATATATATTCCACATATTATTAATCCACTCATGTATTGATGGGCACTTGGTTTGTTTCCACATCTTTATGATTGTGAATTGTGCTGCCATAAACATTTGAGTTCAAGTGTCTTTTATATAAAATGTCTTTTTTTCCTTTGAGTAAATACCAAGTAGTGGGATTGCTGGATCAAATGGTAGGTCTACTTTAAGTTCTTTGAGATATCTCCCTACTTTCCATAGAGGTTGTACTATTTTGCAGTACCAACAAAAATGTATAAGTGTTCCTTTCCCTCCACATCCACGCCAACATCAGTTGTTTTGGGACCTTTTTTTCTCAGAATATTATGGGGGTACATATGTTTTGGTTACATAATTTGCTTTTGTACAGTTTGAGTCAAAGTTATAAGTGTGCCCTTCACCCATAGTGTTCATTGTACCCGTGAGGTGTGAATTTAATCATCCCTTCCTACTCCCTCCCACCTACTTGATTTCCATCGAACTTTACTTCCATATGTGCACACAAGTGTTGATCGATTAGTTCCAATTTAGTATTGAGTACATGTGATGTTTGTTTTTCCATTCTCACGATACTTCACTTAGACGAATGGTCTCCAGTTCCATTCAGGTTGTTACAAAAGATACTAGATCACCATTTTTTTATGGCTGAGTACTACTCCATGGTATACATAGACCACATTTTATTAATCCACTCATGTGTTGATGGGCACTTGGGTTGTTTCCACATATTTGTGATTTTGAATTGTGCTCCTGTAAACAAGTGTCTCTTTTATAAAATGTCTTTTTTTTTCCTTTTGGTAAATACCTAGTAGTGGGATTGCTGGATCAAATGGAAGGTGTACTTTTAATTCTTTGAGGTATCTCCAAACTACTTTCCATAGAGGTTATACTAGTTTGCAGTCCCACCAACAGTGTATAAGTGTACCTTTTTCTCCACATCCACACCAGCATCTGTTGTTTTGGGACTTTTTGATAAGAGCCATTCTCACTGGAGTTAGGTGATATCTCATTGTGGTTTTGATGTGCATTTCCCTGATGATTAGAGACATTGAACATTTTTGTATTTGTTTGTTGGCCAGTAGTCTATCTTCTTTTGAAAATCTTCTGTTCATGTCTTTTGTACACTTTTTAGTGGGGTTGTATGATTTTTTCTTGCTGATTCACTTGAGTTCTTTGTAGATTCTGGTTATTAGCCTTTTATCAGATATATAGCATGCAAATATTTTCTCCCATTCTGTAAGTTATCTATCTGCTCTATTGATTGTTTCCTTGGCTGTGCAGAAGCTTTTTAATTTAATCAGGTCTAATTTATTTATTTTTGTTGTTGCTGTGATTGCCTTTGGAGTCTTTTTCATAAATTCTTTGCCTAGGCCAATGTCTATAAGAGTTTTTCCAACCTCTTCTTCTCGAATTCTTAGAGTTTCATGTCTTAGGTTTAAGTCTGTTATCCATTGTGAATTAATTTTTGTGAGTGGTGGGAGGTACAGATCCTGTTTCAGTCTTCTACACATGGCTATCCAATTTTCCCAGAACCATTTATTGAATAGAGATCCTTTTCCCCAGTGTATATTTTTGTCTGCTTTGTCAAAGATCAGATGGCAACATGAGGATGGTTTTATATCTGGGTTCTCCATTCTGATCCATTAGTCTAGGTCTCTGTTCTTGTGCCAGTACCATGCTGTTTTCGTTGCTATAGCCTTGTAGCATAGCTTGAAGTTTGGTAAAGTGACTCCTCCTGATTTGTTCTTTTTGCTTAAGGTTGCTTTGGCTATTCAGAGTCTTTTCTAGCTCCATACGAAGCATAGAATTATTTTTTCTGGATCTTCAAAAAATGACAGTGGTATTTTAATGGGGATTGCATTGAATCTGTAAATCACTTTGGGTAGTATAGACATTTTAACAATGATGATTCTGCCAATCCATGAGCATGATATATTTTTCCATTTGTTTATATCTTCTGTGATTTTCTTCCTCAGTGTTTTGTAGTTTCCTCTGTAGAGGTCTTTCACCTCCTTGGTTAAATATATTCCTAGGTATTTTATTTTCTTTGTTGCTATTGTGAAAGGTATTGAGTCTTTGATTTGATTCTCAGCTTTACTGTTGTTGGTGTATAGGAATGCTACTGATTTGTGTACATTGATTTTGTAACCTGAGATTTTGCTGAATTTATTTACCAATTCCAGGAGTCTGTTGGCAGAATCTTTGGGGTTTTCTAGATATAAGATCATATCATCAGCAAAAAGCAATAGTTTGACCTCTTCTTTCCACCATTTGGATACCTTTGATTTCTTTCTCTTGCCTCATTGCTCTGGCTAGGACTTCCAGCACTATGTTGAACAGAAGTGGTGACAGTGGGCAACCTTGTCTGGTTCCAGTTCTAAGCGGGAATGCTTTCAATTTTTCTCCGTTCAGTATGATGTTGGCTGTGGGTTTATCACATATGGGTTTATAATATTGAGGTATGTTTCATCTATGCTGATTTTGTTAGAAGTTCTTGTCATAAAAGGGTGCTGAATTTTGTCAAATGCTTTTTCTGTTTCTATTGAGAGGATCATATGGTCCTTGTTTTTGCTTCTGTTTATGTAGTGAATCACATTTATAGATTTGTGTATGTTGAACCATCCTTGTGTTTTTGGGATGAAGCCCTGTTGGTCATGGCTGATTATTTTTTTGATGTGCAGTTAAATTCAGTTTGCTAGGATTTTATTGAGAATTTTTGCATCTATATTCATAAGGGATATTGGTCTGTAGTTTTCTTTTTTTGTTGTGTCCTCCCCTGGCTTTGGTATCAAGGTGATATTGGCTTGGCTTTGTAGAATGAATTGGAGAGGATTCCTTCCTTCTCAATGTTATGAAACAATTTCTGCAGTGTAGGTATCAGTTCTTCTTTGTATGTCTGGTAATATTCAGCTGTGAAACCATCTGGTCTGGAACTGTTTTTGGTTGGAAGATTTTTTTATTCCTGCTTCAATTTTGTTACTTGATATTGGTCTGTTCAGGAGTAAGGTCTCAGTTGAGAAATCTGCAGTTAGTCTGATGCATTTTCCTTTGTAAGTTACCTGTTGCTTTTGACTTACAGCTTATAGGATTGCCTCTTTTGTGTTTACTTTGGCCAGTCTGATGACTACGTGTCATGGTGATTGCCTCTTCACAATGAGTCTCCCAGGAGTCCTTTGAGCTTCTTATACCTGGATATCTAGATTCCTAGGAAGGCCAGGGAAATTTTCCTTAATTATTCCCTCAAATAGGTTTTCCAACCCTTGTGTATTTTCTTCTTCACTCTCAGGGATGCCTATGATTCTTATGTTAGGCCTCTTTACATGATCCCATATTTCTTGTAGGTTTTGTTCATTCCTCTTATTTCTCAGTTACTTCTCTTTGACTGACTTGTTTAATTCATAGGTGTTGTCTTCAAGCTCTGAGATTCTTTCTTCTGCCTTATCTAGCCTATTCTTAGGGCTTTCCACTGTGTTTTGTATTTCCTTGAATAAATTTTTCATTTCCAGAAGTTCTGTTTGTTTTTTTAAAATAATTCCATTTCCTTAGCAAAATTTTCATTCATTTCCTGCATTGTTTTTGTGGTTTCTTTGTGTTGGGTTTCTATTTTTTCTTGTATTTCATTGAGCTTCCTTACAATCCATATTCAAAATTCTTCATCTGTGATTTCAACCTTTTTGTTTAGGTTGGTATCCATTGCTAAGAAGTTGTTGTTTTCTTTTAAGGGTGTCCTTCTGCCCTGATTTTTCATGTTTCCAGAATTCTTTCACTGATGCCTTCTCATTTGGCCTTTGGTCAAGACCTTGGGGTGCTAAGCCTGGCTTACATGCCTGTCCCCGGGTCCCTGACAATTGATCCCTGTCCATGCCAAGGAGAGGAGTGCTTGTACTGAGTTGCCTATGGGGTGTTCTAGCAAGTGGTGTACCTGTCAGGTTACCTTTGACCTGCTGTCTTCACCTCTTTCCAACAGTGTACAATGAGTTATCTCCCCCACCTTAATCTCGGTGATGGTGGGTGATACTTGTGAGTATGAATCAGTCATTCCCTGTTTGCTTCAGTTGGGAGGCACTATGCTTAGCTTTGGGGTGTTACACCTGTCATTGATTGATGTTTGCATGGACAAGCCAGCTGCTGAGATGGTCTTTTGTGCCTGTGGTAAGCTTTGGTCCCCAGGTGGAGCATATGAATGCTCCAAGCTTTAGAAGACACCCTGTAACTCCCAGGGATTTGCTTGATATCAACTCCTCCTGAGGTGGGGGGAGGAGCAAGACAAATTGTGACTGGATGGCGGGAGCCTGAAAGGCTTTGCAAAGCCTCAGCAGGGCTCAAAATTTGCTTATCTGGCCACTAGGGGGAACTGCTGGTAGGACAAGCTCTCCAAGCTGGGAGGGCTGTTCATGGGGGAGTGACCTAATTTCTTGTATGCTAAGGCCCCAGGCTAGGATCTTTCTGCCCTTATCCAGTATTGCAGTATTTCTGTGGGGAGGAGTAGGTGCTACTCCAAATGGCCATTCTTTGGGCCCTCTCACACCCTGTAAAATTGAGTCAGTAAATGCTGTAAAGGGCACACAAATTGACCTGTCTGTCAGTAGGTGATGCTTGGTAGAAGGAAAAAGCTACAATGTTGTTTTTGGGTCCTGTTCCTGGTTCTAGTCCCTCAGGAAAAGCACTCAAATGACCCAGGTGGTGGGTGGGGCCCTGTAACTTCAAGTGAGTCCTTATTCTCTGCCCCAGCAAGATGGGTGGGGTAGTGTGGCTGGGTGGGGCTGGTTGGGTGATCTTTCCCTCAGGCTCTACAAAAGCTGGCAAGGTAGCTGTTTTGGCAGGGAGTCAAAGGTCTCCCAGCTTCTGAGCAAAGCCACCAGGGAGGGGCTGCAGTGCGTCACCCAACCGGAAAGTTGGCTTGTGGAGGAGGGGCCATCTGGGATTCACAATCTGGCAGTCTACAGTGGGCCTCACTCCTCTCCCCTCTAGTCCATGCTCTACCCTTGCTGTCTGCCAGTAGGTAGGAGCTCAAGCCAGCTGAGCTCCCCAATAACTGTGCTGCAGGCTGGGAGTTTCCCTGCCCAGGATCCTGGCCTGAGCTGAGAGTGCGGCCCTCCCATGGGGGAAGAGGTGCCCCGAGAGTATGCTGCATCTATGACCGACACTTCACTCTCCCCCTAGATCTGTCCAGGGCTCCCTCACCTTCCAAGACTGAGAAGATCAATCCCTGACCATGCCAGGGAGAAGCGTGCTATTCCCGAGTTGCCCTACAAGGTGCTCAAGCTGGATTGATGTCCGTCCACCTCAGGGTATGTCCCACTCTGATGGCACTGTTGGGCAAGCAGCACTAGGGAGCACTGGTGAGCAGGGAGCTCACAGACTGAGCACCCCTTAGTCCACTGCCACACCCCAAGAGGCAAGGCCTGAGTCCCACTCTCTGTGGAAGCCTTCATGTGGTTGCTCAGTTGTTTCTCTCAACAGCCATGGGTGGAGGAGGGGAAGAGGAGGAAAAGAATCTTGACGGAGGAATGTTAGCACTCTGGTTGCCTCCGACCTTCTCTCTGGGAGGCAGTCCACCCAGAATGTCCAGGATGTGGAGTCACGCAGATCACCTGGGATGCACTGGACCCCCATGGCTCCTGCAGTCTGGGCCAGAGTTGGAAAATGTGGGAATGAGCAAGATGAAACCTGAGGCACCGAAGCCCCCCTTCTCACTGGACTCCAAGCCTCTCAGGGGTTGATCTTTGCCGATACCTTGCTCCTTCTTGTTCTGCTTTGTAACTTCTTCCCGTGGAGTCTCTTGAAGGTTCTGGTAGCCTTCCTTCAGACCCACATCCGATCTATGTTTGTCTGTTCATTTTTTCTCTTTCATCTAAAACTTCTCCTTCTTGCTGAGATGCTCTGGCAGCTGTTGTCTCAGGTCAGCCATCCTGCCTAGGACTGATTTCCCCTAGTGTTTCCTCAGTGTTTTTTAAAAATGAAATTAACATTTAAGTCAGTGGACTTTGAGTAAAGCAGATTACCCTCTGTAATGTGGGTAGGCCTCATCCAATCAGTAAAGGCCTTAATCAAACAAAGACTGACCTCCCAGAGCAAGAAGGAATTTTTCCAGCAGACTGCCTTTGGACATGAACTGCAACTCTTCCCTGGGTCTCCGGCCTGACAGTCTACCCTGCAGATCTTTGACTTATCAAGCCTCCATAATCTCATGAGGCAATTCCTTAAAATCTATCTATCTATCTATCTTTCTACTTGTCTACACATATCCTCTTGGTTCTTTTTCTCTGGAGAACCCAAACTAATACAGATTTTCATAGCAAAAAGTGGAGTGTTACTGTAACAAATTCCTAAAAATGTGGAGTGACTTTGGAACTAGGTATTGAGTAGAGACTAGAAAAGTTTTGAGGTGCTTGTTAGAAGGTTTAGATTGCCTTAAAGAGACTGTTGGTAGAAATATGAACATTAAAGTTAAATCTGGTGAGGACTCAGAAAGAAAAGAGGAATATGTTATAGGAAACTGGAGGAAAGACAATCTTTGTTATAAAGTGGCAAAGAAATTGGCTAATTTGAGTTGTAGTACTTTGTGGAAAGTAGAAATTGTAAATGACAAACTTGGATATTTAGGAGAAGATACTTCTAAGCAAAATGTTGAAGGTGTAGCCTGGTTTCTCTTTGTTGCTTTATAGTAAAATGTGAAAGGAAAGAGATAAATTTGAGAAGAAATTGTTAAGCAAAAAGGCATGAGCACCTGAAAATTTGGAAAATTTTTAGTCTATCTGTATTACAAAAAAATGAGAAAATGCCAAGGGTGCAAATGGACAATCACACCACAAAAGATTACAGGTACGACTCATGGATCTAACAAGCCATCTCAGCAGAAGCCAGGAATAGATATTGGGTTATAGCAGCAGAAACACTGCCAGCTTCTACTGAAGTGGACAGAGATGGGACAAAATGAAGGACGGCTATCAGATGTCTGGGATTCTACAGGTTGGGAGAATAAAGCTATCTGACTGTGAGCATGAATTATCCTTCAAGAAAAGATAAGAATGACCTCAAAGGTGGGACTGTCTCCTCCTTGGTTTCAGAGGGAAAGGTCACCTCCTCAGTTTTGGTGGACCAGGCTGCCATGCCTGGGGCCTTGGGCAGGGGGGCTGCCACCCCACTGGGCCCAGAATGTAGGGCTACCCCCCCTGTGGACTCAGAGGACAGAGTATCAAGCCAAAGAGGATTATTCTCAAGCCTTAAAATATAATGGAATTTTCCCTGCTAGGTTTTAGACAGGCTTGGGACCTGTGACCCTTTCTTCTTTCAGATTTCTCTCTTTTGGAATGGGAATATCAATGCTATGTCTGTCCCACCATCATATTTTGGAAGCAGACAACTTGTCTGGTTTCACAGGTTCACAGCTGAAAAGGGATTTTGCCTCAGGATGAATCACACCTCAAGTCTCACACACACTTAATTTAGATATTTAGATGAGATTTGGGACTGTGAGTTGATGCTGGAATGAGTTAAGATTTTAGGACTTTGAGATAGGGGTAAATATATTTTGTGTGTGAGAAAGACATGAATTTTGGATGTCCAGATACTGGAGTGTTAAGGGCTGAATTGTGTCCCCTCAAAATTCATATGTTGAAATCCTAACCCCCAATACCTCAAAATGCAACTGTATTTGGAAATAGGGTCTTTAAAGAGATGATTAAGTTAAAATAAAGCCATTAAAGTAGGCCCTACATCAATCTGACTGGTGTCCTTATAAGAAGAAATTTGGGCACATAAAGGGACACCAAGGTTGTGTGCACACAGAGGAAAAATTATGTGAGAACACAAAAGAAAGGCAGCCATCTGTAAGCCAAGAAGACAGGTGTCAGGAGAAAACAAGCCTGCCAACACCTTGATTTTGGACTTCTAGCCTCCAGAACTGTGAGAAAATAAATCTCTGTTGTTTAAGCCACCCAGTGTGTGATATTTTGTTATGGCAGCTCTAGCGGATTAATAAAGCATTTAAAGGTAAAATTATTGACTGCAGCAGCCTTGGGCAAGGAACAACAGTCAAGATAAGCAATAAACAGACTTAAAAGCCTCTGGCCAGGCATGGTGACTCAAGCCTGTAATCCCAGCACTTTGAGAGGCCAAGGTGGGAGGCTCTCTTGAGGCCAGGAACTCGAGACTGGCCTGGGCAACATAGCAAGACACCATCTCTACAAAAAATAAAATAAAAATTAGCCAGGTGTAGTGGTACGTGCCTGTAGTCCTAGATACTCAAAATGCTGAGATAGGAAGATTGCTTGAGCCCAAATTTCAAGACTGAAGTGAGCTATAATCAAGCCACTGAACTCCAGCCTGAGCAACAGAGCAAGATCGTATCTCTTAAAAAAAAAAGCCTCTGAAGGAAAATGCTGGGAAAATAGATATATATGGGAATAAGGGCTTTTGAAAGTACCTGTGTATATCAGGAAATCTAGAAGTTCTCCTAATACTACTGACATTATCAGCTACTGGATTTTTTTTCTTTTAGCTTAAAGAGGTTTAATTAATATAATATAAATTATTAGTTTGGGCTATAGCTTCCCACAACCTATTGAAAGTTTAAGAGATTTAAATAAAATATCTATATTGAAAACTCACCTATAAACAATTTCACATTTCATGCTTTACACTTGTCTATTATTTAATTTTTAAGGAATATGCAGTGATACTTTCATAATTGCCAAAATAAATTAATCAGTTTTTTGAAAGTGGCCTCATCATCACTTTCCCAACCTTTCCATTAGACCACTCTCACAAATATACTGCTACCTCTTTATTGCTGAAGATCTATTGTGTGAGATGTTTCACCTAAGGACTTGTGGTGAGAACCAGGGTCAATCCATGTGACTACTGAGTTCCTAGAAGGGAACTGAAAAACCATCTCTATCTGTGTATATTATGGAGTTGTACTTCCATTTTAAAAAGGAACAAATAAACAGCACAATGGGTTCAATGGTATATTTGTTGGGAACTTTCTTGTGAAATTATCCAGAGTAGCAAGAAGGTTATGAGAGGAAGCCCTTTTATTATGAGTCAGACATATCTATCATGTAACATACACCATGCCTGGCACATAACAGGTGCTCAAAGTTCCTGAGATTCCTTAGAAATGAGAACATGTCACCCATCCACAGTCTTGCCTTGCACCAGTAGGCATTTAATTAATTCATTGAACAACTATTTTTTGAGTACCTTTTGTGCCAGATACTGTTAATAGGCATTGGGAATATAGTAGTGAACAAAGCAGAAATCATGTTTTCATAAAGCAGGGAGACAGAAAATAAATAAGCATAATATTTAATAGGATAAAGAGTGACAAATGCCAAGGAAAAAATAGGGAAGGGGGATAGTGGGAGTAGGGGTCAGAGTTAAATTATGAACAGGGAAGTTAGGGAAGTACTCACTGATAAGGTGAAGTTTAAGCAAATATCTGAAGGAGGTAAGGGAGAGAGTCTGGGGGATATCATAGAAAATACTATTCCAAGTAGAGAGAATAACTCAAAGGTCCAGTGGCCACAGCATGACTGGATAATGGCATATTATCCAAGAAACCACACAAAGGCCAGCTTGGCTGGAATAGAGTAAGGGAAAGGAAGAGTAATAGAAATGGAGATCAGGAAAAAAAACTAGGGATAGGATAATGTTCAACAGTTCCACTCAAAGGTGCTGGTCTGAAGGCGTGGCCTATCACTTCAACTACTCTTTTGCCAGTTTCCTCAATTCCATCATCCCATTCTCCTCTGTCCCAGCCAGTATTCAGAAAATCTCACACAACTATGTATTCTTTGTAGTAGACAAACTTGAAAACAAGAACTTCTGCCAGATAAACTTTCAGAAATGATACGGTTCAAAGGTTTTGCACATTTAAAATAGTTAAATGAAAGAATAGCCTTAATATTGTATGGTAATTTTAAAATTTTTTCAACATAAAAAATCTCCCAATTTTGTAAGCATGGGATTTATAGCCAAGGCAGTATGTTATAAAGAACAGGTGAGTTTGAGTTCAGGAGCACCTCACTTCTAATTTCAGATTTTGTAAATTACAGCTGAAATCAATGGTATCCTGGAGAGAATAGGGGGTTGGAAGTCAGAAAGGCATTGGTTACCATGTTTGTCTTTCTCTACAGTGGTTGTGTGACCCTAGACAATATGCCTCTTTTCTGAGCCTCAGGCTCCTCATCTAGAGAATGAAAATGATTATTATTTTCCTCATAGGAATAGACAAAACAATCTATGCAGGGCATATGCTCAGAGTTCCCTGGGTTCCCTACAGGGCAGGGACCAAGGAACTCACCTGCAGTAGAGCCATGTTCTAGTGGACATTTAAATAACACTAGTGGCCAGGCATGGTGGATCATGCCTGTAATCCTAGCACTCTGGGAGGCTGAGGCAGGAGGATCGCTTGAACTCAGGAGTTCAAGACCAGCCTGAGCAAGAGTGAGACCCCGTCTCTACTAAAAATAGAAAAATTAGCTAGGTGTCATGGTGCACACCTGTAGTCCCAGCTACTCAGGAGGCTGAGGCAAGAGGGTTGCTTAAGCCCTGGAGTTGGAGATTGCAGTGAGCTACGATGATGCCACTGCACTCTACTCAAGGCAACAGAGCAAGACTCTGTTTCAAATAAATAAATAAATAAATAAATAAAATAGCACTAGTAATGACAGCAGTGAATTGAAGAATCCAAGCCCCTGAAAATATGTAAATTTTAACTATTGATATAAACTTTGATAATAATTTCAGTATATCTGCAAAAGGAGAAGAAAGTATAAAGCAGCAAATAAAAATTATTATATCTCCAATTAAAGGTAATCAACTTTTAATTTTTATTAAGATGATAAACTTGACAGTAGATATTACATATTGCCTACTAATTGTGGCACTGTGTCTGAGAGTTAAAAACCACATAATCATCTCAAAAGAAGCAGGAAAAGCAATGGACAAATTCCAACACCCATTAATTATAAGAAATCAAACAAGAAATAGAAGGGTACTTTCTCAAACTGATAGAGGGCCACTCTGAAAACTCTACAACTAACGTTATATTTACTTGTGGAAGACTGAATGCTTTTCCCCAAACATCAGGAATGAAGTCAGGATGTTTGCTCTCACCAGCATTATGCAACATAGTACTAGAGATACTAGCCACTGCAAAAAGGTAAGAAAAAGAAATTGAAAGCATACAGATTGGGAGGGGATAAGTATAACTCTCTCTATATGCAGGTGACATGGTCTTTTATGTAGAAAATCCTAAAGAATCTACAAAAGAAATACTAGAACTAGTAAGCAAATTTTTCAAGGTAGCAGCAAACAAAATCAGATAAAAATAAAAAATAAGGCCGGGCATGCTGGCTTATATCTGTAATCCTAGCACTTTGGAAGGCCGAGATGGAAGGATTTCTTGAGGCCAGGAGTTCAAGACCAGCCTGAACAACACAGTGAGCCTTCATCTCTACAAAAAATTAAAAAATAGCTGAATGTGGTGGTGCACATTTGTAGTTCCAGCTACTCAGGAGGCTGAGGTGGGAGAATTGCTTGAGCCCAGGAGTTTGAGATTGCAGTGAGCTATAATCACAGCACTGCACTCTAGCCTGGGCAACAGAGTGAGACCCTATCTCAGAAAAAAAAATCAAATATATTTCTATATACTAGAAATGAACAATCATAAAATGAAATTAAGAAAATAATTTCTTTTGCAGTCAGATAAAATAGAATAAAATAATTAGAAATAAATCTAACAAAAGAAGTGCAAGGACTGTATAATGAAAACTATAAAAGATAGCCAAGAAAAATCAAAGAAAACCAAATTAGTACAACCTCTATGGAAAGTAATATGGAGATACCTCAAAGAACTAAAAGTAGAACTACCATTTGATCCAGCAGTCCCACTACTGGGTATCTACCCAAAGGAAAAAAAGACATTTTATTAAAAAAACACTTGCACCCAAATGTTTATAGCAGCACAATTCACAATTGCAAAGATGTGGAATCAACCCAAGTGCCCATCAATACATGAGTGGATTAATAAACTGTGGTATATGTACACCACAAAGTACTATTCAGCCATAAAAAACAATGGTGGATTAATACCTCTGGTATTATCCTAGATGGAGCTAGAGCCCATTCTTCGAAGCAAAGTACCACAAGAATGGAAAAACAAACACCACTGGTACTCACCATCAAATTGGTACTAAATGATCAATACTTATGTGCACACATGAAAATAATATTCATCAGGGGGCGGGTAGGTGGGAGGGGGGTGGAAGGGAAGGGTAAACTCACACTTAATGGGTGCGGGCACGCTGTCTGGGGGATGGGCACAATTGTAGCTCTGACTTGGGCAATGCATAGGCAATATATGTAACCTAAGTGTTTGTACCCCCATAATATTCTGAAATTTAAAAAACTAAAATAAAAAAAGAAGGTAAACGCAGTATGGCCATCCCCTGGGAGTTCACAAATGCAGAATCCCAGACCCACCAAATCAGAATCTGCATTTTAACAAGATCCACAGGCAATTGGTATTCACAGTGCTATTTGAGAAGCACTGGACTAAACAACATTCTACAATGCAAACAAAAATTTAAAAACTAAAAGAAAAAGAAAAGAAAACCTAAATTAAAGGAAAGATATATCATATTTAAGGATTGGAAAACTGCATTGTTCTCTCTCTTTCCTTCTGGCACTCTAATTAAATATGTGTTAGAATTATTTACTGTATCACCTTTACTCCTTTCCCCCTCTCTTTCAGTATTTTTCATCATTTTATCTCCCCCGGTTTCATTCTAAATATTTTCTTCAGATTTACCTTTCATTTTTCTAATTCTGTATTCAAGTGGCGAACTCATGTATGACCCTCGAAATATAGCACCATGTACTCAGAGTAGATTCTATTGTCTGACTAGAGCACAGCAAGGAGGTGAGGTTTACAGATGTTAAGCAACTTGTCCCAAGTTCCCTAGCCTGAAAAACAGAGCAGGGACTAACATCTCAGAATGGATGTCAGCTCAGGCCTTTCCGCTGTGCTTGCTCTCTCCTGGACAGCAGATGCTCCCACCTTTCATCTCTCAAGAGGTGGAATCACAGTGAAGGCTTCCAAACTTTTAAGCATGGTGCTATATTTCTCTTTGGATTATAAAAATCAGTAATATTTCCTCATTAGCCACAATATCTCAGGACTTTGTTCTTGGTAGTCAGACCACTGATATTTTTTCTACCACTGATATTTGTTTGTCTTTTTATTTATTCATTTTTCTGTGTTGTTTCCAATTTTTGAGCACAATACCAAGTTATCTCCTTTAAAAGAACAAGATGCCAGGGTGTTTTCCAAGGGAAGTATGGCAAACAGTCTGAACAAGGCTGTTCTGGGATTCGTTTTTCACCCTTCCAGGAGCAAGATGGAGATGTGGCAATGAATGGTGCCCATGAGGGCCCCTGTAGGATAGTGAGTGATGGTAGTGTGCAGGGATACATGTGAGCTGGGAGGAGCAGGGAATTGAATAATGGGAACTTGCAGGTAATTGGTTTCACTTCTTTATTTCACTCATTATTACACTGAACATTTCCCTCTCAGTACTTATTAAGCTATCAAATGGTTTTGAACAGGAGTGGGGTACTTTTCTGAATTCCATGTACCCTATTCCATTATTGGGAGATATTTGGCTTTTCAGGAAATCTTCACTATGACACACTGTGCCACAAGGTTCATTCTGCTGAAATATGTCTCACTGAAACACGGAGACATGTTTCTGTCACATGGATTAGGAAATGGCAGTGTGCTGTCACAGTATCTCCAGCTGGGTCCTAATAAATGGCACTTGTCTTTCCTCCACCCCAGGTGCCTTTATGACATTCACTGGGACTACATCAGAGATGCACAGATTCTGGCTCTGCCCAAGGTGAGGTCTGGGAATTCAGGCCAAGTGAGCAGAGGCCAGGTGGCCTGCTGATAGAACTCTAAGCTCCTGGCTCTTCAGATCTTCCACCTCCCTCCTGCACTTCCTCCAGGCTGTGATCAAGGTCCCAGAAAAAGCCTTCATGAAGCAATCATGAATTTTGAAAACAAAACTAAAAGGAGACATTAGTGTTGTCATGTTAGTCATTCTAATCTGTCTTTCTCTTCTCTCTGGCTTGTGATTGAGGTAAGAAACCCAGCTCACCAGGGAAACCAAAGCCTCTTGCATAGGTCTGACACTTGAAGAGCCAATTGTTCTGTGTATTTGTCCCACTAAGGACCCTGTTTCTTTTGATAATAAAGAATGGTAGGGGCTTTTTCAGGATGGATGACCAGAGATAGCTGCCAGATTATCTCAGAAAGAAGGAAAAGTTTTAGATGAAAAAGAAAAAAAAATAGATTGGGTGTAACTCCAAGGGAAAAGTGTCAGAACTTACCAGAGACTCCACAGGAAGAAGTTGTGGAGCAGAAAAAGAAGGAGAAAGATATCAGCAGAGATCAACCCTTGAGAGGCTTGGAGTATAGCAAAAAGTGTAGGTGGGGGGTTTTATTTTTCCTTCCCTCATATCTCTGAAAGTCAGCAGGCTCATGAGCTTCTGTAGAGCTTTTCTACCCTCACAAGCCCAAAAGCTGCTGCTACCAATGAACTAGGAGCTTCCTGAGGACAAAGCACCACACTGCCAGCCCCCTTGGGGTCGCATCCTGTCACCAAAGACCCAAGCCAAGATGGCAGGCACAATATTGCTTCTCCACCCACTGTGCACCTTTGTCCTCCACAGGAAGCATCAGCCCCTCAGTTTTCATCTTGCTCATTCCCACACAAACATTTCCAATTCTGGCCCAGACTGCAGGAGCCACAAGGGCTGGTGGGTGCTGGGGGATCTGCATGATCTGAGAGTTTGGACATTTCAGGTGGGCTGCCTTCTGTAGAGAGGGACAGAGATGACCAGAGTGCTAGCTGTCCTCCATTCAGACTTTTTTACTCCCCCTCTCCCCTATGCTCTGCTGCTGAGAGAGATGATAGAGCCAAGACTCAGTCATGGCCACTTCTCCTCTGTTGGTGCGCTGACAACATGAAGGCTCCCACAGAAAGTTGGGCTCAAACCTTTCCTCTTAAAGACTTGAAGTGTACCAAGGGGTGCTCAAACTGTGAACTCCCTGCTCACAAGATTGATCATATCTTAGGCCACAAAACATGTTTTAACAAATTCAAAAAAATCAAAATCATACCATGTATCTTCTCAGACCACAGTGCAATAAAAATAGAAATCAATTCCAAGAGAAACACTCAAACCTATGCAAAGTCATAAAAATTAAACAACCTTCTACTAAACGATTATTGGGTCTATAATGAAATTAAGAGGGAAAGAAAAAGATTCCTCAAACTGAACTGCAAAGGGGACACGAGCTATCAAAATCTATGGGATTCAGCAAAAGCAGCCCTAATGGAAAAATTCATAGTCCTAAATGCCTACATAAAAAAGACAGAAATATCACTAATTAACAACCTAATGACATATCTCAAGGAACTAGAAAAGGAAGAGAAAACCAAACCTAAAGCCAGCCAGAGAAAAATAACTAAGGTCAGAGCAGAACTAAATGAAATAGAAAAAAAAATACAAAGCATCAATGAAACAAAAAGTTGGTTCTCTGGGAAGAAAAACAAAATTGATAGACCTCTTGCTAGATTAAAAAGGAACAGAAGAGAAAGGGCCCAAATAAGCACAATCAGAAATGAAAAAGATATTACAACTGATACCACAGAAATACAAAATATAATCTGTGAATACTATGAAAATCTCTAAACTAGAGATAAACTAGAAAACTTAGAGGAAATGGACAAATTCCTGGAAACACACAACCTCCCAAGACTCAGTCAGGAAGAAATAGAACTTCTGAACAGACCAATAACAAGAAGCAAGATCAAAGCAATAATACAAAATATTCCAACAAAAAAAGCTCCAGATCAGAGGAATTCACAGCTGAAGTCCACCAGACCTACAAAGAAGAGCTGGTACCAGTACTGCAGAAATTATTCCATAACATCTAGAAAGAGGGAATCCTCCCCAACTCATTCTATGAAACCAGCATCACCTTGATACCAAAGCCAGGAAATGACACAACCAAAAAGAAAACTACATACTAATATCCCTTATGAAAATAGATGCAAAAATCCTCACAAAAAAATACTAGGAAACCAAATTCAACAGCAAATCAAAAATATAATCCACCATGACCAAGTAGGTTTCATCCCAGGGATGCAAGGATGGTTCAACATACATATATCAATAAATGTTGTTCACCACATAAACAGAAGCAAAAGCAAAGATCACATGATGACCTCAATAGATGTGGAAAAAGCATTTGACAAAATCCACCACCCTTTCATGATAAAAACCCTCAAAAAACTAGGCATAGAAGGAACATATTTCAAAATCATAAAAGCCACATGTGAAAAACCCACAACTAATATCATACTGAATGGGGAAAAGATTAAAGCATTCCCCCTGGAACAAGAACTGGAAAAAGACAAGGGTCCCCATTGTCAGCACTTCTATTCATCATAGTGCTGGAAGTGCTAGCCAGAGCAATCAGGCAAGACAAAGAAATAAAGGGTATCCAAAGCAGGGAAGAGGAGGTCAAACTATTGCTTTTTGCTAATGATGTGATCTTATATCTAGAAAACCCCAAAGACTCCAGCAAGAGACTTCTGGAATTGATAAATAAATTCAGCAAAGTCTCAGGTTACAAAATCAATGCACACAAATCAGTAGCATTTCTGTACACCGATAACAGTCAAGCCAAGAGTCAAATCAAAGACTCAGTACCATTCACAATAGCTACAAAGAAAATAAAATACCTAGGAATGTACTTAACCAAGCAGGTGAAAGATCTCTAGAAGGAGAAGTACAAAACACTGAGGAAAGAAATCACAGATGACACAAACAAATGGAAAAACAAATCATGCTCATGGATAGGTAGAGTCAACACTGTTAAAATGTCCATACTACCAAAAGTGATTTACAGATTCAATGCAATCCCCATCAAAATATCAATGTCATATTTCACAGATCTAGAAAAAATAATTCTATGCTTCATTTGGAACCAGAAAAAAAAGCCCAAATAGCCAAAGCAATCTTAAGCAAAAAGAAAAAGTATGGAGGCAGCACATTACCAGACTTCAAACTGTGCTACAAGGCTATAGTAACCAAAACAGCATGGTATTAGCACAAAAATAGAGACAAAGATCAGTGGAACTGAACAGAGAACCCAGATATAAAACCATATACATACAGCCAACTGATATTTGACAAAGTAGAAAACAACACACATTTGGGGAAAGAAGCCCTATTCTGAGTAAATGGCACTCAAAAAATGGGATAGCCACACACAGAAGAATGAAACAGGACCCTGCCTCTCACCACTCACAAAAATTAATTCAAGACAGATAAAAGATTTAAATGTAAGGCATGAAACCACAAGAATTCTAGAAGAAAATATAGGGAAAACTCTTCTAGATATCAGCCTAGGCAAAGAATTTATGACTAAGACCCCAATGGCAATCACAGCAACAACAAAAATAAATAAATGGTACTTGATTAAATTAAAAGGATTCTGCACAACTAAGGAAATAATCAAGAGCACATAGACAACATACAGAATGGGAAAAAGTATTCACAAACTATACATCCAATATAGGGCCAATATCCAAAATCTACAAAGAACTCAAATCAGTAAGAAAAAAAACAAACAACCCCATTAAAAAGTGGGCAAAAGACATGAACAGAAGTTTTTCAAAAGAAGGTAGACAAATGACCGACACATATGAAAAAATGCTCAACGTCACTAACCATGAGGGATATGCAAATTAAAACCACAATGACATATCACCTTACTACTGTCAGAATGGCTTTTATTAAAAAGTCAAAAAACAGTAGATGCTGGCATGGATGCAGAGAGAAAGGAATGCTTACACACTCTTGGTGGGACTTCAAATTAGTACAACCTCTATGGAAAATAGTATGGAGATTTCCCAAAGAACTAAAAGTAGACCTACCATTTGATCCAGAAATCCCACTACTGGGTATCTACCCAAAGGAAAAAAAGTCATTTTATCAGAAGGATGCCTGCACTCAAATGTTTATTGCAGTACAGTTTACTGTTGCAAAGATGTGGAATCAACCCAAGTGCCCATCAATTCATGAGTGGATTAACAAAATGTGGTATATATATACCATGGAGTACTACTCATCCATAAAAAGGATGAATTAATGCCTTTTGTTGCAATTTGGGAGGAATTGGATACCATTATCCTAAGTGAGGTATCTCATGAATGGAAGAACAGACACCACATGTACTCTCTAATAAATTGGAACTAACCAATTGGCACACATGTGCACGGAGGGAAGTCAAATTCATTGGAAATCAAGCAGGCAGAAGGGGGGAGGAGGGAAGGGGCAAAAACCTACCTAACAGGTACAACAAATACTGTCGGGTGATGGGCACACTTATAGCCTTGATTCAAGCCACGTAACAAAAACATTTGTATCACCTTAATAGTTTGAAGTAAAAAAATAAAAAATTTAAGAAAAAGAGCGACATTACCTGTTATATCAAATCCCTACAAAATCCATTCATGTCAAGCATAACTATCACTGTTCTATACAGGAGGAAAGTTACACTCAGAGAGGATAAGCAACTCCTGGGAAACATTGGAGTAGAGACTCAAATCTTGGAGTGCTCTCTAACCCTGGTAAACCTGGAGACTGATGTTCTATGTTCCTAGTACATAGAACAGTACTAGGTACTGTACTGTTCAGTACCTAGTCAGATACTTTTTATGAAGTAAAATATTTGCTTCATCAGTCAGATATTTTTATGAAGACAACAGTATTACTTTCTTAGTCATAAAAATCTATTTAAACTTAAAAACAATTCATTTGGGAAAAAAACAGTTTTAAAGAGCACGTGAAAAGCTGAGAAGAAAAAAAATTGCCCTCATATATGACTGACGTAAGATTAATATCCTTGATCTATAAAGAAATCAGTAGAGAAGAGAAAGTGATATCAACCTAGAATTCTTATTAAAAGCAATAGGAATGACCAACAAAAACAGCTGTACAGGCACGAGATGAATATATATATAATATATATATATATATATATATATATATACACACACACACACACACACACACACATAAAATTATATATGTATATATTCCATGCCTAATCTTACCACCCAGCCAATAAGTTTATGGTGAATTTAAAAATTAGTAGGAAAAAAATGTATTGTGCTGATTTTATCAATGAGGATGTTATGCTCATTGTTTTATAAACAAGCTTGTTTTGAAAATATGAATCTGTTCCAGAGTGATTGAGTTTATGTCCAAGAAACATTAAGTGAAAAAAGAAAATTGCTCCCAG